>VBSM01000729.1:11401253-11430251 GCA_008086735.1 Cheirogaleus medius | reverse complement strand
GTCTCTAAAAAATAATAGAAGGGCCAGAAATAGAGGCCACACTGAGTTACAGAGCCAAAGACATGGTATCCTGGATAATTAAGACTTGGGGAAAAATGGGTTGAACAAGTAAGTATGATGAAGAACATGGAAAAGTTTACTTATGAGGCCGATGATGTTGTCTGAAGTTGGCTTTTAAGAATTCCTTGTAGGTGGATGTGAGAAAAATAAGCAGAAATCTGTTCACAGAGGGCCAAGAGTGTCTAAATTAAGAAGTTTTCATTTTATTCTAAAAGATATCAGGACCTAGTTAATGATTTTTTTCTCTGCAGTGGCATTAATCAGGTGAGTAGGATATCAATAACCTGAAATAAAATAAACAAAAATAAAAATTTTATTAAATAGTTCTGAAAAACTAAACAATTAGAAGTTAGTTTGTTATTCATTTAGTCACAAACCAAATGTAGGCAAAAAAAAAAAAAAAACAATAGAAAAATGCATATTTTCCAAGTACTTAGTCAGATCTTTTACTTACTCAGATGTCATATCAGATATTTATTAGATCATCTCCCAATATTAAAGGGAATGTCACATCATTCTGTTACATCAGAACTCTGCTATTCTTCTCTTTTGGTCAAAGCCTTCATCAGGCAATGAGACCAACACCTTCACAAATTTCCCTGGCATTCCAACAGAATATCGTGGTTCATGGGCTGTCCCTTATAATCAAGGAGAAAAAACAATGAACAAAAATAATTCATCCAGATTGTTTTCTGAAATTTATAATCTCGAAGAAACTCCGCCTTTATGGTAGGATTTGGTGCCTAAACCTTGTCATTCCTCTCTGCCTCTAAGCTTCTAGCTGATAGACACGCGCAGGACTGGATCACCTGGCAACCACCAGCTCCTTTCTTAGTACTCCATGGAGGTCAGCAGTTAAAAAGACAGAGGGGAACCTGTTTCTAGCTTTTGAAACAGCTAGAAACCCCACTTACTTATATGTGGCCCAACGAATGCCAATGCCTGAACAGTCGGATCAGCTATTCCTGTCCCAGTGGCAGAGGACTCTGGGGGAGGAGGAGAGGAAGCAGAAGGTCTCATTCTTATACCTGCCCCTCCAGGCATGGGGAATGGAGGACCCCTTTCCTGTGGAAATTTGAAGACATGGGAAGACATTTCCTTCTTCTCCCACTAGTGATAAGCTACAATAAATCATGATTTTATTTTAGAGGAGAAATAATAACTGGCAAAAGAAAGTATTTGTCAAGGAATGTTGAGTTATGTCTAAGCAAGGAGTTGCAAGATATCTAATGAATCTTGAACTTTAAAAAAAAAGCCTAACATGAAAGATGGGGAGAACTCAATCAGATTTGTAGGCACTGTGGAAACATTTAAGAGCCTCTATTCTACTCACATCGTTTCACAAATTATCAGAAAATATATTTTCTGATGAAATATTTATATCAGAAAATGAGAAACTCAGAAAGAAAAAGCAATTTGTAAATATTTTATCCTTTTAAGATATGGATATATTGCTTTAGATTACACAGAGTAAAAGGTAGATAATCTTTGGCTTTAAAAGGGTAGAGTATAGGTATGCACACAGAATTATCTAAATAATTCTGGCTTCACACCACTTTTTATCTAAGAAATATTTGGATAACTAAGTAATCAGGATTACAATTATTTCAATTTTCCAGTTGACTTTATAAAAATGGTCCTACTAATAAAGGAGTTTCTCCTTAGGTAAGATTATTCATGAGTTACCACTGAAAAAATTTTATCCTTCCTCCTTGTAAGCAATAGCACTCATTTATAAAGGTGATCAGAAGGGGAAACAGTCTATGGTATTACAACAACATTTTACTCCACATGAGCAAAATTGCTCCCTATTAAAGGAAACAAACTGGACTGTATGAGGACCAGATGTTAGATTCATTAACACCATATTTTAACCTTGTAAAATAAATGGTGTTTTTAATATATATCTAAGTACTGGGCCTATTGATGAAAATTCATAGGAGAACTTTGTCAATAATGAGAAAGTTTTTTCCCCAAGTTCTATTCTATGCCTACATGATTATGGTAAATGAAATAGCTCACATGTTTTGGTCTCATCTTATTCAATTTATTCAGATAGATTTGGCCATAACTTAAACCCAGTTTTTTCTGGTTTCGTTTCTTTAAATACCATCCATATACTGTCAACTCCCAAACAGTATACTCCCAAACTCCCAAACTTTTGAACCCTGACCTCTTTCCTGAACACCAGACTCATATATACAAGCACCTATTCAGTACCTCTTTATGGGTGGCTAATAGACATTTCAAACTCAATGCCTCTTCTCCCCAAACTTGTTCTACCTTCAGCCATCCCCAAATCTGTTGATAGAACACTATTCTTCCAGTGTCTAAAGCCAAAAACCAAGGAGTCGTTCTTATCTGTTCTCATTCTTTCATGTGACACTTTCAGTCAATCACGAAATCCTGTTGGCTTCACCTCCAAAATATATCCAGGATCTGAGCACTTCTCATCACCACCACTGCTCTCACCCAGGGTCAGCCTACCCTAACCTCTTACCTGAATTATTGGTCTTGGTCTTCCTTCAGATCATGTTGCATTATCTGCCCATTTAACTCAGAATAAAAACCAAGGTCCTTCAGACAGCCTAAAAGACTCTAACCTGTCTGGCTCCTTGTCACCATTCTGGGCGACTCTCCAACTACTCTCCCTTTTCGTGCCCCACTCTGACAACATTGGCCTTATTGCTGTTCCTCTAACACATCCATTCATGTTCCTGATTAAGGGCTTTTGCCCTGGCTGTTCCCTTTCTCTAGAATGTTTTTCCCCTCAGAGATCCTGCTTGGCCAACTCTCTCACCTCCTTTAAGGATTTGTTCAAATGTCACCTTTTCAATAGCCATCCTCTTAAAAATTTGCAAGCCACCTAACCCTCCCCTTCTAGCACCTGTGCTCTTTCTTGTCTGTTCTGCTTTTTCTTTTGTTCTTTTCTCTTTTATTTTTTGTATAGTTCTTATCACTTTATAACATGCTACATTATTTGGTTTTTTTATGGTTTATTTTCTTTTTCTCTTTGCCCATCAGAATGTAAATTGCAGAAGAGCAAGAATCTTTGTTGAGTTCACTAATGGGTCCCAAGCACCAAGAACAGTTCCTGGCATGTAGTAAGCACTCAATAAATATTAACCAAGTCAACTGCCAGGCCTGGCACTGATTATAGATTTATCATTGTTTAATTCAGAAAATGTTCTTTTACTTTGTTCCACTGGCTAAAGTAACTAAAACACTGTCACTTTCATGTTTGCTACCTGACAATGGTCTCAATCCCCTCCCAAATGTTTGTGCATTTTCACAAACTAATGGCCAAAATGAAGGAGAGGAGATGAGCAAGGAGGAATCCTGTTTCCCTAATTCCAGGAGCCTCCAGGAGGCATTCTGTGCATGAACCTGTCATTGTACTTAACAGACCACATTCTAATCTGTGTTTGTATATCACTCTCATCAGTGTGACAGCTCCCCAGAGGCAGAGACCATTTTACCCATCATTTTTGTCTCCAGTACCTGACACATTATAAAACAGCAGTGACATTCAATAAAAGCTTACAAAATAATGAGTGAAATAATAGATGATTAATTAGAGGCAGAATGACAGGGAGAAAAGAACATAACATTTGAAGCTAGAGTGAGTTTAAGTCCCTGTTTTGTTTTGTTTTGTTTTAATCAGCTTACATCATGCTTTGAGAGTCCCTGTTGTACTAACAATATAAGCTTTTCCAATTGTTTCATCTTCTGACTCTCAGTTTCTTCATCTACAAAAGGAAGATAATTTCTGATGATTGAATTAGATAATATGCGCAATGTACTTAGTAGAGTTACTAGACTATAACAAACATTCAGTAATAGGATATACATACCATTTACACCATATATATATATGTGTGTGTGTGTGTGTGTGTGTGTATGCTGTTAAATATGTTTGTGTGTATGTGCATTGGCCAGCTCATGACTGCTAGTGGGCAAAGCCATTGTGGGTTAAGGTCTTTTTTTACTTTCTATCTTTTATTCTATGTGTCACATTGGGTAAGCTGTCATTGCCTTGGCTTCCTGTACATCACCGATGGACAGAAGGAGATAGTATAAGTGTCAATCCTACTAGAATGTAAGCTCCATGAGGATAGACCTTTTTGTTCTCCTTTGCTTAATCTACTATATCCCTTGTGCCTAGAACAATGCTCAGTAAACATATGCCAAAAGTTGAATAAATGTGTTTTCAGGCTCAAGAGATAGGAAAACCACATGTCTGGCCCAGGTTTATCACGGCTCCTGCAGGAGGAGTGCCTTGCATTGACCCAGATAATACTCAACTGGTATCTGCATTTGCATTTGCTCTAATTCTTGCTGATATAGTTCCCTTACAAACTTTAAGGAACAAGGGTTAATCAGCAGAGAAACATTTGGGCAACCTTAATCTTCTAGTTTTATACCATCACATACAACACTTTGTTCTTTTAAAAATTATAAAACCTAGCTGGCAGATATTTAAAAAAAGATCTTAAGAAATGGAGATATACTATGGCCCTGGATGAGAAATCTCAGTATTCTAAAGATGTCACTTCTCCCCCAAATAAATCCATGAATTCAGTGGCATTTTAATTAAAATCTCAATAGAATTTTATTTGAGATGTGAAGGCAAGACTTGATACATTTGGTAAACTAGATAAATCACAGTTTATTAGGACAAGTAAATGTGTAAGAATACCTAGGGAAAAATTTCAAAGTTCAATACAGAAGGGAGAGCTTATAGGTATAAAAATGTACTTTTAAACTACAAAAATTAAAATGGTGTGACACAGGAATGGAATAAGTAAAAAAAAAATCAATGAAACCAACTAAAAAAGTCTAGAAACAGACAAAATACATATTGAAATTTAGCTTGTGGTCAAGATGGTATTTAATATGTTTAGGGAAAGTTTGTCACAAGTTCATGTGAAGAAAAATAATATGGCTAGATATTTCATGCAGTATACAAAAAAATGCAGGTTGAATAAGTAATATAAGTAAAAAACAAAACTATGAAAACATTAGAGAGAAATTAAGAGTATATTTTAATGAATTTGGAATGAGGCTAGCCTTCTTAAGCAATGCATAATGCCAGAAGTCTCAAAGAAGAAATATACATATCAGATAACAAAAATATTTTAAAACTTCTGATGATAAGAGATAATTATAAATAAATCTGAAAATAAGTATCATTATAAATAAACCTAAAAGACAAATGAAAGTCTAGATTAAAATATTTATACCTGAAATATACAAAAGATTAATATCTGATAAATAAGGAGATCTTATAAAGCAAGAAAAAGACAACTAGATTTAGTAAATTAGCAAAGTATATAATTAGGCAATTCATAGTCAAAATCACTTATAAATTTAAAAAAAGTTAATCACACTCATTAATAAGCACATAAATGCTAACTAAAGCACACTGAAATACCATTTACAACTAATCAACTGAAAAATTTTCTAAAAGATTTTTGGTAGCCAATACTTATAAGAATATGGGGAAATACGTACTCTTGTACCATCATTTTGGTATATTTCAGCAAGACAACTTTGCAATATCTAGCAAATTTATAAATAACCTATACTTTGACTCCACAATTCCAACTCTATTTTTTAAATAGTATGTAAGGATATATATACGTTCACAAGAATATCCATGTTGGCATTAATTAGAACAGTAGTAAATTAGACACCACCTAAATGTTTCTCAATTTAAAAAATGATTATATAAATTATAGTAGTTCATATTTTAGAATATCATGCAGCTGTTAAATCATTATTATATGATATCAATCTGTTTATTGACATAAAATCATATCTATGATTTCCATCAAATAATCAAGTTGCAAAACAAATTAAATATATGTCTTTAGAATTTTCACATTTTTATAAAATTATGTGTGCATATATAATTTTCTTTCATATACTTCTGTGCTAAAATTTTTCAAAAAATGAACTACCTTTTAATTAATATAGATAAGAAAAGTACTGAGGTAGAACATATCCATATGTTCATGAATAGATAAATTGATAAATGCAAAACAAATTTGTCATGTAAAGCAGGTCACCTTGAGTAGTGTAATGACCTACATTAAGGGACAGAGCCAGCATGCATGACTTTTGGATGAAAAAAACAATAAATACTCTGACTTAATTGACTTTCCCCTCTCAGATCCCGGGTTCTCCATTGTCTGATGGCAGCTGGAAAACCAGTGGGCAAGGGAAGCCCTGGTGTAAACGCCACAGGTCAGTTTCCTGGGCTCAGAGCCAAGTAGAGGAAAGCAGAGACAAGATCCGTAGGTGCAAACAGAGGATAGCTAGCATGCTGACTTTAATGGAAATTCTTCTAAAGTTTCTTTTTTAAATAAAACATCTACTAAAGTTTGGAATAGATATTTTTATCACGTGATACGATTTTAGATGCACATGTGTTTATGATAATTACTTTTAGTTAGTGGATATTTCCTTTTATCATTATGTAACATCTCCCTTTATCCCTATTTATGCTTTTCATCTCGAGATCCTGTTCTTCTGATTTTATTATAACCAATATTGATCTGCCTCAAACTGATAGAGAATAAATATGGAATTCCCCCATTATCTGTCTTCTAGACAACATCTGACATACTGGGCAGAGCTCATAACTTTCTAATCGCTTCCAGCCATTAAAGATTCAGCCTAATCTAATCTGAAACTCTAATTTCACAGATAATTTAAGTCTCAGTTCATGCCTATCTCCTAACTGCATATAATCAGCCCATTTTCCAAGTATCTCAACCACAAGCCTAACAGTTCCTCCATTTAGCCAACTGCTCATCCCAAACAGTATTGTATAATTTTATTTTAAAGAAAAATGAAGTAAATAAAAATATTACATCTTTATACAGAAAGGGATAACAAAAGGGAGAAAAGGCAGGAAGAAGAGAGAGCAAAACAAAAATAGTTTATCAAAATTACTATTAATTCTGATCCTTAAAAACTTTACCTTAAAATATCTAGAAATAGAAATACCATGAGAAAAAAGAAGGGATAAATGAAATTTTTGAAGAAATAATGGCTAAGAATTTTCCAAAATTTATGATATACACCAAACCACAGATACAAGAAGCTCAGAGAACACAAAGCAGGGCAAATACCAAAAAGCCTACGCTTAAGCATATCATATTCAAACTGCAGAAAATCAAAGAAGAAAAAAATCTTGAAAGAAGCCAGAGGAAGAAAACACCTTACCTACACAGGAATAAGAATATGAATCACATCAGACATCTCTTTAAAAAACATGTAAGCAAGAAGAGAGTGGAGTGAAATATTCAAAGTATTGAAAGAAAAAAATAAAAGCTCACCAACTTATAATTTGGTATCCAGTGAAATTATCATTCAAACATGAAGGAGAAATGTTTTATCAAATAAACAAAAAGTGAGGGAACTAGTCGCCAGTGAAGATGCATTGCAAGAACTGATAAAAGAAGTTCTTTTTTGTTTGTTTGTTTGTTTGTTTTTGAGACAGTATCACTCTGTTGCCCGGGCTAGAGTGCCATGGCGTCAGCCTAGCTCACAGCAACCTCAAACTCCAGGGCTCAAGCGATCCTCCTGCCTCCCAAGTAGCTGTGACTACAGTCATGCACCACCACGCCTGGCTATTTTTTTCCTATTTTTAGTAGAGACAGGGCCTCACTCCTACTCAGGCTGGTCTCGAACTCCTGACCTCAAGCAATCCTCCCGCCTCAGCCTCCCAGAGTGCTAGGATTTACAGGCATGAGCCACCATGCCCAGCCCCAATCAAAGAAGTTCTTTAGACTGACTGAACTAAATGACATTCTGATAAAAAAATAAAACTGAAGAAACAGTTAAAAGGGTGCCAGCCTTGTTTAGGAGGAAAGAAGGGGAGGGATGAATAGGTGGAACACTGGGATTTTTAGAGCTGTGAAACTGTTCTGTGTGATACTGTAATGGTGGATGCATAAAAGTATGCATTTGTCAAAACCCATAGAACTATACAAGGTCGAGTGTACCTTAATGCAAACTATAGACTTTAATCAATAATAACATATCGATATTGGTTCATCAGTTGTACCAAATGTACCAAACTAACACAAAGCATCAGTAATAGGGAAAAAAGTGTGTAGGGACCGGAGAGGATGTATAGGAATTCTTTGAACTTTCTGCTCAACTTTTCTGTAAATCTAAAATTCCTCTTAAAAAATAAAAACTATTAACTAAAAAGATTTTTTAATTTTTAAAAATAAAAATATATATCTAGAAATAATTAAAGAGACTCTTAGTGCATGGTGTTGGTAGGAATAGAGCACTAATTATCTGGGTAATTTCTTTAACACTCTACTTCAGCTTCTGCCAGAAACCAAGAAATTGTTAAGAATATTTTTTAAAGCTCTAGTTATTTATTTTTCTTACTACATTTTAGCTTCATCACCTGGGTGAAGTCAGGATGTGTTGGGAACTTTCCTATGGGTCACTATGTTCCCACACGCATGATGCAATAGAAAAATAGCACACAGGCAAGGGAAATGATTAGACTTTGTTATTGCAAAGAGAATTTTTGTTTGACCATATAATATGCTGGAAATTGGACCTTGAGCCCCAGGATCTCACAGCTGTCTTTCTGCCATCTAATTTTTCTCTGTCAGAATGTTAGAGCCATCATAGAATACCTTGAAGACTTTTTATTTTTACAGTATTCATGTAAGCACCCCTGCATTTGGAGTCGCTTGCTGTGCTAATATGATTCAAAAAGGCAAATGCAGAGAAAATGGTTGAACTGAAGGGCCCAGATTCAGCAAAACCAGAGAGCGGGTGCATGGGCCTTTACTGCTTCATTTCTTCACCTTTTCTCATCCTTTCGCATCCCTCATGGTATTTACATCATGGTCTTTATCTTCAGAGCAATGGGGAGATGATAAATTGTTTTAATTAGGATGGGTGGTGGGAAGACATCATATTTACATTTTACTAAACCATTCTGATGAAAACAGATCAGAAGGAGGCAAAAATGGACATGGGTTGAGCTATTAGGAGGCAGTTATAGTCTTCTAGATGAGAGATGGTATCTTCCTTTGTAAGGATATCTACCTTTTAACTGCTGATAATCAATCACTTCATTCAAAGGAAGGGGGTAGAATTGCAGATATATGTAATAATTGTATAAGGAAGACATTTTGAATAGCCCTAGCCCTCTCAAATTACTTTACTTCTCTTTAAGTAATAATATACTTCTCTAAATTAAAGAAAAAGTAATGCAGTCAAGCTTAATACTTCTTGCTCGATTACTCACCCAGTTACTTTTGGGCTATAGTGTCCACACCTCATACCATGATTGCTGGAGAAAATTCAGACCTAATGGAATCACTGGAAGGTTCAGTTTCAAGCTCAGTAAAGTTATATGATTTCCCAATTCTCAAATGACTTTTAGATTTTGTTGGCAAAGAGATGAATAAAGTCTGCTGGGTATCGTACAAACTGTATGGCTGAGTCAATAAGTGCAGTAAGGCTTATTTACTCAAGTATATTTTTAGGCAGCTATTGAGCCCCTAGCATCATGTTTGTCCTTGTAGAGAATATAAAAATTCATAAGACATGTCACCTACCCTTTAAGGAACATATAGAAGACATAAGACATATACACAAATAATCATAAAACATAAAAGAATATATGTTATCTAAAGTTACAAGTGAAGTACTATGAATATTCAGAGGAGAAAGAGACCTGAGAGGAACTTTCAAGGAGGAGACTACATTTGAATAATAGTATACCTTGCAGAGTAGGTGTATAGGGGCTGAGACATTCCAGTTGGAGGACACAGCACGAACAAAAGCAAACCGTGTTCAAAGAATGGTGAGCTGCCCGGTTAGGGTGGGGCACAGAGCACCTAAAGCATATGTGAACTATGAGACTGAGACAGAATGTCGAGACAGATTGCAGACAGTCACAAGTACTTGACTAAGGATCTCAGGAGCATACTTAGTTGTAGAAAAACTAATGAAGGTTTTAAAATGAGAAATAATGTATACAGAGCAGTAATACATGAACCTGTAGAAATTTTTTCAGTTTAAGATATTTCTCAGATACCCATGGTTGTGCCTAAGCCCCAGAGATCCTGAATTAATTATTCTAGACATATATATGCATTTCTTTTTTAAATTTGTTATGAAAAGTCTATATATTTAAGGCATGCAGCATGATATTTTGATGTACTTATACATTGTGAAATAATTACTACCCTCAAGCTAATTAACATATCCGTCTGTTCACACTGTTACCTTGTGTGGGGAGGGTAGATACGAACACTTAAGATGTAGTCTTTTAATAAATTTCAGATATACAATACAGCATTATTAACTATAGTCACCATGCTGTACATTAGATCCCTAGAATTTATTCATCCTACATAACCAAAACTTGGTACCCTCTGACCAATATTTCCCATCCCCCTGCCCCACTACTGGTGATCATCCTTCTACCCTCCACTTCTATAAATTTGACTGTTTTAGATTTCACACATAAATGAGTTCATGCAGTATTTTTTATTCTCTGTCTGGCTTATTCACTTAGCAAAATGACCTTCATGTTCATCTGTGTTATCATAAGTGACAGGATTTCTTTCTTTTTAAAGGCTAAGTAATATTTCATAGTGTGTGTGTGTGTGTGTATATATCATATATATGGTGTGTGTATATACACACACACATGCATACCACAATTTCTTTATTCATTCATCCATCAACCAACAATAGGTTGTTTCCATATCTTGGCTATTGTGAATAATGCTACGATAAACACGGGAGTGCAGTTATCTCTTTAAGATACTGGTTTCATTTCCTTTGGATATTTACCCAGAAGTAGGATTGCTGGATCATATGGTAGTTCTATTGTTTCTTTTTCTCCACATCCTCACCAACACTTGTTACTTTTTGATAATAGCCATCCTAACAGGTATGAGATGATATCTTGGTGTGGTTTTGATTTGCATTTCCCTGATGATTTGCAATGCTGGGCACCTTTTAACATACCTGTTGGCTATTTGTGTGTCTTCATTTAGAAAAATGTCTGCTATTTTTAATTCAGTTACTTGTTTGTTTTGCTACTTAGTTCCTCAATATAAGTTTCTTATGTATTTTGGATATTAAACCCTTATCAGATATATCAAATATATAAATGTATCTGAGACTAAGGGAAGGGAAGTAACTTGCCCAGGATAATAAGTTAGAGACAAACGTGAGATACAAATCTGGACAGCTTAATTCTGGACCAGAATCTGCCTCCCAATGTGCTTTGGGTCAGATAATTGTGTGTTCTTAAATAAAGTTTATAATAAAACTGATCTAAGATTCAATCCCTTCAAACCAATATAATAAATGAGACTGTACTTTACCTGTGAATATTTTACACTTGCCACCTATAAAACACCTTTTTAAATGATTATTTAAGTAACATATCTATTATTGATATTTAGCAATTCCCCTTCAAGATTTTTCTCAAAAGAAAAAAAAAAAAACAGGCTTCAGGATAGAGCACCTGTATCTTTGTTATATTTTGTTTCAAACAGCAGTCTTTTTCTTTCATTCCCATTGCTATCTTTTCAATTTAGGACTTTATTACTCATGCTGAGACTATTCCAATAGCTTACTTCTGAGCTCTCGCTGTTCCACATTCCCTTCCGCTCACTCTCCTTCAAACATTGCTCTAATTACTGCTTAAAATACCACATGCTGACCTTCATTTGCAGGACACATTGATTCGCCCCATCGATAGCCTCAATGAAACTCCAATTTCCCCATCAGTTCAGCAACTAAATGAGGCAGGAAGGTTACCAGCCTCTCTGTTCCTCAGTCTAGAACTTTAATATGTAGTCACTCATTCTGGCCCAAGGTCCTGTCACAGCCCCAGCCTCTTCCTGATCCTGTGCTCCCAGTGATGAGTGCCTTCCCTTGCACCAATGCTATTCCCTGCCCCACATTCCTGCCCTCTTTGCTGAGGCCACAGGGTTAGGGTCCCGCTTTGATTGTTCTCAATTTCATCTGATGCTCTCTTATTTCACCACGCTCTCTAGACTGGGAACCCTCTCCTCTGTTAGGTGCAAGCAAGATGCTATATTTAAGGGGACACTCAAATATACTAAGTATGAAAAAAAGATGCTGAGACAATAAAAGATATGGCTCTTGCCTTCTAGAAACTTAAATTAATTGATAAGTTATACTATAAATAAATAACTATAATTAAATAAATACCATTGTAAATGGATAAGCAAAGTTCTTGGACTTTCAAAGGGAAAAAACTCTAAATTTTGACTTAGAGGACTGGAAAAAAACTAAACAAAGGGGTGGTATTTGATCTGGCTTTTGGAGAATAAGCAATAGTTTGATGGACAGAGAAGGGAATTCCAGAGTAAACAAAGAGAGCATAGGCAAAGGCACCAGGGTGCAATGTGTGTAGAAAATAATTTAGTTTAATGTGACTGAATTTAGGACATGCTGAGAGATTTAACAGGAAATTAGACCAGAAAAAAAAATGGTCAGAGGAATAACTAACATTACAAAGCATTCTATTCTTATGTTACAAAGCAGAATAATTGTGTCAGTTCAAATCATATTGTGATCATAAATCAATAGTCAAAAATTATACCAGTCTGATTTAACAAAATCTTACATTGGAGAATTTATATGTAATTCAACAGTTTAGCGGGAAAACTTTAGGATCATAATCCATGCCAAGTTAGCCAAGTTAGCCAAATTTGTACTTAAAATCTGCTGTTTTAATCTGGATCACTAGAGTAAATTTAGTATACTAATTAGACACCTTATGAAATTACACATTTCTATTAAAATAGCATCAATGTTGTAATTGCCTCTTTGCTTACGTGTGCTCCCTACTGGACTAGAATCCCTTGAAGGCAGAGACTAAGTTTAACTCATCATGTATCCCTCATACCTGGCACATGGTAAGGATGTCTGAAATGCTTGTAAAGAGAATAAATGAACAAACGAATGAATTACAGCCATAGTATGTGCCATACCACCAGAAAACTTTAATTCCAATAATCAGTAATTTCATAACCTAATAATAAAATACCACCACAGTACCATCCCATTCTTAATCATAATTCAAATCATTATGTCTCTCAATAAATGGTAATTCTTGGTCCTCTATTTTTAAGAGAAAGAGACAAATTTCCAGGACAATTTGCTATACCTTCTATTAATATGTTAACAGTTACAGTGTGTGAAGTTCAAATAATGAGCCTAAAACACCAAAAGAATCATAATGATGCTTAATGGTTATTTAGCATTTTCCAAATATAAATTGCTTAGCATACATTAATTTATTTGAGTTACAATCCTGAGAGCTAAGAGTTAGTAAAAATTACCATTTACAAATAGAGAAAGTTAAATGTTAAATAAGCCTATAATTTGCTCGAGATCACATGATTGTGAACTGTAGAGCTAAGTTTCAAACATTAAATTACCTTACTACGCTTAGTGGAGTAGAAAATACACTAATATTTCAGAAACATTTACCATATCAAGTTATAAATTAACCATAAAAATCCAGCTAATGAGAAAGTCATATTCCCCAAACAATAACTTATTACACTTTTTGTCTTATGCTATATTTGAACCCCCTTTCTGTTCAAGGAATTTTTTACCATATAAGTTTTGGTGGCAGCCAGAATTGCTTCCCACTATGAAGGCTGAAAATGCCAAATATTTCATAATTCCATCTCTGCTTTGCCATGGATGTATGCACTTAATCTGCATTTAGTGACCAGATGCCTCTGCCCAGACTCTGGATGAGGGTGCTGATGTCACAGAGAAGCAGGGGCAGTAGCAATCCCTTCTGGCAGCCCAGGTAGGAATGATGGCTCCAGCAGCAGTAATGGTGGCACAAGCTGCAAGCCACGGCCTTTCGTGTTCACTGGGATACCCCACAAGCAGCTCTGTGGCATGGCTTTGGTCGCCTGTCCTCCCTCATTCCTGCCCATTTGCCAGGCTCAGTTCTCTAGCTTTCTAGGGGTTCTGTAAAATAATAAACAGGCTCCCAATAAATCACTTTTTCTGCTGGAGTGCATTTATTTGCTTGCAATTATGAACTTCAATGACAGACGTATGATATGCTTCATTAATAGCTATGTAGCACAGGCCCAATTTCGTCTGTTAGGAAATGTTAGCTTTTTTCATACCAAGTTGGGCTACAGTCAATTTAGAAAATGACATTCACATTATGGAGTAGAAAAGGTTAGCAACCAATGCATTAGATTAACTTATTCACTTATTGCTGTTATAGTCATGATATTTTGCATATACCTTTACGTTCCACAGTAACTGCTTGCCTATGACCTGAAAATTGTGGTCTCTGCTTCCTCTCACATTTGTTTCACTTGTCAGCCCTTTCGGCCCAGTGTGCAGAATATCCAACATAGACCATGGTTCCCAAATGAGGGATACACAGAATACCGTGTATCTTTTTTTAAAGGTAGAGTTCCTCCTGTTCCTACCCTAGAAATGTTAAATTAGAATGTTCAGAGGTGGGGCCAAAGTGGGGACACACACACACACACACAATCTTCACTGATGACTCTAAAGCATATCTGTGATTAAGAACCATTGGCTTATTCATTATTTCTACTTGAATTTTTAATGTGCTTCATTGAGAGGAATCCCACTCCAGTGGTCTCTTAATATAAATAATAAA
The DNA here is from genome assembly GCA_008086735.1 of Cheirogaleus medius. Lineage (NCBI taxonomy): Eukaryota > Metazoa > Chordata > Mammalia > Primates > Cheirogaleidae > Cheirogaleus > Cheirogaleus medius. The sequence goes on along the minus strand of VBSM01000729.1, from coordinate 11,415,484 downwards.
TATTTAAGGAGAAATTACTGAGCTTAATTTTACTTATAAACACTACCATTTTCTGCCTTATTTCTTCAGGAAACTTTCTCAATTATAAATGCATTGAATAGAGTGTAGTCTTCCTAATATTTCTGACTATATACCAAAGTTTTTCATCTTTAGGAGATCGAAAAAGTAGATTTTCTGCACAGCTTTTGAGTAATCACAGCACGTTGAGGAATTAAAGAGTTGTCCTTTTTTTAAGTCAAAGTGATTATAGTCCTATTATATGATCACCACTGAAGAGTGAAAGGGAAAGCAGGAAGGTGATGTCATCAGCACTGTGTGAGGTCAGGAAATAAATCATGTCTTTCACAGTTCAAACATTATCAAGTAAACAGATTGTCAAAGATGTCAACACCTTCTACTTTTTAAATTAAAAAATGTGGTAGGCTCTCAGGTTTTCTCGGACATGCATTTGAAGAATCTTCATATTCATTCTTCTGTTACCTCCCAGGATATTGGTAAGTCTGAAGTGGATTCACTCACCCAAGGCAAGACAACCTTATCTGTCCCATGAGTGAACTTCAAAAAGTCAAGTCTGATAGAGGCCACTGCATTTCACACTACCATGCAAGCTAACACCTGCATCTCTCCCCTTACTTTTACATTTTTATTCAGGTTTCATATTGTCTTAAGCCTGAATGCAATCTCTCAGGGAAAGAAAGTTTCCTTACAAAAGTTGGAGCTGATTACCTAGTGTTTGTTTTTTATGGCTTCCTCCTGAGTGTGAAGTACGCTGATCTCATTCAACCATGTGCCAATTGCAGTAAAAGATAATGTGATAAGTATTTTCATCCTTCTGGTCCTAGTTGTACTTTGATATACCCTGTAATAAGATTTATTTTGTTTTTTTTTTGTGTGTTTTTTTTTTAATAAGATTTATTTTGAATGGCATTTATTTTTGATGGAATAAAAATACATCACAATTTTTTATTAATACATTATAATTGTCCATATTTACGGGGTATATGTAATATTTTGATACATGCATATAATGTGTAATGATCAAATCAAGATATTTAGAATATTCATCACCTCAACTATTTATCTTTTTTTTATATTAGGAACATTTCAAATCTTCTCTTTTAGCATTTTGAAATATACAATAAATTATTGTTAAACATAGTCACTCTACTGTGCTATCAAAAGTTATAATTTTTTCCTTCTATCTAACTGTATTTTCATACCCATTAACCAACCTCTCTTAATCTCCTCCTCCCCGCCATTCTTCCCAAACTCTGGTAACTATCATTCTACTCTACCTTCATGAGATCAACTTTTTTAGTTTCCACATATAAATGAGAACATGCAATATTTGTCTTGATGTGTCTGGCTTATTTTCCTTAATATAATGTCCTCCAGTTCCATCCATGTTTTAGCAAATGACAGGATTTCATTCTGTTTTCATAGCTGAATAATATTCCATTGTGTATGTATACCACATTTTCTTTATCTATTCATCCATTGATGAATACTTAGGTTGATCCCAAATCTTAGCTATTATGAATAATACTGATATCCTGAGTACAGATATCTCTTTGAAATACCGATTTCCTTTATTTTGTATATATATCCAAGAATGTGATTGCTGGATCATATAACAATTCTATTTTTAGTTTTTTGAGGAACCTCCATACTCTTTTTCCATAATGGCTGCACTGATTTACATTTATAGCAATAGTTTGTGATAGTTCCCTTTTCTCCTCACCAGCATTTGTTATTTTTTGTCTTTTTGGTAATAGCCATTTTAACTGGGATGAGATGATATCTCATCATTATTTTGATTTGAATTTCCCTGATGATTAGTGATGTTGAGCATTTTTTCATATTCCTGTTGGACATTTGTATGTCTTCTTCTGAGAAATGTCTATTCAGATAATTTGCCCAGTTTTTAATCAGATTTTTTTTCTGTTGAGTTGTTTGGGTTCCTTATACAGTTGACCCTTGAACAACATGGGTTTGAATTGTGCAGGTCCACTTATAAGTGGATTTTTTCCAGTAAGTATATTGGAAAATTTGGGAGAGATTTGTGACAATTTGAAAATACTTGCAGTTGAATCATGTAGCCTACAAATATCAAAAAAATTAATAAAAACTTGGATGTCATGAACATATACAATGTATGTAGATACTAGTCTTATTAACTATCACAAAATATACAGACATATATTATAAAAAGTTAAAATTTATCAAAATTTATGCACCTGAAGATTTACAGACTACACGGTGCAGTCAAGAGAAATGTAAACAAACATAAAGATGCAGTATTAAATTATAACTATGTAAAACTAACCCTAGTACATACAATACTGCTGCCATAATTTTGTAGCTACCTCCTGTTATTATTGTGGTAAGCTCAAATGTTGCAAGTATCCACTAAAAATGCCATGTGAAGCTAATTACCTATACATGAGCAGTTCATCTCTCCAGTAAATTGCATATTGCAGCAAAAAGTGATTTCTTGCAGTTCTCATGTATTTTCATCATGTTCAGTACAATACTTTAAACCTCAAAGGACCCATACAAAGTGCCACTAGTGATGCTGGAAATGCTCCCAAGAAGCAGAGAAAAGTCATGACATTTCAAGAAAAAGTTGAATTGCTTGATAAGTACTGTAGATTGAGATCTGCAGCTGAGGTTGCCTACGATTTTAAGATAGATGAATCTAGAATAAGGATCATTGTTTAAAAAGAGGAAAAAAAGAAAAATTTTTTAAGCCATTGCTATACCGGCAAGCATGAAAACCTTGTACCTTTTGTGAAATATCTTTTTATCTTGTACTGAAAATGCAGTTTTATGTGGGTGCAAGATCATTACAGGAAAGGCATATCTATCAACTCTAATTGACACAAGAAAAATCAAAGTCATTCCATGACAACTTAAAGCAAAAAGAAGGTGAAGGATCTAAAGCTAGAGAACTTAATGCTAGCAAAGGGTGATTTGATAATTTTAGAAAGACGTTTAAAAAATATCAAGATAACAGGAGAAGTAGCTTCTGCCAACCACAAGGCAACAGATGAATTCCCAGATGCCATTAAGAGAATAATTGAGGAAGAATATCTGCCTGATCAGGTTTTGATGCAGATGAAAATGGCCTGTTGTGCAAAAAAATATGTCACAAAGGACATTTATTAGTATGGAAGAGAAGCAAGCACCAGGATTTAAGACAGGAAGGGATAGGCTAACCCTACTGCTTTGTGCAAATGCAGTCAGGTTTATGATCAGTGCTGCCTCTATCTATAAGGCTGCGAACTCCCAAGCCTTGAAATGGAATGATAAACACCAGCTCCCAGTCTTTTGATTGTATAATATGAAAGACTGAACAATGAGAATTCTTTCTAGATTGGTTCCATCCATGCTTTTTCTCTGAAATCAGGAAGTACTTTGCTAGTAAGGGATTACCTTTAATAATTCTTTTGATATTGGACAATACCTCTGGCTATCAAGAACCCCATGAGTTCAACACCAAAGGCTTCAAAGTGGTCTACTTGCTCCCAGACACAATATTTCTAATTAAACCTCTAGGTCAGGGGATCATAAGTACCTTTAAGGCTCATTACACACAGTACTCTATGGAAAGGGTTGTCAACGCTATGTAAGAGAACCCCAATAGAGAGAACAACATGAACGTCTGGAAGGATTACACCATTATTATAGGGAAAGCCATAAAAGCCATCAAGTCCAAAACAATAAATTCCTGTTAGAGAAACTTATACAGATGTCTTTCATGATTTCACAGGATTCATAACAGAGCCAATCAAGGAAATCATGAAAGATATTGTGGATATGGCAAAAAAGGTAGAGAGTGAAGAGTATCAATTTTTGGATCCTGGAGAAATTCAAGAACTGCTAGACACCACACCAGAGGAATCAACAGAAGTCAACCTGATGGCAACGAGTACTTCCAAGTAAGTAGACACAGAAGAAGCAGTGCCAGAAAACAAATTGACACAAGACAATCTTGCAGAAGCATTCTAATTATTCAAGACTGCACTTGACTACTTTTATGACAGGGGTCTTTCTATGACATGGGCAATGAAACTAAAGCAAATAGTGGAAGAAGGATTGGTACTGTATAGAAACATTTTTAGAAAAGTAATCATAACAGTCAGATAAAAATTATGATGTCTTTTTATAAAGTTACATTGAGTGTTCCTGCCTTTCCTTCCTCCTCTTCTACCTCCTCCACCTCTTCTACCTCTGCCACTCCTGGGACAGCAAAATCAACCCTCCTCTTCCTCATCCTCCTCAATCTACTCAATGAGGATGAAGAGCTTTATGATGATCCACTTCCACTTGATGAAAGGTAAATATATTTTCTCTTCCTTATAATATTCTTAATAATATTTTCTCTTCTCTGGCTTACTTTATTGTAAGAATAGTTATTATAATATTCTTATAATGAATACAAAATACATGTTAATCAAATATTTAATTTATCAGCAAGGCTTCTAGATAACAGTAGGCTATTAGTTAAATTTTGGGGGAATCAAAAGTTATATATTGATTTTTGACTGCAGGGGATGGGGTGAGCACCCCTAAGCCCATGATGTTCAAGGGTCAATGGTATGTGCTAGCTGTCTAATTCCTTGTTGTGTGGGTAGTTTACAATTATTTTCTCCCATTTTGTAGGTTGTCTTTTCATTCTGTTGATTGTTCTTTGCTATGCAGAAGCTTTTTAGCTTGATGTAATTCCATTTGTCTATTTTTGCTTGTGTTTTTGAAATCTTAACCAAAAAATCTTTGCCTGTTCAATGTCCTGTAGTGTTTCCCCAGTGTTTTTTTCTAGTATTTTTTTAGTTTCAGGTCTTATATTTAATGCTTTAATCCACTTTGTTCTGATTTTTGTATATAGTGAGAGACAGAAGTCTAGTTTCATTCTTCTGAAAATGGATATCCAGTTTTCCCAGAACCATTAATTGAAGATATTTTATTTTCCCCAATGTAGGGTTTTGGTGCATTTATTGAAAATGAGTTGGCTATAAACGCATGGATTTATTTCTAGGTTCTCTATTCTGTTCCATTGGTGTGTATGTCTGTTTTTATGCCAGTACCATGTTGTTTTGGATACTATCATTTTGTAGTATATTTTGAAGTCAGGTAGTATAATACCGGGGTTTTTTTGTGGTTCTCTACAAATTTTAGGATTGCTTTTTCTATTTCTGTGAAGAATGTCATTGAAATTTTGATAAAGATTGCATTGAATTTGTAGATCACTTTGGGTAATATGAACATTATAATAATATTTATTCTTTCAATCCATAAATATAAGATTTTTTGGTGTGTCCTCTTCAATTTCTTTTACCAGTGTTTTACAGTTTTCCTTCTAGATATCTTTCATCTCTTTGGTTAAATTTATTCCTAAGTATTTCTTATAGCTGTCATAAATAGAGTTTTAAAAATTTCTTTTTCATATTGTTCACTCTTGGCATATTGAAACACTACTGATATTTGTATATGAATTTTGTACCCTTCAACTTTATGGAATTTGTTAATTAGTTCTAAACAGTTGTTTTTTATATTTGTTTTCAGTGAAATCTTTACATTTTTTTAAATATAGGTCATGTCATCTACAAACAAGGACAATTTGACTTTTTCCTTTCCAATTTGGATGCCCATTATTTCTTTCTTTTATCTAATTGCTCTGGCTAGGACTTTCAGGACTACATTGAATAAAAGTGGTGAAAGTGGGCATCCTTGTCATGTGCCAGATCTTAGAGAAAAGGTTTATAGTTTTTCCTATTCAGTATGATATTAACTATGGGCTTATCATATATGGTCTTTATTGCTTTGAAATATTTTCTTTTATACAATTTTGTTGAGAGTTTTTTATCATGGAAAGATGTTAAATTTTATCAAGTGCTTTTTGGGCACTTATTGAAATGATCATATGGTTTTTGTTCTTCATTCTCTTAACGTGGTACATCAAGTTTATTGGTTTGTGTATGTTGAACCATCCTTGCATCCCTGGGATGAATCCCATTTGATCATAGTAAATGATCTTTTTAATGTGTTGTTGAATTCAATTTACTAGTATTTTGTTGAGGATTTTTACATTCATATTCATCAGGGATATTAGCTTACAGTTTTCTTTTTTTGTTGTGGCTTTGTCTGGTTTTGGTATCAATGTAATGCTGGTCTTCCTAGAACAAGTTTGGAAGTGTTCCTTCCTCTTCTATGTTTTGGAATAGTTTGAGAAGAATGGGTATTAACTCTTATTTAAATGTTTGGCAAAATTCAGCAGTAAAGCCTTTAGGTTCTGGGTTTTTATTTGATGGAAGACTTTTTATTACTGCTTTAATCTCACTACTCATTATTGGTCTACTCAGGTTTTCTGCTTCTTCATAGTTCAATCTTGGTAGGTTGTATGTGTCCAGGAATTTAACCATTTCTTCTAGGTTTTCCAATTTTTTGTTGCATAGTCATTCATCATAGTCTCTAATATCCTTCATATTTCTGTGAAATCAATTATAATGTCTTCTTTTTCATCTATGATTTTATTTATTTGGGTGTTCTCTCTTTTTTCTTAGTCTAACTAATGGTTTGTCAATTTTGTTTGTCTTTTAAAAAATCAACTCTTTCATTTGTTGATCTTTTATATTTTTTAGTCTCAATTTCATTTATTTCTGCTCTGATCTTTATTATTCTTCCCTTCTAGTAATTTTAGATTTGATCTCTTCTTGCTTTTCTAGTTACTTGAGGTGAATTGTTAGATTGTTTATTTGAAGTCTTTCTACTTTTTTGATGTAAGTACTTATTACTATATAATTCCCTTTTAGTACTACTTTTTCTATATCCTATAGGTGTTGGTATGGATGTTTTCATTTTCATTTGTTTCAAGAAATTTTTAAGTTTCCTTCTTAATTTCTTCATTGATCCATTGTTTGTTCAGAAGCATGATTTTTAATTTCCATGTGTTTGTACAGTTTACAAAGTTCCTCTTGTTATTAATGTCTAGGTTTCTTCCATTGTGGTCAAAAAAATATTTGATATGATTTTGATTTTTTTAAATTTTTTAAGACTTGTTTTGTGGCCTAACACATGTTCTATCCTGGAGAATGTTTCATGTGCTGAAGAGAAGAATATATACTCTGTGGCACTTGGATAAAACATTCTGTAAATGTCAATTAGATCTGTTTTGTTTAGAGTGTGATTTAACTCTGCTGTTTCTTTGGTAATTTTCTGTCTGAATAATTTGTCCATTGCTGAAAGTGGGGTGTTGAAGTCCCCTACTATTATTATATTGCAGTATGTCTCTTTAAATCTATGAATATTTGCTTTACATGTAATATTTCAGTGCTTTAGTGTTGAGTGCATATATTGCATCTTCTTGCTGAATGGACCTCTTTATTATTATAAAATGACCTTTTTGTCTCTTTTTACATTTATTGACTTGAAGTCTATTTTGTATGATATAAGTATAGCTACTTCTTCTCTTTTTTAGTTTCTATTTGCATGGGATACCTTTTCCATCCTATCACTTTTTATCACTTTATTTTGGAAGTTTAAATACAACACAAAGAGAAAGGGTGGAGAGGACTTTTAAGCATGTATTTCTGAGAGGATCAGAATATTTTAATTATACTCAATACATGGTGTTCTACTCAAACCTTATTTAGAACAACAGCTAACGCTGAGAAACTTGCATTCTAATTGCTCTGGCTAGGACTTTCAGGACTACATTGAATAAAAGTGGTGAAAGTGGGCATCCTTGTCATGTGCCAGATCATGTGCATGATGAGGCTGCTGTGTACTGATTACGTAAAGCATGTGCATGAGGCTGACTATAGCAGTGAATAATGAGAAAAAGGGTATTATCTAAGAAACAATGTCTGAGAAGAACTCAAAAAGAAAATAGAAAGGTCACATCGGAACATAGGAGTAAGGTAAAGCAGGAGAATGTGGTATCCCAGATGCCAAGTAGGAGAGAGTTTTAAGTAAGAAAGAATAATCTTTAGTGTTGAGTTGCAGAGTGATTGAGTAGAATGATAATTGAAAAATGCCCACTGAATTTGCAACTAAGAGGTCAATTGCCTTGTATTATCTTGTAGATCAAACACTACCATATCAGCAAAGGATGGTGTCACTGTGTGATTCAAGGAGGGAAAGGACACAAGGAAGTAGATCGTTATAGATTTCCATTTTGAGAAACTTGGATGAGGAGAATTATTGGATGTTAGTGAGAAACAGGATGAGAGTCAAAGGAACTTTTGGAGGTAGGCATGAAAGAGCCCTAAGCTTGTCCACAGGCTGAATGGAAGAGACTGATAGGAAGAAAAGCATTAGAGATAACAGAGAAAAAAGAGGCAAGGTCCCAAAGGAGGAGTGGGGAGGATCACAGGACAGCTAATGGGATGGCCACCATTTCACCAACACTCAGCAAAGATGTGGTCCCCTGCTTCACAGAGAGAATACAGGATACCATCTTGGGACTCTGTCTACCCCTGGCACCCACACAAACACACTTAGACATGTGTCTTTCTCTAAACACCTTTCTGCCTTTTTCCCTTTTGCCTGTGTAAAAGATGTGTCTCTCCTCATGGACAAAATCAATCTCTGTATAAAGGTAAATTAAAATGTAATCAATGTTTATTACATATATAATTATACAGTTCAAACAACAAAAGTATGAATTAACCTATAATGTGACTAAATATATATAATAAACATATACTTCATTACTATACTAATAGAGCAATTACAATGTGATAGATATAAAATGTATCACTCTTTCATTCAAATGAAATTTTAACATTGATTAATATAAACTTTGGTGAGGTCTTTTATTTAGGATATCTATGACCAGATATAAGGCGATTGATCTGCATTAACCATATAACCCATCTGTTTAGATAATTCTTCAAATCATCTAAAACACGTTTCTTTTTGTATTATATCACAATATAGATACAGTCTTTAGCTTTATAGGACGTAAAAGATGATACAGCCGAAATTCAAATCAGAGGTCTGACAACAACGGAAAGAAGAAATTGTCTCATCTTTAATTTTAAATACACTTTCATCTATTCACTAAATACTTGGTAGTCAAGCATTAGCCTTAAGCTAATGCTTACTTTGGGTCAAAAAATAAATAAAAATAAAAAGTGTGCTTTTAGAGAGAAAATATGTCATTACCAATGCCAAATCATGAGAATGACTACCATATAACTTTCATTTAACAGTCTATATTCACTTCCTTACATATTCTGCAAATGTTTTTTAGCGCATACTAGTGAGAGACACTGTGCTAGGGAATGGAGATACAAAAGTAAATAGAATACTGGCTCTTTCAGGAATTTACAATCTGATAGGACTAAGAACATGTTCATAATTAGTTATTATAGAGATATAATATGCAATGCTATAAGAGAGGTATGATATAAGGAAATTGCAAATATATATTAAAACAATATATTCTTTGATCAAAAATTTTACCTCTGGAAATTTATTTAAAGGGAATAATTTGAAATAGAAGAGGAAAAAACTCAATACAAAAGATAATCATTATATTGTAATTTGCTATATACATATTAGTCAGGATAAACTAAGCTTTGCTGTAGTAATATATAACCCTCAAATTTCAGTGGCTTAACACAAGAAATGGCACAATCCTATTTGGGTTGAAGGGCTTTCCTTGCCAGCTTTTCTCTAACAAGTGACTCAAGGATCCATATTCTTTCTACCATGAATTAATGGCTTCAATCTTTGGAACATGTGACTTTCAAGGGAAAAGAACAAAAGGTTGAAGGATTATGCAGAGTGCTATTAAGGATAATGCCTTAAAAGAGGCTCATATCACTTTGCCTATGTTCCATCAGCTGTAGCTCGGTCACATCAGCCCCAACCTAACTGTAAGGAAGGCTGTAAAATGTAATTTTATTATATGCCAGAAAGACAAAATAGTGTAGTGAATACAAAGCCTGTCTCTGCAATATAGAGTTAATAAATTGTTCAGTGTATTCATGCTTTTATCAAGAGTTCATAAAATACAGTTTTTGTTATTAGTATAATGTTTAATAAAAATTTAGTATACAAGGTATATAATGATTGAAAAAGGTGCATCTCAAAAGGACTGACAGGAAATATGCTAAACTATTAACAGTCATAGGGAATAAAAATAATTTTTAAATTTTTCTATTTGAATTTCCACATTTTCTATAAAATGTGTTATTTTATGATGGAAAGTTAAATGAGTTTTTAAAGTTTCTTTAAAAGAATATTATATTAATAGCAATTACTATGCTACTAGGAATAACTGTAAATCAGATACTCTGGAGAAGGTACAAAGAGGAAAGAGGGAATGAGAAAGGTAGGAGATTAGGATTGCGTAGCTTTTGCATATAAAAGCAACACAGGCATTTTCGCCTGTGAACCACATGTGAACATCAATAATCATTCGTGTAAGAAGGCTAGGGCCCCTGAGAGGCACAAGAGCCTGGAGTTTATGCAAGAGCAGAGGGTGGGTGGCAGAGTAGCCCCAGTGTTAGGTCATCATACATGAAACTAAACATACCTAACACATTGTGTAAGGGAAGATGTTGGAATTGTTTGCCTCTGTGAATGTAGTATTGGGTAAAGGAATATAAGGTTTCCTTCTGGAAAGATGTCCAAATCATACCACACCTCAGCATTCACAGCAAATTTCTACATGTACATTTGGATATTTGATTTCAGGTTTACTGCACTGTGAGTTATTTTTGTCCTGTGTACTGATTACGTAAAGCATGTGTAATTAAAGTCCTGCACGGAGAACCATGGAGTCTTATGCACTTGCAGTCTAAAATAAACATAAACACAATGACTTTCAGCTCATGAGTGTAGAAAACTCTTTCACTGACATTTAAATACACTGCAGGTCACTGTGACTATTTCATCTAATTATTCTTCATCTACTTTCTTCTTCAGGAGCTAAACAATCTATTATTTGTTTTGTTAGATTTATTATTTCAGTACCAATTTAGCCTTCTTTTTCTGCCATGTAATCTATTTAGAAGAGTTTTCTACTTCAGATATCTTACCACCACCCAATACTCTCCAAAATAATTTTCAAATGTTGCCTGCAGGAATCTTATTCATTCATTCATTCACTCAACATTTACTGAAGACCTGGGTGTTAAGCATTGTACAAGACTCAGTGACACAAAGGTAAGACTCAGTTACTCACCTCATGAGCTTATAGGTTCACGAAGGTGAAGGATAATATAAGAAAGTAACTTTGAAAATTAGAAAGCAACTAAAAACATCTTCAGCACAGTATGATAAGTGTGTGTAAAGGCATGGGATACCGTGGAAACCTGGAAGAAGAAATAAAATTAGAACAATTGGGGTTGGAGAAGGCAGCTGGGAAATGATGCCTTAGTAAAGACTGGAAGACTAAGAAAGATTTAGTGCTGTGTGAGGGATGGGGAAAAGGAAGGTGTTGAGAGCAGAGAACTAACAGCACAGAGATGTGAAAAGCATAGTTTGTTTGGGACACTGCAAACAGTACCTAGTCCTTAAATTCAAGATAGGAGACAGTGGCAGGCAATGAGGCCAAAAAAGTGTCAAGATCATATAGGGTTCTATATGCCAAGTGGGTATTAGACTTTTAACCTGAAAATAATGGGAGGTGACTGAAGAATTTTAAGCTATGGGGATCAGCAGGAAGGTGAAGGAACAAGGAGACATAAGTAAAAGTACAGGCATAGTACCGTGGTGAAAGCCTAGAGCAAACCCCACCCAGATGTTGATAGGGAAGTCTAAGGAGGTAAAGGGCTATGTTAGAGTCAGGGGGCAGCAGATCCAGAGGGAAGAAATATTTCTCAAGAATTGGGGTTCAGGCAGGCAGCACAAGTTTCCTGCCATGTTCCAACTTCATGGTCAAACCCTTCTTGACTAGAAGGTCTTGGTGATGATTCTTCCAAATCCTATATTCACTCCAAATCTACGTCTAGAAGAAAAAAAATCAATAATACAAAAAACACAGGGAATACCCGCAAAGCCATCATTAGTAATTTTCCTTATGTTTGTGCAACATGGAAATAGGCTGTTTAAACTGTAATTTACAGTTCAAAAGACAATTTACATTTCCAAAGCGACCTTTGTGGGATTCCTCTGAATGAGAAGTTCCACTCCAGAAGGAATCCCCAGTCCAGCATCACAGTGGGTACCTGGATGGTCACTATTTGTTAGAAGGAAGAGTGGAGAGTTATGCTCTTACCTTATGCATTTTTCTAAACTTCAACAGGGCCCAGGTCTTATCACCTTACTATCTTCCTTAGGGACTGACACACAATGCCTAAGACCTAAGACCACAATACCTAAGTTTATTTAAAATAATAATTATCTGTTGATAATTACAGCTCACTTTCACATCTGTCATATTTGTTTAAGTATGCATTCTAAATTTAATTTTTACTTTGAAATAAAGTTACCAAATATCACTTCTGATGACATTTTCCCCAATAAAATTGCTCTGAATCTTTGCAGTCTTTCTTCAAATAATGGCTCAGCTTGTGTTACTGCCCCACAGGAGCTTGTTGTGTGCCATGTAATGACCACTGTGGTCAGTGTATGCACCACACCAAGGGTGTTTGTTATGTGAAATATATGCATTAGAATTCTATTAATATTTGAGATAAAAGGCGTTTTTTCAAAATAATCATGCATATATTATAATATATATGGTGTATATCACTCAAAAATAGAGAAATAATAAAAAGAAATGTTACAGCATTCCTGCAAAGTGTGGCAAAATGACTAAACACTATGCTGATCCATGTTATGACCAGCAGTAACTCACTGCACACCTACATTGTGCAGGGTACTGCAAAGAATACAAAAAACCATAGACAACGTTGCCTTCTCTCCAGGCATGGCACAAATACATTTAAAGAATCACCAAAACTCAAGGCAGCTCATGGCAATTGACAAACATTTGATGTATACTACTATAAACACATGATAAAAGGGTTAAGTGTGAAGTTTTACAAGGGTGGAAAAAGCAAAGAGTGGAAGGAGATGTCCTAAAGGGGAGAAAATAGAAGCAATATTTATGATTATATAAGAAGTAAAATAAAGAGCCTTGATGCCATGCTAAGAAATTCAGACTTTTCACTGTATCCTGTAAGTTACAAGGACCCCTGAAGGGTTTTAAAAAAGAAGGAACTTGATTTAAAAGGCACTTAAGCAGACATGTAATGTAGTTTAATGATAGACACAAGTCCTTTCTTATAAGAGAGAAAATAAGATATGATAAAATTTGTTTAATCCTAAGTCAACACAACAATTTATATAGTACAATATATCTAGAGAATACCGCCTACTTATTATTATATAGGTCATTAGGAAATAATATTGGTAAGCAACGTCATATTTTAAAAATGTTTTAATATTCTTACAGACCTATTGCTTTTGCTAGATGAACAAAGTAGGGAATGGGCTTGGTTTTCACATAGTTTGTGTGTCTGGGATGCATCTTCTCCGTTTTCTTTCATGTGAATGCGTATAGACCCAGAGGACAGTTTAAGACATCCACTGGGTCTTGATCCTAAAGGTGAGGCTGAAAGGTCCTGCCAGATGATTGAAAAGTTCATGTGGGGCAACCTTCACAGTAGCGACACAACATTGGTTGCTAGATAAACACAGGCAGAGGAATCCTGCTTCAGTGATTTGCAGCAGTGACGGATGGCAATGGTATTTATGATGTTCCTTTCACCAAACAGAACACAGCAAATGACTTGGCAAGATGGAGAAAAAGAATTAGATTCAAATGACAAAAAAATTACCTGACACCAGCTGAGGTACCTCTGAAAGAATTATTATGAGGCTGCAAATAGCCAGAATGTCTACAACTTTAATTTTTATAATTTATTAAGAAAAATAGGAAGAAAGCATCTCCTTGCCTATGCGGGCATTCAGAAGTGAAGGATTCACCACCCCGTAATTTGCGCTGCCATTCCATTCTTCAACCAATAACATTGATTATGCTAGAAAACACACATACATTTTTTTCCTAAAAGTTTTCTTATAAAACCTCTTTTAATAAGGGACTGTTTATTAAAAAAAAAAATTGTATCCGCATAAAGCCAATTATACCCACTCAAAAAATGGTCAAGAGGTTTGACAGTTCTGAACCCTTAATGTAAAATTTCCCTTTGTATTTTGTCTGGGTTCATAAAAACACTGTGTGAAACCCCGCTGCCATGCACACTTCCATC
>VBSM01000729.1:11384385-11401153 GCA_008086735.1 Cheirogaleus medius | reverse complement strand
TCCACTTACTTCCGTTTTCACCTACAACCACCGAACCCTGGACGACAACGCTCACGCTGCCATCGACTGCTACAGTTGAGCTTTGTAGTAGGCATTTATTTATTTATTATTTATTTAAATTTCAGAATATTACAGGGGTACAACTGTTCTGGTTACATGAATTGTAAGGATAAGCAATATGGCATGTTGATTTACTGGTACAAAACATCCACTCAATAGCTGATAAGTAAAATCATAGCTGTTGTTACTATTCAGTGGTCAAAATCTGCGTTGTGGCTCCCATATGCTAATGCTTGATTGTTTATGAAGCTCACACTATAATGAACTATTAAAGGCCATTTGATATTATAAACTCACAAGGGAAATTAGAAAATTTCACTGTGTTGTAAACCTTGAAAGTCTGTCCTGAATCTTCTCATTGATAAACTCAGCATTTTAATTTGATCCTAGACTTTGTTGTCAATATGAATTGCTGTACTTGGTGTTCACTTCATTCAAATATCATCTTAAAATTTTATATAAATTTTAATTTTAAGAGATAGTGCTAGCATTTTCAAATTAAAACAAAATAACTTTTATCTCACCTGACAAAATGTGAACTAACTAGAATAGTCATTACTAGGCATCCTTCAAGAACTGGGACCACAGACCCTCCAGATTTCTAAATCAAATTTAAGCTTTGTCACACTGGGAAAAAAAGTGCATACATGACTTAATTTATAAAAATAAATTTGTTTTTTATATTTTGCAGTTCATACTTTGGCAATGTTCCAATATTACTCATTTGGAAAAATAAAGTTTATATCACAACTTAAGCAGTGGTGCTAAAATACAAATTTATACCAACACTAGAATTATGTAAAGATCTTTTCATAAGTGAACATGTACATATATTGCATATACATACTTCTGTTTGGTTAAATCCTTAGGGAAAGTTGGTGGGAGGTGCTAAATCTATTTTCTCAAGAATCCAGCATTTATAGCTATAGTAAAGGAATTTAAAGGATGTTATACATCCATGAAAAAGAAACCATAGAGAGGAGGGAATAGTGATACACTTTGGATTTTAAAAAAAAACAAACTGGTAGCAATTCCATTTCT
Source organism: Cheirogaleus medius (assembly GCA_008086735.1). Taxonomy (NCBI): domain Eukaryota; kingdom Metazoa; phylum Chordata; class Mammalia; order Primates; family Cheirogaleidae; genus Cheirogaleus; species Cheirogaleus medius. Next base: position 11,400,052 of record VBSM01000729.1, on the reverse strand, counting down.
AGCAATATGGTATGATAAAATATTCTGAAGAAATACTTTATACCTCAAAACACCCAGAAAGGCAGGGAAAATATGTCAAATATTCTTTTAAGTTTATAGATGAGCTCACAATAAAAAAAAAGTCCAGGGGCCAAAAAATAAAGAGAAAACAAAAAATTAGAATTGATCTTTGTGACCCTGTAGGCATTTGTGGTCTCATGGGATTTGGATTATAGCATCCATATTAGGATATAAAATAAAGCCTTGGGCCAAAATGAAAAAAATAAAAACCTACGTAACACACATAAATCTTGGGTTTTTGAGAAGGTATACCCTCTGTAAAAAGATAAAGTGGAAGAAATATCTACCTATTGGTAAAGGAAGATGAAAAGTAAGATTGCATGTTTAGCATGGGGTGCTGTTCTTACCCACATGTAAATTTGAATTCTAACTACTCTACCTCAAACCAAGAAAAATAGTGCAAAATGAGATGTTTTTTAAAAATTCAAATGTATAAGTAATTATAATAAATGTGAATGAACTAAATAAATCTAAAGAAATTTTTAGCTAGAATATAAAAATAAAATTTTGTTATAAGAAAAACACCTAAAACACAGGGAAACTAAAATATTGGAAATGAAGAAAAATATATGCCACACAGTGGTAAGTAAAATAGATCTGGAGTAGCTATATTAATATTAGGCTAAATATATTTTAAGTCAAAGAATATTATCAGAGGTAAAGGGAGTCACTATATAATGATAAAAATACAATTTATACTGTAATATTTGTACCCCCATAATATGCTGAAATAAAAAAAAAAATACAATTTACCAGGAAGCTATAACAATCCTAAACTTACATGCAAGTTATAACATAGTTTCAAAATACATTTTTAAAATTGATAAATATAAGGAGAAAATAACACAGCTAGACCATAGTAACGGACAAATATGTTTCTATCAGAAATGATAGTTCAAGAAGATCCAAGGAGGCAGACTAGAAGCAGCCTGTACACACCACTGTCATGGAGAGGATTGAAAGTGGTGAGTAAATACTGACCTTCAGATCAACTGTATAAGAGACAGCATTGGAAATCAACAGAGAGGGGGCAGGAGGCACCAAAAGTGAAGGAGAAAAAAAGAGAGGAAACCTTCTCTGTAGTATCAGAAGTGTGCAGGGAAGGAGATAAGGCACAGTGGGAACCCACTGACTTGCAAACCCTAGATGCTGAGGCAGGCACCATTTTGAGATCCCAGACCCAGAATAATGTGTCTACTTAGGTGTCATATCCATTGCTACCTCCCCATTTCCCCTACTGGGCTGGGGAGGGAGCAAAGAGGCCTGGTGCTCTCACATGCCCTGTGAGCAGGAGGCATGCACTCCCACAGCTACCAGGGGAACTGGGGGAGGGGGGGAGGTGAATGCTCTGGTCACTGTGGACCAATAAACACTGCCACCTACAGAGTTGGACAGGACTGTGGTCAAACAGCTGCAGACCAACAAAGGCTGTTGCCAGTAGACATGGGTAGGTTGGAGCTCAAGCCTCTGTGGGCCAACAATTGCCACCACCTGTAGACATGGGCAGGGTAGCACTGAAGCTGGTGTGGGCCAAAAAATGGGGAAAATCTCAAGCCACCCTGGGCCAACAGTGGCCACCACCTGTGGTCCTGAGCAGGGCACTGCTCAAATTACTGTGAGGGACAATCACCACCACTGACAGAACTAAGTGGGGGGATCACTCACTCTGCAGCATGTGGACCACCTGTGACAACCACAAGGGAATGATGAGATGGAAGACACAGGAGAGGAGCAGTGTTAAACCTTCACAGTGCATCTGCCCCTCTCATGCTAGGTCAGTCTTCTAGAGTAGGGCTCAAGGGCACCATCCAGGGACTTCTCTCTCACTTCACAGAGTAGGAAAGTTCCCAGCAAAGGAGAACAGGTGTACTGCAAACCTACCTGTCTTGGGACAAGAGAATAGGTTTCAGATGAGAAGGAAGCAGCATAAGAATTCTGGCAACATGAAAAAACAGGCTGTTTTGACATTCCCAAAGGATCACAATAGTTCTCCAGCAATGGGCCCCAACATAAAGGAAATTGTCAAAATATCATATATGAAATTCAGAATATGGATAGCAAGTAAGACCTATGGGATTGATGAGAAAGTTGAAAACCAACACAAAGAAACCAAAATAATAATTCAAGACATGAATGAAAAATTCACTGAAGAGATAGACAACATAAAAAAAGATATAATAGAACTTAAAGAAATGAAAGAGTCATTTAGGGAATTTCAAAATACAACAGAAAGTTTTAACAACAAAGTGGACCAGGCAGAAGAAACAACTTTAGAGCTTGAAGACAAAGCTTTCAAATGAACCCAATCAAAAATATAGAAAAAACAATAAAGAAGAATGAATAATCAGTCTGAGAAATATGGGACTATGGAAAGTGAGTTAATATAATAATCATAGGTATCCCTGAGGGAGAAGAAGAAAAAGCAAAAAGCATGGAAAATCTATTTGGGGGAGTATTTGAGGAAAACTTACATGGTATTCCTAGAGATTTAGATATCTAGATACAAGATGGTCATTGAACTCCTGGGAGATTCATAGCAAAATCACCAAATCACATAGTCATCAGGCTAACCAAGGTCAAGGTGAAGGAGAAAATCCTACAAGCTACAGGATGAAAGCAGCAATTTACTTAAAAAGGCAAACCCATCAGACTAACAGCAAACCTCTCAGCAGAGATCTTACATGCCAGAAGGGATTGGGTGATCACATTTTCAGTCTTTTTAAGCAGAATAACTGCCAGATGAGAATTTTGTATCTTGCAAAACTAAGTTCCATAAATAAAGGAGAAATAAACTCCTTTCCAGACAAGCAAACACTAAGGGAATTTGTCACCACTAGGCCTCCCCTACAGGAAATGCTTAAAAGTGCTCTATACATGGAACAGAACAATCAATACACACCAGTGTAAAAACACCCCAAAGTTAAAACTCATAGCTCTTTCAAAACAGGAACACAAGGAAGAAAACAAAGTAATTAGGCATCATTCAACATGATGAACAGAACAGTATCTCACATATCAATACTAACATTGAACATAAATGGTCTTAATGCTCCACATAAAAGATATAGATTAAACCTAAAGACCCCACCAAAAGACTCCTAGAACTGATAAATAAATAAATTCAGCAAAGTCTCAAGTTACAAAATTAATGTATACAAATCAGTAGCATTTCTATATACTAATAACAATCAGGCTGAGAGTGAAATCAAGGACTCAATACCATTTATGATAGCTATGAAGACAACAAAATATTTAGGACTATATTTAACCAAGGTGGTGAAAGATCTCTACAAAGAGAACTACAAATTACTGATGAAAGAAGTGGTAGATGACACAAACAAATGGAAAAACATTCCATGCTGATGGATTGATAGAATCAACATCATTAAAATGTCCATTCTACCCAAAACTATTTATAGATTCAACACAATTCCCATTAAAATACCAACGTCATATTTCACAGATCTAGGAAAAACAATCCTAAGCTTCATTCGGAACCAAAAAAGAATATCCAAAGCAATCTTAAGAAAAATGAACAAATCTGGAGGTATCACATTACTTTAATTCAAATTATACTACAAGGCTATAGTAATCAAAAGAACATGGTACTGGTATAAAAGTAGAGACATGGACCAATGAAACAGAATAGAGAACCCAGAAATAAAGCCATATAGCTACAACCAACTGATCTTCAACAAAGCAGAAAAAGACATACATTGGGTAAAGGACACCCTATTCAATAAATAGTGCTGGGAAAATTGGATAGCCACATGCAGAAAAATAAAACAGGACCCATATCTCTTGTCATATACAAAAATTAACTCAAGATGGATTAAAGACTTAAATGTAAGACATGAAACCATAAAAATTCTAGAACAAAGTGTAGGAAAAACTCTTCTAGACATAGGCCTAGGCAAACGATTTATGACTAAAACCCCAAAGGCAAGTACAGCAGCAACAAAAATAAATAATGGAACTTAATTAAATTAAAAAGCTGCTGCACAGCAAAGGAAATAATTTAAAAAGTAAGTAGATAGCCTACAGAAAGGGAGAAAATATTTGCAAACTATACATCTGACAAAGGACTAGAGTGCAGAATCTACAAAGAACTCAAACAAAACAGCAAGATAAAAACAAACATCCCATCAAAATGTGGGCAATAGACATGCGCAGACATTTTTCAACAGAAGATAGACAAATGGCCAACAAACATATGAAACAATCTTCAAAATCACTAATCATCAGGGAAATGCAAATTAAGCCCACAATGAGATACCACCATATCCCTATCAGAATGGCTATTATTAAAAAGTCAAAAAAACAATAGATGTTGGCATAAATGTGATGAAAAGGAAACTTTCATAGGCTGTTGGTGGAAATGTAAATTAGTACATTCACTATGGAAAGCAGTATGGAGTTCCTCAAAGAACTAAAAGTATATCATTTGATTCAGCAATCCCACAACTGCGTATCTACACAAAGGAAAATAAATCATTATATAAAAAAGACAGCTGTACTCGAATGTTTATCACAGCACAATTCACAGTTGCAAAGATATGGAATCAACCTAAGTGCCCATCAACTGATAAGTAGATAAAGAAAATGTGTTATACATATACACCATGGAGTACTATTCAACCATAGAAAGGAATGAAATAATGTCTTTCACAGCAATTTAGATGCAACTGGAGACCATTATCCTAAGTGAAGAATCTCAGGAATGAAAAAATAAATGCCATATGTTCTCACTTATAAGTGGGAACTAAATGAGGGATATATATCGTCATAAAGATGTGTAAAGGACATTGGAAACTAAGAAGGGAGAGGATGGAGGGGAGTGAGGGATAAAAATTTACCTATCAGGTACCACATACACTATTCTTGTGTATATTAGGTACACTGAAAGCCCTGACTTAGCATGATACAATTCAACCATGTAACAAAAAACACTTGTACCCTCTACATTTTTTAAAAATTAAAAAAAAAGAAATGGTAGTTCAAGCAGAAAAGAAGCAATTAGGAATACAAATTATTGGAAGAATATAACTAACAATGTTGAATAAATATTCATATTTAAATTGCCAAACTTAGTAGATCAAAGAAATAATTATGGAAATCAAAAAATATTTAAAACTGAAAGATAATAAAGCAATTACATGTGGAAATTTTTGAGAGGCTGCTTATAAGGGAAATATAATGTTAAATGCTTATATAGTCAGAAAACAATATTAATTTGCTAAATATTGACTTAAAGTATTAAGGAAGGTATAATAAATAAGTCCAAGGAAAGTAGACTAGGCAGAAAAAGTAAAGATAGAGGCAGATATTTATACAATAGAAATCAGAAGTACTATAGAAAACGACTACAAAGCCAATAGGCAAAAACTCTGGCAAAATAAATCATGGAAAAAGCAGATGTCGCAAATCAGAAATACTAGGGGGAAAAGGGGTATATAAGAGATGTAGCAGAGATTTAAGGCAAAATAAAAGAATAACATGAAAATGTGTATTTTACTAAATTTGAGAACTTGGATAAAGTGAAAATTTTGCTACAAAAATAAATATTAGCAAAAAAGGCTCAGGAAGATACAAACTAGGAATCTATCATAATCAAAGAAATGGTTTCAGAAATATTGCAGATTGCATTACTTGTTCAAAATACTTGCTGAATCTCTTTACTAAGCCCTCCGGACAGGAGGACCTTATTTTTCTCTTCGTTGATGGTATGCGTGGCCACTTGACTTCCTTTGACCCATGCATGGTATGTGAGCAGAAGTAACATATACCATGTCAGAGAAGCAATTTTCTTTTACCTTTCCTTGTTTCACTTTTCTTTTTTTACCTTTGACTTATATCATTCAAGTGCATCCTGTACTCAGAACTGAGTAAAATTCTGATTTCCTGCCCACGTGTCTATAATGAAATCCTCTTAGCCAAAGTGTCTCAAATCTAAATCTTCCTTTCCTTAGAATTCTCTAGTGTTCCTATCTCACCAGCAGCTATTGTCATAACCCCTGCAATCATCATTGAATGAGTATTTCCACAGTGAAAAATATCAATGTATCAAAGAAAACCGCTAATTCTCAGGCAAATGCTTAAATATTTCTCTCCTTCCTGCCATCTTCTCCACTGATGTTACCAGCTCAAATCCACTATTACTATGCTTCTCCTCTTACAATAGTTAATTCCCCAGCAATTCACAATATAGCTTTCTTCTCGTCAGTTGGGCAGCTGTGTGCCACACCCTGCCATTAATTTTTATGAGTCGTGGATGTTGGTTTTCCATTTGCTTTTACACATGGTTTTCTAATGCTGACCCTGGTTTTCTCATGCTGGTTAGTGTATTTTCCCTATTTGTTAGAAGCAGGTCAAAAATCATTCAAGGGGAAAATAATAGAAGGCTGTAATTTCAGTTTGAGTCACATACAAGTAAAAAAGAAAAGTTAGAAATCAAAGGAAGGAACACACTCCATTTTTCCATGAAATTTATTTTCCAAATCAAAGCCAGAGCTCAAATCACTAGGATTCTGCCCATCTCTAATAAAGGAGGAAAAGTTCCACAATGAAGCCAGAACAGAGCCAGAAAGCATCTTACGGTCTTGAATAAAAAGAAACTTATGGTGGCAAACACCAATTGGTGCCAAGCATCTGTTATTGCTGTAAAAGGCAAATGAAGGCTGCTGCCAGGGCCTCAGCAACCCACAGACGCTGGCTGCCTGGAGTCCACAAAGGACGCTGGTAGAGGGTCTCTGGAGATGTCCTTGGCTGTTGCCACACCACTATCACATGGACTGATTAAGCAGATTCTGCTGTAATTAATTTTTTGGTCAACATTTTGTCTGATCAGACATGAGAAAGCTGCATTTTGAGCAATCTTATGAGTGTACATTCTCAGTCTTGAAATGGAAAGAAAAGTAGAAATCCCTAAAAACTGAAGAGTTCGTGTATTTTAAACAAAGCTAATTTCTGGAATAGACTTCGGCTGCAAAGAAGCTATGAAACCTATATCTTTCCATCACGTTTGTGAAAATTTCCTTCACAGATTTATTCTTTAAACACTAGCCTGTCCATTGCTACGAGCCAATCAGAAATAGCCAGCCTGTAAACACTGGTGGTTTATTCAGACGCCATCAAGCCTAGCACCTAAAACTGAAACCTTCTCGCTGACTAAGGGAAGAACTGAGAAGGGGTGTCCATAGACTTGTGAAAGCACACCAAGGTACTAAGCAATATTTGACTCCCGAATTCCAAAGGTTAGAGGAAGAAGACTGAAAATCTCCTAGTCCACTCAATTTACAAATTAGCAACATGATGCTGTGGTGGATATCTCTCATTTGCCTGCCATAGCACCCATGTTCTGTTCTAGCAACAGACTCACTATCTTTTCCCCATCCTAAGTGGAAATGTAGAGTTTGATCCATGGTGCCCCTCACCTTCATTTTGTACCCATCACCAAGGGATGGATACATTAAGCTAATTAAGCCAATCAAGTGCTTTCCCTTTGGAATCTAAATTGGGGGCCAACTCACCTCTAGGGCAGTGTCCCAGAGAGACAGTTTATCAGCTCCTAATAACTGCAGCTACTTACTTCCAGCACCTGGTTGCTCAACTTTTCTTTGATTCTGTGAGACATCACATATCTTTACAAGAAGTTCACCCTGCTGCACCCCCAACTTCTTCTTAACGTTTTCTTAAGTTAGCCAAAGTTATTTTCACTTCTTGCAACCAAAGCAATTGATACAGAGACCTTGTCAAAAGTTGAGAAGAAAAACCTCACTTGTTCACCTCTGACCATGCTGTGTGCAGCACAAGGCTGGTTTTATAAGCAGCCAGAGCAGGTGGCCAGCTATGAAATGTAAATGACACCCTCACACAGCCAAAAAGTATACTTTTTAACTAAGTAATCCTACCTGAAATGCCCCCAATTTAGAATTAAGGGTGGTCCTCTTAAAATGAGCTTGTGACTTCATCGTTCAATAGCAAATTGATTGCTTACTTCAATAGCTAATGAAGATAGGCTTTGCTAGATAGAAACATGAGGAGACAGGAAAAGAAGGGCAGAATGGAGGTGGGCACTGAAGTGGGCAGTCTGGGACAACTCAAGGTGGCATGAGGACACCTGCTCCAAGGAGGAGTGCCACCTTGTGTCTCTGTGGCTTTGTGGCTACCTCTACCCTGCCTTAGGATCCCATCAGATCTTGCTGAGATGCTTGCAGGCACTGCTGATGGGACCTCCTGTCTCCAGTGCCACCACCTCTCCTTCCCAAATCTACCTTTCCTAGCCCCTGATCTGTTTTGAACACAAACTTAGTCATCACTCACCTGCTTTATCAACACTCCACCACCTCAACTACAGTATAAAACTCAAATTCCTTAGCACGGCTTACACTCCCAGGATCCTTTCAGGTAGGACTAGGTATCTCCCATTCTCATAATATCCTGAACTTTGCATTTTAACTAAAATATACACAGTATACTTTAATTGTCCATTGATAGCTCTATACTACTTGTCTTCAGGGGTAGAACTGTGTCATTTGTCACTGTATTCATTTATCACTGTATTCCCGGCACCCAGAATATAGTAGACTCTCAACAAATATTATTACTAAATAAAACCCAATGTTCAAAACTGCACTTAATTTCCCTTTTTTAAAAAAAGTGCTTCTTCACTATTATTCTCTATAAATATATCATTATCCATCCCATCAACCATGCTGAAGACTCAATCATATTTGACTCTTCCCTGTCCCTCTCTACCTGTAACCATTCTGTATGCTCAGTGGCCAAACGCCCTAACCAGAGAATTATGACTGTGTTTATCCCGTAAGGAGAAACTATTTACTTCTCCACCACTTCCACACAAGCTCACCAGAGACCCTATGAGTCTGCAATGCTCTTGTCATTGCAATTTTCTGATCTGAACTTTGGTTTATTAAAAATAGCAGTGAGTTATTATGGTGTCCATTTGCTGAGGGAACCACGAAATCCTGGGTTTAGTGATAAAAGCTTTAAAATGGCACCGCATACCTCAAAGATGGGAACATCCGCTGCAATAAAATTATCACCTCAGCCTAGGAAGAAGGGACAAGGTCTAAATTGGAGCTGGTGGGGATTAATGCGGGGGAAGGCAAGAGCAGCTGGTGGACTTTCTACCTCCAGCACATAGTATTCAAAGTTTAAGATTAGCATGTCAGAGACCTTCCTTAGAACCACAAGCTCCTTTCACTCTTTTCAACAGCTGAGGCTTCCAGCTGAGAGATGGAATGCTTGCCTATCTTGCAACATTTCCCTGCTCAGTGATTGATATGCTCTCCACCGCTGTTGGGAAAAATGAGTACTCTTACATCGCCAGAAGAAATGTGAATTGCTACAGTCTTTTTGGACAGCAATCTGGCAATTTCTTTTAAAATTAGAAATACACGTAGCCTCTGACCCAGCCATCCAACTCTGAGGAATCTGTCCCACAGAAATAAAGGCATGAGTATGTAGGGAAGAAACAGGGCCAATATTTAGCAAGCACACACCCGTACAATGTACTGCCAGCATCTCTTCTGATTGGTCTGTCCCCGTGACCTACAGGTTGTTAAATATTTTTAATGCCACCTCTGGATATATAAATAAAATTTTACATAAGTGAGATATTTTTATTATGAACACTTTTTCCCTTACGAACTGTGTGTGTATGCACACGCTTTGCTTCCTTCCACCCTCTGCATCCCCATCCCTCCAAGTAGTTAGTGTTCTAGGGTTTTGTGCCACTATAACTTATATATAAATAACCACATTTATGCATATAAGATTTTTGGAGGCTCGTTGTTTATAAAAAGGGGAGATCATATTAAAAACAGTCCTCTATTATCTTGCTTTTCTCTGTACATTTATAAATCCCTCCTAGTAAACAAGAAAACTCTCATTTTTTAAAAATTTCCACATAATATTTATTGGTCCAGATATATTACAATACATTCAACCATTCTGAGATGCACAAGCACGTGCCCTTTGTCTGTTTGTCCTCCCTTTCACAAAAAGTGCTGCAACATCTATCCTTGTGTTGCCAATCTGACAGCTCTGATAGAGATGTCCCTACTACTACTAAGGCGGAACATGTGTTCATATTTTTATGATACCTCTGAATTTTCACTTCCCTGAATTGCCTTGCTCATTTTTCTATTGGGTTTATTATTATTGTAAATAAATTAATAAATATTTTAAATTCTCAGTTTGAATTACTAATATGATAAATATAGATATAGTATAATCTACATGTTTTAATATACACCCATATATACCCATATAACCCATATACACAAAAGCTATTTGGGGACTTCAGTAATATTTAAGAGTGTAATGGGGCCTGGAGACCAAAAAGATTGAGAATCACTGATATATACAGAGATATTTTCAAATCTTTGGAAATATTAGTACATATATATCTATCTAGTTGAGATTGTGTGTGTAATTGTGTAATCATGGTATAATTCAAGTCTTCTATTCCTTTAGTGATTTTTGACAAATGGATTCATCAGTTCTGAAAGAGGATAACAATACCTCCCACTATAAGTTTAATTTTTCAAAATTGTCTTGCATTTTAATTGTTTTGCTTTGCATATTTAGTAACTGTATGGCTTGGTGCACATAGATTTTTTATTATTATAATACATGATTGTAAACTGTAGCTCTTAATATTATGTAATGTCTCTCCTTATCCTATTTATGCCTGTGAATTTAGCTAATCTGATATTAACGGTGTGATTTATGCTTTCTTTTTATCTACATGTAGCTGATATCTTTTTCTCTATTCTTTTATTTTTAAACGGCTTTATCACTTTGAGTCATTTATTTCTTGTAGATTACTTGTAATTGGGGGTTTTGTTTCTTAATCTAGACAAATCATCTCTGTCTTTTAATGAAGAGATTCAATCTGTTTCATTTAGTGTAACAACTGATATGTTGACTTTGCTTTTCATAGTACTTTATGCTATTTATTTTACTTTGTGGTTTTATCTTGATCAGCTATTTTAAAAAGGATAGAAATACAAGATATTAGGTAAGGAGAAGCTTGGAATTTATAGAGTGATATGTCAGTTATGTCCAGTAAAATAATTCACCAATTTTCAATACAAATGTGTTCTTTTGCTTCGGTGTTTATTCTTGGAGGTATCACCTGTGGGAGATAATGTCTCCCAGGTTTGCCTTGATCTCAAGCATCACCTTACCTGAGATGAAAATATTTACTATCATAATGTTAGCCAAGCATTGTATGGACATAGCCAAGTGCTGTATGGACAATGTTTCAATTAATCCTCACAACAAGCATATGTGATAGATACTATGTTACCCTCTTTAATATAAAAAAACCCTGAAACTCAATGAAGTAACTTGCCATATGTTTGACTAAAGATTCAGTTTCTAGTTGTAAAGTTGGAGATAGAAGATAAGCAAATATGCCTTTTCCCAAAGATCTAGACTGAAGGAAATGCAAATAAGCTTTTTTGCTACCTCCTATCCCCCTGGTTCCATCCATGGAGGAAATGTGGGGAGGATGCCCAGTGGAAGATAAATGTTAAACGCTACACAGCCTCACACCTGCAGGCAAGTTTGATATGTGCTGATAGAGGAGAAGGATGTGTGAAGCCTTCCAATAGCCCACTAGTCCTTAAAGAAACCGGGTCTACCCTTTTCTGGACAGAAAAGGGAAAAAACACTACCATCAGTTGACTTGAACAGGTGCCACAGTGGCTGTAAAGGCTAAGTAATTTTCATCTGGTGTTCCATAATTGGCTTTTAACCTGGTTTAATAAATGCCATCTTCTAACAACTGCTCACATCTTGGCTTTTTCCCAACCTGTCACTTCCCATGTGTAACACTCATGCCCTCTCTGGATCTACCAGCAGAGACAAAGCCTCTTAGATGTCTTTCCACATTAGCAACCAGCAATCCAGCCAGTTCAATACATTACTGTTGCTTTTCTATAGGACTATATTTTTTCTTTTCCAGTTTTTTTAAATCTACATAGCGATGCTATAATTTACACAGTATTCCCAAAAAAGTTTTTTTGAGAAGTAACCTTAGAACCATGTAATCTACAATCACATATTGACAATATCTAAGAGATCATCAAATCATGTCACTTCATATTATAGATGAAGTCATAAAACCCAGAAATGGGGAGTGTGGGCAGACCCCTATTGGTACTCTGCTCAAGGGATTCAATTTTGCTTGGTAGCCAACTGTTTGTCCTTGGTACTTTAAAGAATTGCCCTTGAGCCATGGAGCCCTTGCCTTCTACAGAGAGCCTGAGGAGCCTGATTGTTCAGGTTCCTCCACCATCCAGCCCCCTACCCAGCCTAGGACAGCCAAGAGCTGACTGTGTAAGGGTATAAAATACAGGGACTTTTCTTCTAGGGAAACTCTTAGGTGAGCATTAACCCCCTAAATTTCTAGGGATCAGATTGAGGCAGAGACTTCTTCTGAAACTGTACCCTCAAATTGGCTTCTGCCCTTTTCTTATCCTGCTCCCGCAACTCTTCTCTGGCCTTATCCAGGGGGAAATACAATAGCAGGTCTCTTGTACCTGAATACATGTCTAGGAGTTTACCTCTAGAAAACTCACCCGGAACAGGAGTAGATGTGACCATGGTTGTTACATCTCCATTCTGGAAGAACCAGGACAGAAGTTCATGTCTTCTACCTCCTGCTTCAGTACATTTCTCACCTCTTCACAAGGATTCCATAAAATTCAGTTACAAGAAGCAATGCTCAGGTATTGGAGTATCAAGTGTACCCTAATTTCCTTACTTTGATCTTTTGAAGAGTTGCTTCTACTCAAGTGAGTTGATGTTCTGCCATTGGCTCCTCTGAGGGACACAAGAAAGAATATTATAATATTTACTACTGCTTATGATGGCTAAGTGACCAAAAACAACATTCACCATGTTATCCAGTATCCACTTTGTGAGGACTCACAGGAGAAATTTTTCTTAGACCTCAGTGCCAAAAAACTCTTTGCTTCTCTTAAGAAATTCAGCAGTCTATTTATTATATGGTCAGAAAGAATGTTGTGATTCACATATTTTCATTTTATTTTGGTCATTAGCAAGCTCAGAGACAAATTTACAGTCCACACCTACCAACTCTGCTGTACCTTATGGTATATCTGTCACTAACTTTTTGTCTGTTCTCAACATTCTACAATTTGCCTCTGCCTTAGAATATTCATTTTTCCATATTATGATAGATACTTTTTCACTCCTCAAAACCAAGATGAAACAAAGTGTTAAAGAAACTAAGAAGATAACAATAGTCCATACAGTAGCTAGAAAGTATATTTACTTAAGAAAAATTGTTCTGCAAATACTGGGTTAAAAGTGTTATATACTGTGTCTTCCTCACATTAGAGTAAGTTTTTAATAAACCTTCCACTAATTATTTTTAAATGATTTATGATAATAACTACATTTTACCAAAAAGTATCTCCATAGGATTCTGCATGATATGGTTCAACAAAGAGACTTTCTGTGTTTAAAGCATTGCAATATAATTTTCCCATGGATTAAGAAGAAGAGAGGGGAAATGCATCAAAAACATATTTAATAAAATAATAGACAAAAGCTTCTCATCTGGGGAGAGAGTGATGTGGACATCCTGATCCAGAAAGCTCAAAAGTTCCCAAATAGACTCAACCCAAAAAGGTCCTCTCTGAGACACCATTATAGTCAAGTAGTCAAAAGACAAAGACAGAATTCTAACAACAGGAAGAAAAAAGTGTCAAGTGTCAAAACATATAAGTTGATCACCTTCAGAATAAGAGCAGATTCCTCAGCAGAAACTTTATAGGCTAGGAGAGAATGGGATGATATAGTCACAGTGCTCAAACAAAAAAAACCTGACAACCAAAAATGCTAAACCCAGCAAAGCTATCCTTCAGAAATGAAGAAAAAATAATATCAATATCTTTCCCAGACAAGTGAAAACTGAGGAAATTCATTACCATTAAACTGGCCTTATAAGCAATGCTTAAGGGAGTCCTACATGTGGAAGCAAAAGAATGACAGCTATCATCATGTAGACACATGATGTATAAAACTCACTGATAAAGCAGATACACATATAAGAAAGAGGAATCAAACTTATTACAACAGAAAAAAAACACTAAATCACAAAAAATATAGAACAAGAGAGGGATAAAGGAACAACAGATATACAAAACAACCAGAAAACAATTAACAAAATGGCAGGAGTAAGTCCTCACCTATCAATAATAACCATCAATGTAAATGGTTCACATTCCTTAATTAAAAGATATAGACTGGCTAAATGGATTTAAGAAAACAAGACTTAACTATATGTTGTCTATAAGAAACTCTCTTCACCTGTAAAAACACAAGTAGACTGAAAGTGAAGGGATGGGAAAAGGAATTTCCAAATTCCAAATTTCCATTTTCCATGCAAATGGAAACCAAAAACAAGCAGGAGTAGCTATACTTATGATAGATGAAATAGACTTCAAGTCAAAAGCTATAAAAAGAGACAAAGGTCATTACATAATGATAAAGGGATCAATCCAGCAAGAGGATACAATAGTCATAAATATACACGCGCCCAACAGCACAGCACCCAGATATGTGAAGCAAGTATTATTAGATCTAAAGTGAGAGATAGACCCAAATGCAATAATATTTGGAGACTTTAACACCCTACTCTCAGCACTGGACAAATCATCTAAACAGAAACTCAACAAAGAAACATCAGACTTAAACTGCACTTTAGACCAAATGAAACTAACAGATATTTACAGAACTTTTCATCTAATGGCTACAGAATACACATTCTTCTCATCAGAGCATGAAACCTTCTTCAGGATAGACCACATATTAGTACACAATGCAAGCATCAACAAATTTTTTAAAAATCAAAATCATATCAAGCATCTTTTTTAGACTACAATGGAATAAAACTAGAAATCAATAACATGGGGAACTTCAGAAACTGTACAAATGTATAAAACTTAAGTAACATGATTCTAAATGACCTATAGGCCAATAATAAAATCAGGAAGTTTAAAAGTTTCTTTAAAAAAATGAAAATTAAAACACAAAATACTAAAACCTACAGGATACAGTAAAAGCAGCACTAAGAAGGAAGTTTATAGCATTTATACTTACATCAAAAAAGTAGAAATAGTTTGTAGTCCCACCAGCAGTGTATGAGTGTTCCTATCTCTCCACATCCATGCTAACATTTATTGTTTTGGGACTTGTTAATAAAGGCCATTCTCACTGGAGATAAGTGATATTTCATTGTGGTTTTGATTGCATTTCCCTGACTATTACATATGTTGAGTATTTTTTCATATGTTTGTTAGCCATTAGTCTATCTTCTTTTGAAAAGTTTCTGTTCATGTCCTTTGCCTACTTTTTGATACAGTTGTTTTATTTTTTGTTGCTGATTTTCCTGAGTTGTATATAGATTCTAGTTATCAGCCCTTTATCGGATGTGTAACATGAGAATATTTTCTCCCATTCTGTTGTACAACCTCTGTGGAAAGCAATCTGGAGATACCTCAAAGAGATACAAGTAGAAATACCATTTGATCCAGCAATCCCA
>VBSM01000729.1:11301575-11375326 GCA_008086735.1 Cheirogaleus medius | reverse complement strand
TTTTGTTTTTATTGCATTTGCTTTTGAGGACTTAGTCATAAATTCTTTGCCTAGTCCAATGTCTAGAAGAGTTTTTCCTAGGTTTTCTTATAGAGTTTGTATAGGTTAAGGCATTTAAGTCTTTAATATATCTTGAGTTAATTTTTTATATGGTGAGAGATTTGGGTCCAGTTTCATTCTTCTGCAAATGGCTATCTGATTTTCCCAGCACCATTTATTGAATAGGGTGTCCTTCCCCAGTGTATATTTTTATTGAGTTTGATGGAAATAAGTTGGTTGTAGGTATATGGCTTTATTTCTAGGTGCTCTGTTCCATTCCATTGATCTATGTGTTGATTTTTATAATGGTACCATACTCTTTTGATTACGATAGCCTCGTAGTCTGATTTGAAGTCAGGTAATATGATACTTTCAGCTTTGTTATTTTTGCTTAGGGTTGCTTTGGCTACTTGGCTCTTTTTTGGTTCCATTTGAATTTTAGGATTTTTCTTTCTAATTCTGTGAAAATGGCATTGTTAATTTGATAGGAATTGCATTAAATCTGTAGATTGCTTTGGGCAGTAATAATATTATTCTTCCAATCCATGGGCATGGAATGTTTTTCCATTTGTTTGCATCATCTACAATTTCTTTCATCAGCGTTTTGTAGTTTTCTTCATAGAGATCTTTTACCTCCTTGATAAAATATATTCCTAGGTATGTTTTGCAGCTATTATAAATGGGATCACCTTCTTGATTTCTTTCTCGGCTTGGTTGTTACTGATGCATAGAAATGCTACTGATTTTTGTACATTAATTTTGTATCCTTAGATCTTACTGAAGTTGCTTATTAAATCTAGAAGTCTTTTTGAGGAGTCTTTGGGCTTTTCTAGATAAAAGATCATATCATCAGCAAACAGAGATAATTTGATTTCCTATTTTCCAATTTGGATGCATTTTATATCATTCTTTTACCTGATTGCTCTGGCTAGGACTTCCAGAACTATGTTGAATAGAAGTGGTTAAAGTGGACATCCTTATCTTGTTCCAGAACTTAGGGGGGATAGTTTCAAATTTTCACCATTCAGTATGATGTTGGCTGTAGGTTTGTCATGTATGATTTTTATTATTTTGAAGTATGTTTCTTCAGTGCCTATTTTGTTGAGGGTTTTTAATCATGAAGGGATGCTAAATTGTATGGAATACCTTTTTTTCATCTTTTGAGATGATCATATGTTTTTAAGTTTTAATTCTGTTGTGTGGTGAATCACGTTAATGGAATGTGATTCATTCAATGTTGAACCATCCTTGCATACCTGTTATAAAACCCATTTGATCAGGGTATATTATGCTTTTGATGGTCTGTTGGATTCAGTTTGCTAGCATTTTGTCGAGGACTTCAGCATCTATATTCATAAGATATATTGACCTGTAGTTTTCTTTTTTTGCTGTGTCTTTGCCTGACTGTGTATCAGGGTGATACTGGCTTAATAGAATGAATTAGGGAGAATTCCCTCCTCCTTGACTTTTTAGAACAGTTTCAATAGTATTGGTGCCAATTCTTCTTTGTACATCTTGTAAAATTCAACTGTGAATCCATCTGGTCCTGGGCTTTTCTTTGTTAATAGTTTTATTACTGATTCACTACCTGAGATTAGTCTGTTCAGGATTTCTATTTCTTCCTGGTTCAATCTTGGGAAGTTGTGTTTCCAAAAATTTATCTATTTCCTCTAGGTTTTCTAGTTTGTGCGTGTATAGATGCTCAGAGTAGTCTCAGATAATCTTTTAAATTTCTGTGGTGTCAGTGGTAATGTCACCTTTATCATTTGTGATATTTTGAATCTTCTCTCTTTTATTCTTGGTTAGTCTATCTAATGGTCTATCGATATAGGTTATCTTTTCAAAGAACCCAATTTTCACTTCACTGACCCTTTGTATTTTTTGTTTTTTGGTCTTAATATCATTTAGTTCTTCCTGATAGTTGTTATTTCTTTTCTTCTGCTAGCTTTGGGTTTGGTTTGTTCTTGTTTTTCTAGTTCTTGAGACATAACATTAGGTCTTTAATGTGAGATCTTTCTATCTCTTTGATGTAGGCATTTAACACCATAAACTTCCCTCATAACACTTTTTTTTCTGCGTCCCAGAGGTTTTGGTATGTTGAGTCTCTATTTTCATTCATTTCAAAAAAATTTTAATTTGCCCGTTAATTTGTCATTTACCTAAAGATCATTCAGGAGTAGGTTATTGAATTTCTATGTATTTGTATGGTTTTGAGAGTTATACTTGGTATCGATTTCTAGTTTTATTCCACTGTGGTCTGAGAAGGTATTTGATATAATTTTGATTTTTTGAATATATTGAGACTTGCTTTGTGGCCAAGCATATGATCTCTTTTGAAGAATGTTCCCTGCACAGATGAGAAGAATGCATATTCTGTGGTTGTTGGGTAGAATGTTTTGTAAATGTTTGTTAAGTTCATTTGGTCTAGAGTCAAGTTTAAGTCCCGAGTCTCTTTCTGTCTTGATGATCTGTCTGGTGCTGTCAGTGGTTTATCAAATTCCCCACTATTATTGTATTGCTGTCTGTCTCTTTTCTTAGGTCTACTTGTATTTATTTTATGAATCTGGTTGCTCCAGTGTTGGATGTATATGTATTTAGGA
The DNA here is from genome assembly GCA_008086735.1 of Cheirogaleus medius. Classification (NCBI taxonomy): domain Eukaryota; kingdom Metazoa; phylum Chordata; class Mammalia; order Primates; family Cheirogaleidae; genus Cheirogaleus; species Cheirogaleus medius. Next base: position 11,372,687 of record VBSM01000729.1, on the reverse strand, counting down.
CTGTTCCATCTTCTCATTGAATGCCTTTAGCATTATATAATAACCTTCTTCATCTTTTTTTACTGTTAGTGATTGAAAGTCTGTTTTATCTGATATAAATATAGCTACACCTGCTTACTTTTGGTTCCATTTGCTTGGAATATCTTTTTCCACCACTTTACTTTGAGTCTTTAAATGACTTTACCCATTTGGAGGATTTCTTTTAAGCAACATATGGTGGTTCTTGGTTTTGTGTCTATTCCGCCAACCCATATCTTCTAAGTGGAGGATTTAGTCCATTTACATTCAAGGTCAATATTGATATATTAATATAAAGGTTTTGTTCTTGTCATAATATAAATTGTTACCTAGTTGGTTTGTATTCTCAATTATATAATTGATTTATAGGATCTGTGAGTTTTATATTTTCTTGTGCTTTTATGATGGCAAGTATAGTCTTTTTGTTTCTATGTTTAGAATTCCTTTGAGCATTTTTTGTAGGGCTAGTATAGTGGTAACAAATTCTCTTAGTGTTTGCGTGTGTAGGAAAGATTTTATTTCAACTTCATTTATGAAACTTAGTTTAGCAGGATCCAAAATTAATGGTTGGCAAAGGTTTTTTTTTTACTTTAAGAAGACTGAAAATAGGACCCCAATCTCTTCTGGCTTATAAGATTTCTGCTGAGAAATTTGCTGTTAGTCTGAGGGGGTTTCATTTATAAGTGATTAGACACTTCTCTCTTGCTGCTTTTGGGAATTTTTTCTTCCACATTGACTTTGGATAATCTGATGACTATATGCCTTGGTGAGATTCATCTTGCAAAGTATCTCTCAGGTGTTCTCTGAGCTTCTTGTGTCTGGATGTCTAATTCTTTAGCAAGACTAGGAAATTTTCTTGAATTATTCAATCAAATAGGTTTTCCAAGCTTTTTACTTTCTATTATTCTCTCTCAGGAATGCTTATAACTCATAGGGTTGGTTACTTTACATAATCCCATATTTCCCAAAGATTTTGTTCATTTTTAAAATTCTTTTTTTTCCTTTATTTTTGTATGCCAGAGTTAATTTGAAAGATCTGTCTTCAAACTCTGAAATTATTTCCTCTGTTTGGTCTAGTCTATTATAAAAACTTTCAACTGTATTTTGTAATTTCTTCAATGTATTTTTCCTTTCCAGAAGTTAAGTTTATTTTTTAAATATCTATTTCTTTAGTAATCTTTTGTTCTTATCCTGAATTGTTTTTCTAATTTCTTTGTGGTGGTTTTGAACTTTCTCTTGAATTCCACTGAACTCCTTACAATCCATATTTTGAATTCTTTATGTGTCATTTCAGAATTTTCACTTTTGTTAGGATCCTTTGTTAGAGAGCAAGTGTGACCTTTAAGGGTTTTAAAACACTCTGTTTTTTCTTTCTGCTATTATATTGGTTTCTTCTCATCTGGAGAAGCTGTCACTTCTTATTTTTTAATTTGGTGTGAGTTCCTAGGTTACAGATAGCCTTTATGCAGTGGCTTTCTCAAATGCTGATTATAGTGGTAATATACTGGGCATAATAGTAGGCTCACTACTTTCTGCAAGACTGGAATTACAAAGATCTCAGGTAGTTTATCTCATTCTCCAGAATTGTGCCCTTCTGTCAGCAGGTTTTGTATTGGGTTTGGAATCCAACCTCCAGGCAAGTAGGTGGTGTTTATGGGTAGGAGCTGGCTGTGGCAAGAGCTAATGGGTATGTTCTTGATCTTTGTTTAAAGGGAGGGGCTCTTATTTGTCTCAGGTAGTGGAATGATCTGTGAAATGCCCAATGCACTGAGTTACCTGTTTAACCCTGGAAGTGGGGCATAGCTGGGTTGAACTGGTCTGCCAAGCAGTACTTGGATACTCCAATGACAAGTGGAAGCACCAGCCCTGACAAGGTGGCAAGGTGAGCTCCAGGTGAAATGCACCAACATCTCCATGGGGGGAAAGGGACTACACCAGCTCTACATCCTGAGTGGGCAAGAATACGATCCACCTCCTTATCACACCCCTGTCCTGAAGCTTGTGACTTTCAGTTCAGATAGACACTATTATTTACCTCCAGACCACAATGTTGATGAAGGTCACAGAAAATGCCTGTCCTGTGGCTCTTTTCTGGAATGGCCTCAGGGTGGAATCTCTTCCCTCATTAACTTGGCTAATGTTAGTCAATTTACAATCCCCACCACTATAAACATTTTTTTAAATCCTAGTTTTTATTTAAAAAGAGAATTTGGGGACTGATATGGCTTAATTCTCTACTTCATTTGGCTGGAACAGACATAGAATCTCCATAGCCAATATTGAAATGTTGATCTGTTCATTATATGGTTAATTTGGCTAGTTCAAGTCAAGAGAGCTGTTAACTGGGACATTGGATTTTGCCTTTAAGCTTGATCAGATGAATCAGATACTATTTTTTTATAAATACAAGATCTTAGAAATCATATATCCATTTTACGTGATTTAGGAATTGGCAGAAGGAGGATGTATGGCTTGGATACATAGAAAAACATTAATTTCTTTGAGATAATAGTGTTTGGATGGAGGAAGGAAGGAAGGAAGGAGTAAAAATACTTGCACAAACCATCCGTAATGATTGGTGTGCGTTAACACTACTAAGCCTATTACCTACTACTAAGGTAATTTTCATAATCTTATCTTAATGAAAATACTGAACTTTCTGTTGCACGTATCTGTGGATCATCTGGATTAATATACTTGTTCACAAGCCCCATCATATTTATGCCAGTTAAATATTCAGAAATCATCTATTTGATTATGTCAATAACTTAATTAAAAACCCAACTGAGAGTGACATCAGCAAATGGACTAATGGGAAGTCCTGGATTTTCCTTCTCCCCACAGGCATACTGTATTAAACAGCAATACATGAATCAATTCCTTTTGTGAGAAATGCAGAGACTAGTTGAGAGGCTCCTGTATCCCAGACAAATGCAAAATGAGCCACATCAAAACTGGTAGGAAAAATTGAGACACCCTCTCACCATAATCCTCACCCCATATGGCACAGCCCCATATGATCAGAGGGAAAACCTCTGCTCCCAGCTTCTCACTCAGGAGGGAAAGAGTTGAACTGCACATGCAATGTCCCAACTTTTCTAGGTGCTTCTTGAGGGACTGGCTTCTGTCTTGAATGTTATTGAGCACTGACATAAACTGACATATTATGGATACCTAGGGTCCACTAAGAACAAAGAATGTTGTATGCTAGTTCAAAGTCATTGGAGCTGGCTGTGGCAAGAGCTAATGGTTATGTTTGAATTAAGTTGTTTAAACTAGCATACAAGCATTCACCACATCTTCTATCCCTAGCCCAGTGCAGATCAAGTGGGCCAAAAAACTCCAGTTCCCACCTTCTCTCTAGGGATAAAAAGAGGTAGACCACTCATCCAACATTCTAACTTCTCTGGATAATACCCAAGGGATTGGCTTCTATTAATATATCACCTGTTGTGTGCTGGCAGAACCCAGCATACTCTATATACCTATGGCCCACTAAGAATAACTTGGAGTTACACAAATATTTGAGAGGGCCACCAACACTCTGGCCAGGTTGACTGATGAAGGTCTTCTCCTGTATGATGCCAATCCATGAAGGCTGAGAGGTGGCAGCTTGTTTCTAATTCATAGATAGCAATACCAAGAGTCAAGGAAGTGAAGGAATCAAGAAACATAATCTGAACAAAGGAACAAGACAAACAGAAGAAACTTACCCTAATGAAATGGAAGTATGTGAATTGCCTGATGGGATTCAAAATATTTAAAGTTCAGGAGAATATTCTATGTACAAGGTGGGAATTTCAACAAAGAGATAGAAGTTTCTTTTAAAAGAACTAAACAGAAATATTGGAGCTGAGGAATACAATAACTGATATAGAAAATTCAATAGAGGGCTTCAGTAGCAGACTATATCAAGCCAAAGAAAGAATCAACAAACTCAAAGATAGTCATTTGAAATTCTTCAGTCAGAGGAAGAAAACAAATGAAAAAAGGTGAAGAAATATTAAAGGACTTATGAGACACCATAAAGTAGACCAACATATGCATTATGGGAGTTCAGGAAGGAGAAGAAAGGAAAGACAAGGAAATTTATTTAAAGATATAATGGCTTAAAACTATCCCAAATGGGAAAGGAAATGGATACCCAGATGCAGGAATCCCAAAGGAATTCAAATGAGATAAACTCAAAGATTCAAACTGAAACACATTATAATAAAATTATCAAAAGTAAAAAACAAAAAGAGAAATTTGAAAGGAATAAGAAAAAAGTAACTTCTCATGTACAAGAGAACCTCCATTAGACTACAGAAGATTTTTAGCAGAAAACTTGTAGCACAGAAAGAAGTGGGATGATATATTCAAGCTGATAAAGAAAAAAAACTGCCAATCTAGAACACTGTAGCTGAAAAACCTGTCCTTCAAAAAAGACTACCCACACAAACAAAAGCTGAGGGAGTGTTTTCTAAGATGGTTGAGTAGGAACCACCAGGATTCTGTCTCTACACCTACACAACAATTCACTGGAAGATCTTCCTGATGTAACTATTTAAACTCTGTAGTTTTTTGAAGGCTCACACCTTCCAGGGAAAGTCTCGGACAGTAAATTTTAGTTATTTTCAGTAAATATCAGCTCTTAGCACAATAACAGCTACCCACCTCCCACTACCATCTCTCAGGTGACATCTATGCACATGTTCCTGGAGCAGCCTGCAAACAGCACACAAGACACAGAGTGAACAGAAAATAGATTTTCTTTCAAATATTGGAGATCTGTTCTCTTATTGTTAATTGCTGCTTCTGATAACAGAGGCATAGGCAAACATGTGGGCAGTCATTATTCTTGCACCTTCCCCCATTGTTTCAAACCCCTCTCCTTCTATCTGAAGTGACACCCAGAGGATTTAAAGAAATGACACGTCCCCCTTCATTTTTCTCATTTTTCCCCTTTGGAAGCTAGAAATTAAAGACTAGAATATTCAAAAACAATTGCATATATGGGGAAATTAGAATATGATTATACATGCCAAGAAAATGGCCCAGAAAAGATTTAAAGAGGCATGAAGTTTATACCTCAGGGTTATCCTTGGCAGAGAGAAAGCATTCAACAGTCAGAAAAACAAAATCAATAAACAAATACAATAACAAAAGATAGCATAAGTATATGCTGGGGAAAGGGTAGAATCTGCTTTCCAGAGTGATGATATCATTAGATTCAAGTGTCCACTTTTCAACAACAACAAAAAAAATCACAGGCATATGATGTAACTGGAAAGCATGGTTCACTCAAAGAAAAAATATAAATCACCAGACACTGTCCCTGAAAAAACCTTATTGCAGATATAGTAGATCAAGACTTTAAAACAACAGTCTTTAAGATGTTCAAAGACATAAAGGAAAATGTGGAGAAAGTCAAGAAAAGTATTTATGAACAAAATGGAAATATCAATGAAGAGAGAGAAAATCTTAAAAAAAAGAAATTCTAGAGCTTAAAATTATAACTAAAATGCAAATTTTACTAGAGTGATTCAAAGACAGGCCTGAACAGATAGAAGAAAGAATCAGTGAATTTGAACATAGATCAATGGAAATGAGTAAGTCTGGGAAAGAGAAAGAGAAATAATTGAAGTGTCCCTATGGGACATTTGTGACATCATCAAGCAGACCAACATATGCATTGTGGAAGTCTCAGAAATAGAATAAAGAGAGAAAGGGGCAGAGAGAATATGTGAAGAAATAATGGCTGAAGATTTCTCAAATTTGATGAAAGACATGACTAGAAACATCCAAGAATGTCAATAAACTCCAAGTAAGATGAACTCAAAAAGACCCACATGGAGAAACATTATAAACAAATCTTTAAAAACAAAGACAAAGTGAGAATCTTGAAGCAGCAAGAGAGAAGCAACTTGACACAATTAATCCTTAATTAGTTTATCAGCAGATTTCTCATCAGAAATTTCACAGGACAGAAGGCAGTGGACCAACGTGCTTAAAGAAAAAAATGTGAAAAAAGAATCCTATATCCAGCAAAACTGTTCATCAAAAGTGAGTGCAAAATTAAATCATTCCTAAATAAATAAAAACCAAAGTAATTCATAACATAAGACCTGCCTTGCAAGACATGATCAGGGTGAAATGAAAGGACACTAGACATTAACTCAAGGTTGTATGAGGATCTCAATTAAAGTATATACATGGGCAATTATAAAAACTAGTACTATTGTTACAATGGTCTGTAACTCCAGATTTCTATTTTCTAAATAATTTAAGAGAATAATACATTTATATATATATATTTTTTTAATTTCAGCATATTATGGGGGTACAAATATTACAGTTATGTATATTGCCCATGCCCCCCTCCCCCCTCGAGGCAGAGCCTCAAGCATGACCATCCCCCATACATTGCACATCTCACTCATTATGTTTGTATATACCCATCCCCTCCTCCCCCTCCCACTTGCCCGACACCCGACAAATGTTATTCCTATATGTCCACTTAGGTGTTGATCCATTAATACCAATTTGCTGGTGAGTACATGTGGTGCTTGTTTTTCCATTCTTGAGATACTTCACTTAGTAGAATGGGTTCCAGCTGTATCCAGGAGTATACAAGAGGTGCTATATCATCATTGTTTCTTAAAGCTGAATAGTACTCCATGGTATACATATACCACATTTTGTTGATCCACTCATGTATTGATGGGTACATTTTTAAAATTATAAGTTTATATTGTAGGGCACACAATATATAAAAATATAATTTCATGACATCAACAACCAAAAGGGGTTGGGATGGAGCTGTAAAGGAGCAGACTTTTTGTACATTATTGAAGTTAAGCTGCTATAAATTCAGATTAGATGTTATAGTTTTCACATGTTAACTGTACCCAATGGTGACCACAAAGAAAATAGCTATAGAATATATACAAAAGGAAATAAGAAAAGAATTTAAACATTTTGCTACCAAAATATCAATTAAACACACACACACAAAAGACAATGATGCAGGAAATGAGGGGCATAAAAACTACAAGGAACATAAAAAACAAATATTCAAGTAATATAATTAAGTCCCTTTATTAGTAATTACTAAATGTAAATGGACTAAAGTCTTTAGCAAGAGACAGAGATTGACAAAATGAATAAAAACATCTGATTCAACTATATGTTGTCTACAAGAGTCTTACTTTAGATCCAAAGACACAAATACAGTTGATTTTTGAGTAATACAGGTTTAAACTGTGCAGGTCCATTTATACGTGGATTTTCTTCTGCCTCTGTTACTCTTGAAACAGCAAGACCAAACCACTCCTCATATTCCTCCTCCTCAACCTATTCAATGTGAAGATGATGAGGATAAAGACCTTTATAATGATACACTTCCATTTAATACTAAATATGTGTTATCTTCCTTGTAATTTTCTTAATAACATTTTTTTCTGTAGGTTACTTTATTATAAGAATACAGTATATAATACTACATATCATATACAAAATACATGATAATCATCTGCTTATGTTTTTGATTATGCTTCCGGCCAACAGTAGGCTATTTATAGTTAAAATTTGAGGTAATCTAATGTTATACATGGATTTTCCACTAATCCACACATTATTTAATGGTCAACTGTATATTGAAAGTGAAAGTATGGGAAAAAATAGTAACCAAAAAAGTACAGGGGTAGCCATATTATTATCAGAAAAAAATGACTTTAAATCAAAAAAGTTTACAAGAGATAAAGAATTATATTACCTATTAATAAAAGGTTTAATACAGCAACATGATATAGCAACTATAAACATATATGTAAAATTTTGTCTGTTTGCAGATGATATGATCTTCTATGTAGAAATATCTAAATATCACACACACACAGTTAGAGCTAATAAATGAATACAACAAAGTAGTAGGATATAAAGTCAACACAGAAAAATCAGTTACCTATCACTAACAATGAATAATCTGAAAATAAAATTACAAAAACAATTTCATTTAAAATGCATCAAAAAGACTGAAATACTTTAGAATTAACATAACCAAAGAGACAAAAGATTTCTATAATGAAAACTACAAAACATTGCTGAAAGAAATTAAAACATAAATAAATGAAAACACATCCTATGTTCATGGATTGGAAGACTTAATATTGTTAAAATGTCTGATACTATCCAGAGCAAACTACAGATTCAAGGCAATTCTTATCAAAATCCCATGACCTTTTTGCAAAAGTAGGAAAACTCATCCTAAAACTCATATGGAATCTCAAGGGACCTCAAACAGCCAAAACAGTCTTGAAAAAGAAGAAAAATGCCTGAGGACTCATATTTCTTGATTTCAAAACATACTACAAAGCTCAAAACAGTTTGGTATTGGAATAAAGACAGACATATATACCAATGGAATAGAATAGAGAGCCCAGAAATAAACCTACAAATATGCAGTCAGATGATTTTTAACAAGGGTGCCAAAGCCAATCAATGGGGAAAGAACAATCTTTTAAACAAATAATATGGAGAAAACTATATATATATATATATATACACATATATACAAATAATGAAGTTGGATCCTTATTTAAGACCATATTCAAAAATTGACTATAAATGAATCAAAGACATAAACGTAAGAGCTAAAATTGTAAAACTCTTAGAAGGAACCGTAATAAAGAAAATTAAAAAAAAAAAACCATTGGATTTGGCAATGCTTTCTTTGATAAGATGTCAAAAGCAGGACACTGAAGTAAAAACAAAAAAGACAAATTGGATTTCATAAAAATTTTAATAATTTGTGCACCAAATAGCAACATCGATGGAGTAAAATGGTAGCACACAGAATGGGAGCAAGTCAGGTATCTCATAAGGGATTGATATCCAGAATGCAGTGAAAACTCCTAAAGCTCAACGATGATAAAAAACAAACAATGTAACTCAAAAATGGGCAAAGGATCAAACAGAAATTTCTGCAAATAAAATATACAAATGGCTAGCAAGTGCATGAAAAGATTCTCAACATCACTAATGATTAGGGAAATATAGATCAAAACAATGAGATACTGCCTCATACCCATTAAAATAGTTACTCTCAAAAGAACAGAGCATAACAGCTTTTTACAAGGATGTGAAGAAATTGAAACCCTTATAGAGTATTTTTGGGAATATAAAATGGCATAGCCACTATGGAAAACAGTATAATAGTTCCTCAAAAAATTATTAATAAAAATAGAATTACCATATGATCCAGCAATGCCATTTGTGTGTACATACACAAAAGATTTGAAAGCAAGGTCTCAAAAAGATACTTGTATAACCATGTTCATAGCAGCATTATTCACAATAGCTAAAAGGTAGAAGCAACCCAAGTGTCCATTAAGGGATGAATGGATAAGCAAAATGTGGTATATACATACGAACAGCCTTAAAAAGGCCATTCAGCCTTAAAAAGGCCATTCAGCCTTAAAAAGGAAGAAGATTCTGACATATGCTAACACATGAATAAACCTTGAGGATGTTATTCTAAATGAAATAAGCCAGTCACAAAAAGACAAATACAGACAGTCCCCAACTAAAGATTCTTCAACTTTATAATGATGCAAAAACATAAGAAATGCATTGAATAATATAATTGTTAATAGAAAATAATTTATGTTTGAATTTGGCAAGCATAGATAGCTATATAATCCATGTTTCAAAGCAATATTATTTTCCTTAGAAACTTAACTGTCAATGATATTCAGTCAAAAAAAAAAAAGTCGTTTGTGTAGCCTCTATATTTAGTAGCTATAATAACCAAAAACAATAGATGACCCATATAAGATTCTACATTTGCTTTCTTTCATTTCAGAAATAAAAAAGCTCAAATTCACGGAGCCGTACCTTCTTCTGGGCACCTACTACCACCACTTCATCCCTACTGAGGGCCAACTGAGACACAGGAGGGAGGCTTCAGATCACTAAAATAATTAGCCAAGTGAACAGTCCATTTTGATGTTAAGGAACATTTGACCTTTGCACATTACAACAAAGAGTAAAAGCCTTGCTGTAAAATGCTAATAGCCACCGGTTGGTTCCAGGCTCTTCCCTTCTCTACCCCTCCACCTTTTCCCTGCTTTACTGTAGCACCTTTTCCAGCCAAGGAGGCTTGCAGAAGGGTTTCCTTACTTCTGTTGTATTTATTATTTTTCCATCTTCTCATTATGGTCTTGTGTAAACTTTGTGTTGGACCAAAGTTGCTGTTGGTTGGAGTGGAACAAAGCGAAATCCAGTCTGGAAAAGGATAATTCTACTTTCCAACTTCTCGTCACTGCCTTTTCTGCCCCCCTTAGCTCCAGAAAATTCTCCAGTTATTTCCTCTTGGCAGCATCGTTTTAGTGCACTCAATAAATTTGGACTTATGAGGGCATAGAGTAGCCGTCTCAACATTTTTTTTAGTGTTATGGACATCGCTGTTTCCCTTAGGGAGAGCTGAGTAAAACACCTCCTGCTCTTTGTCATTTCTGGCTCTGATGTCAGTTTCTGGTTTTGCTGCTCTTTGTGCTGCTTCAGGGCAGGCAGAGTAAGAGTTCATCTACCTGATATGATTCGACAAAGTTCAAGGGAGTTGTGAGGCCCCAGATTCTTTCCTTTCCTAGAGGACAGTCAGCTGCACCCTTTAAATGTATTGAGTGCTTAAAATTCCTTATTATTATTAACCCCACAGACTATTTAACTCAAATGTCACTTTCTCCATGAAGCCTCTCCTAATTTCTTCCACTTTAGCCTTCTGCCCCAGATGTAATAAATCACCCCTTCATCCTGTTTCTAAGATTGAAACTGGTCATATTCTATTATGCAATTAGTTTTATATGTTTCTGTCCCCTCTGCTAGACAGTGAAAACCTCAGAGGTTACAGTCATATCTTATTAATCTTTGTTTCTCCAGCATCTGATACATAGCAGAGTATCAACTGATGTTCCATGCATGAATGTAGTGCCCGAGATTGGACCACACATCATTCCTTTAAATTCCTTTACTACCAAGCTTCTTAAATGCATAATTCATAATCTTTTCTAAACTCTTGGGTAAAATATTATGGTGTAATACTTATTCAGTAATTATTATTGGTAAATTATTAAGGTATTCCTCTTGACAGAGATCTCTATCAGGATAAAAAATATTGGGGGCTAGAAAGTGTGCCACAGGATGATTTAAAAGGGACAGAAATGGCTTATAAATGGAGACACTAAAGATTATCTACTTGATGATTTTAGTTTTAAGGCCAAATCTATCTCTCAACTCAAGTGTAATTTACTGCAGAGCATTATGCTTTCAAAAGTTTTGCCCTTAGAGGATATAGAAATTGACTGTCACAGTTAATCTAAAGATGCATTTATATCTGCAGTATAGTATGAAACCTTTTCTAGAGCCAACACGCCTTTAGGCTTGAACTCACTAATGATGCGCCTATAAAAATGTTCCAGCTATTACCAAAAACCCTGGCAAGCTCAGGGCTATTTTCACAGCCAGCCCTCTGGGGTTCTCCAGTGACTCAGTGTGCCCCTGCTACACCCCAGCTCATTAGCTGCTGGGTTATCCAGACAGGCACTAATTACTCAGCATTAAGTGCCTGTGTGTAAATGCTTATTTTGGATAATTCAGAAAGTTATTCTAGAGAAGTACCATTAAATCCCTAGTAATTTTGACTTATGTCCAAAAAGCTTTACTCAGAAAGGCCAGTTGCTTCAATTGAATGACAATTTATTAAAAATATGTCACACATGACTGAACTGGTTTGCCTTCCAATCTTTGTGCCAGCTCCCCGCTTTGCAGGATCCTTCGCATCCAACAAAATTGTCTCCCCAAAGATTAATGCATTCACATATAGCAGCACCCCAAAAAAGTCTGGATCTGTCTCCGATTGGCTGTTTCACTGCTGGCACCATTTTTCTGAGCAGCATGTTATGGTACTTACAATAGAGGGCTCACTTATAGGGCAAAGAAAGCGTGAAACTGTGCCCCTATTCCCCTAATCACACAGCTACTACTGTTGGCACCAGCAGGTTTCCTGGACCAGAAAGATTCAGGTTTTTCATGTAATCTTTTTTAACACAAAATTTATCATTTTGATTTTTTGTCTAAAAGGTACAGTGGCTCTTCACTGAAACCTGCATCAGATTTAAATTTTCTTATTAGGAATTTCCCTCCACCCCCACTCCTTGCCAATATACTGGCATTAAGATTAATGTCTGAGGATTAAACTGTAAAAGCCACATATCATAATAAGGATGTGCGAAGTTAGTTGAATAGAGAGTAGCTTTCAAGCCTGTAAGATTTACTGTAAACCTGATGTTGGCCATAAACATGTAATCTATAATCAGAAAGCTCTTGCCTTCTTCTTTTCCCTTACCTTTGGCATGTTCCTTAGCTTTTTGTGCCTCAATTTCCTCCTTTTTAAAATGGTGATAATAATAGTATCTATCTCATAGAATTGTTTAGGGTGTGTATCAGCAAAAGGATATATTCAAACACAATGTCTCATTTCATAATAAGTACTCAATAACAGTTAGGAATTATCATTATTTATACTCATAGATAGAATATGTCCCCAATTAAAGCACCAACATGTATCCTATACTATGAATGAAAGAGGCATATAATGTAAAAATTTCAGAGTGCCGGAGATGAAGGGATTCTTGTAGACAGGGGAAATCCAGGTTGTGTACAAAGAATTGGAAGTCAGAATAATTTCAGACTTCTTAGTTAATAAACACTAAAGCTAGAAAAGAATGGAATAATGCCTTAAAAATCCTGAAAGAAAGTGACGTTCAAATGGGAGTTCTAGGTAGAAACAAATCTACCTAGTGGATGGGAGAGTGAATGACACATTACCATAGATATCAGCCAAAACCAAAGATAAGATAATGCATCTGTAAAACAAACAGGATACCATGAAAAGGAGAACTGAATGAACGAGAGAGAGACAGAAAGATAAAGAAAAGGAATTATCAAAAAATTATTTTAAAAACATGAATATAATTATTTGAACAGAAGAAGTATTGGGAGATAAGTTCAAGAAAATATCTCAGAAAATAAGGGAAATAATAAGTCAAAGTAAAAGACTATGAAAGATAAAAGAAAATAAATCAATTCAGGAATAACATTCAAATTAGTGATAGACAGAAAACAAAGCAGATTACGGATAAAGTAATAGCAGTTCTGGAGGCAGAAAAGGAGAAAAAATAAACTATTAAACAAAAAATACAGTTTCCCAGAACTGAAAGGCATGAGTCTCCACATTAGAATGCCCCATCCTGTGCTTTATTATGGGTAAAACAAATACAATAATTGAAAAGGCTATAATTGGAAAAATCAGAACCATTGGAAGAGGAAAAAAAGCAGATGGCATATAATAGAAAATGGGAATTACTTCAGACTATTCAAGAGCAACTACTAGAGATAGAGGAAAATAGAATAATAGAATAATGTCTAAAACAGTCAGATGCACCAACAATCTATCCATTTAGTCTGAGGATAAATGGACCTACAAGTAAAAACCAAGGACATTACCCAGTAAATGATTATATGCTACAGCAAAACAAAAAAGGAATGAGATTTGGGATCCAGAAGATGGGAGCTGTATTATAATTTAGTAACAAGAAAAAAATCCTATTATGACAAAGGAGAAAAATCCATAAAGACAGCAGTGAAGTAGGTCTGGAATAAAATTTAAGCGAAATGAAAAGGATAAATGACTCTGGGAGACAGGTATGTAAGAAAATGGAACTCTCAACTTACATGATTGTTTGAGCTTTTGGAAATATAATTAAAAGTCAGTTAGTAGGTCCACTGGAACATCTAAGAAAAATTAGTGAAAGAAAACAAAACAGATTACAAACAAAGCAACCACAGTCAGATTTTGATTTCTGAATACTATTCCCCCAATAAAAGGAACCAAAACCCTTGGAGAAATGACTTATTCTAGGGCCAAGAGGTAAAACTACAAAGTGAGACTGCAACATCTTATAGTGCCAAAAAATAAGAAAGTGCTCAAAAAAACATAAGGATGGCAGAATGTCAAATGGATGCAGAAATCAACCTGGAAGAACTCTCGATCACCAAAGTTGGAAAAATTTGAGCAACAAAATAACTAAGATAGTATTGGTTTATAACTCAAAGTATAAAATAAATATCCATGATTTCATACTGATATAAATAAATGATTGAATAAGTAAATAAATGGAGGAAAAGAGACAAAGCTTCTTTACAGAAGAATTTCAAATAATTTATGTAGATAGCCCCTTTGCTTCCATGAGATTAAGCTTAATTACCCTCCTCCTTGAGTGTGAGCTGAACTTTCTGATTTGCTTATAAAAAATAAAGTGTAGAAGGGGGAAAGTAAATTTACAGTGGAAAATGCTGCTGTTAAACACTACCTTGGTAGGTAATCAAGGTTAACATCACCAGGGATAACTCATGTCAAGAACAGGTATCCATTGATATGTGATGTAAAGGGCAATTCACTTCTTTGCTGTTCTTTCCAAAACCCCATAATCCAAATCTAATCATGTAAAAAACATCAATCAAACCCAAACTGAAGAAGATTTTATAAAATATCTGACCAGTGTTTCTCAAAACTGTGAAAGTCAAGCAAGGAAAGACTGAGAAACTGTCACAGACTGGACAAGACTAAGAAGATATGATAATTAAATGCAATGAGGCATATCAGGTAAGATTCTATAACAAAAAAAGGAATACTAGTGGAAAAACTAGTGAAATCCTAATAAAGTCTGGAATTTACTTAATATTAGTATATCAATGTTGGTTTCTTAGTTTTGAAAATGTACCATAATAACATAATATTATGGAAGTTGAATGAAGGGGATATAGAAACCTTCTTTGAAATCTTTTTAACTTTTCTGTAATTCTAAAATTATCCCAAAATTAAAAGTTTATTTTTTTAAAATAAAAGCACTCATTAACTCCAGGAAGTCAAACATTTGTGCAAAATTATCAAACATTTGTGTAAAAATATAATCCAGTAAACTGTCTCTGCAGTAGACACCATTTATATATTCATGATAAAAAAATGATTCCAAATATTAATTTAACCAAAAATTATGACATAATCGTGATGGAAGAATGGGAGGGAAGAAAGTAGAAGGGATGTGTGAAAGAGACTTTAATTCTCATTTACCATATGGAAGTCAATGGGTAATGTCTAATATTAATAAACTAAGAAATAACAATATGAGTATTCTATTTTTAATATGGAAGTAGATAATAAAAATAGCTAAAGGAACTAAAAGTGATTAATTACTTCAGGATTTAGGACTAAAGAATGAGAAAAGGAGCTACCGTTTGTTTGGATTTCATGCCTTATATGGTATTTCTTTTTAAACTCTGTTTTAAAAACTACACAAACTAACTGGGTTTTCTTCCTCCAAGGAATCATAGAGAAAGGATATTCAAGAAAACAAATTCTTTTCAAATTTATTTGAACAGTGTCTAGGTAAGAGATGCTCCCAACATGTGACAGATGTAGCCTGCCTACATCCAATTTCGACCCCCTTTTTATGCCTAGTATTATCCTCACACAGTAGGCCCATAATTAACATTTTTGAACCAATGAAGTGAGTATGTGAGTGGTGGAGAGGATCTCCCACTGTGTGTTAGGCACTGAAAATATTCATTATCTCATTTAAACTCACAGAACACTGCAAAGTGGTGTCATTATTTTCACTTTATACATTATTAAATTAAAATATTTATTAGAGGTTAAATATTTTGCTTATTGTGACCCAGTTAGTAAATGGTAAAGACAATTAAACACAGTTCTGTCTGGCTTCAAAGCTTAAGTTATCTTACGACCTTTACCACCCTATTTTTTTTTCAAAATATTAAAGAGGTACAAATGTTTCTGTTACATGGATACCTTTTATAATGCCTAAGTTGGGGCTTTAGTGTGCCCATCACCCGAATAGTGTTCATTATATCCCCTAAGTAGGTTTTTACCCTTCCGTTCTTCCTCCCTCCTCCCTTCTTGATTTCCAATGACCTTTACATCTCTTTGTGCCCGTGTGTGCCCATCAATTAGCTCCCAATTATTAGAGAGTGCATGTGGTGTCTGTTTTTCAATTCCCAAGATACTTCATTTAGGTTAAAGTTCTTTAATTCTATCCAAGTTGCTGCAAAAGACATTATTTCATTCCTTTTTATGGCTAAGTAGTAGTCTGTGGTGTATATATATATATATATATATACCACATTTTCTTAATCCATGCATGCATTGATGGGCACTTAGGTTAATTCCACCTCTTTGCAATTGTGAATTGTGCTACAATAAACATCTGAGTGTAGGTGTCTTTTTGATAAAAGGACTTCTTTTCCTTTGGATATATATGCAAAAGTTGGATTGCTGGGTCACATGGTAAGTCTACATCTATTTTTTTAAGGAATGTCCATACTGTTTTTCATAGAGGTTATACTAATTTGCAATCCCACCAACAGTGTATAAGCGTTTCTTTAGTCTTTATCCTCACCAGCATCCACTGTTTTTTGACTAAAGGCCATTCTGATAGGAGTAAGGTGATATCTCATTGTAGTTTTAATTTGCATTTCCCTGATGATTAGAGATATTGAGCGTTTTTTCATATGTTTGCATGTCATTTACATTTTGTATGTTTGTTGGCCATTTGTCTATCTTCTTTGGAAAAACTTCTGTTCATGTCTTTTGCTCACTTTTTGATGGAATTGTATTTTTTCTTGCTGATTTGTTTGAGTTCTTTGTAGATTCTAGATATTACCCCTTTATTGGATGTATAGTTTGAGAATATTTTCTCCCATTATATATGGGTTTTCTATTTACTCTGTTGACTATTTCCTTTGCTGTGCAGACATGCAGAAGAATGAAGCAGGACCGCTATCCTTCATTTTATACAAAAATTAATTCAGGATGTATAAAAGATTTAAATGTTAGGCATGAAATCATAGAAATTCTAGAAGAAAAATATAGGAAAAACTCTTCTAGACATTGGCCTAGGCAAAGAATTTGTGACTAAGACCCCAATGGCAATTATAGCAACATCAAAAATAAATAAATGTCACCCTACTTTTCTTGAGCCCCAAAGAAAGAACAAGGATAAGAATGATGAGGAACTAGTCTTGAGAGGATTCTTGGAGAAATTGAACATGAAATAACCAGAAGGAAACAGCAGGGCATTCATAATCCATCAAAACAAAATGTGTGCAAATCCAGAGATGGGAAAGATGAAGACATAGTAGTCATGGTGACTGGCTGGGCTGAAATAAGCTCAAAGGGGAGATGGTTAGATGATTCACAAGTTTCATAACATCGACCAATGATGGCTTAATTTACATTTTAGCCATCAATTTTTTATTATCCAGATTAAGAACGAGACTCTGGAGTCAGACTAAGTACTTCAAATGTCACCTCTGTGACCTTAAGAAAAATATTGAACCCTCTGTGCCTCAGTTTCTTGATCTATTAAATGAAGAAAATAGTGGTATATTCCTCATATTATTTTTTAATTAAATGAGATAATACATTAAAAATGCCCAGCATACGAAGTACTCAGTAATTGCTGGCTAACACTGGCTCTTACTTGACTAGTCATAAATAAAGTTAAAGCACTCCTCCTGCCAGCTCAGTGAATCTTTGCATTGGAGATAACTGGATGGAAACAGAAAATGCCATAATAATTTCATGGTGTCAAGCTAAGCAACAAGAAAGGCAAGCTTTTATTATCTAGCTATTCCACAGCAATCCCAGGTTGGTCCACAGAACAGATCTCTCTCCTAACAATGTGAAGGAGAAAACTAAGACCATATTGTATTGTCTCACGTCCAAACACCAACCTATTAATATTGCTGCAATTCATTTTCATTCTTTTATTCAGTCAAAACATTTTATTAGCACATACCATGATCAAGGAACTTTTAAGTCCTGTGCTAGATACAAAGATATAAAGCTTGGTCCTTGTTACCTCTTATTTTTAAATTGTGTTAAAATACACAAACATGAAATTTGCCATCTTTGACCGTTTTTAAGTATACAGTTCAGAAGTGTTAAACATTCACATTGTTCAATTGATATCCAAAGTTATTTCCTTATTACAAAACTGAAGCTCTCTATCTATTAAACAACTCCTCATTCTCCCCTTCCTCAAGCCCCTGGCAGCAACAATTCTGCTTCCTGTCTCTATAAATTTGACTACTCTAGGTACCTTATAAAAGAGGAATCATACAGTATTTTTCTTTTTGTGACAGGCATATTTCACTTAGCATAATGTCCTCAAGACCATCCATGTTGTGGCATGTATCAGAATTTCCTTCCTTTTTAGGCTGAACAATATTCATTGTTTGTATATATCACATTCCATTTATCCAGTTAGCCATCAGTGAACACTTGGGTTGCATTCACCTTTTAACTATTGTGAATAATGCTTCTATGAACATGAGTGTAAATACATCTCTATGAGATGCTGTTTCCAACTTTTTGGATATATACACTGAAGTGTCATTGCTGGATCATATGGTAATTCTATTTTTGATATTTTTGGTAACTTCCATACTGTGTTCCATAGCAACTATGCCATTCTACATTCCCAGGAATTGTGCACAAAGATTCCAATTTCTCCACATCCTCATCAACAGCTGTTATTTTCTCTGTATGTGTTTTTTTAAAATAGCCATCCTAATGAGTATGAGATGTTATCTCATTGTGGTTTTGATTTGCATTTCCCTAATGATTAGTGATGGCAAACATCTTTTCATGTGCTTGTTGGCCATTTGTATATCTCCTTTGGAGAAATGTGTACTCAAGTTCCTTGCCCATTTTTGAATCAAGTTTGATTTTTTGTTGTCGAATTGTAGGAGCTCTTTGTATATTCTTGCTATTAACTCCTCATCAGATGTATGATTTTCAAATATTTTCTCTCATTCCATAGGTTGCATTTTCACTCTGCTGGTTGTGTTCTTTGATACACAGAAGTTTTAAATTTTGATGTAGTCCAATTTATTTATTTTTATGTTGCTTGTGTTTTGGGCCTCATATCCAAGAAATCATTGCCAAATCCAATGGCATTAAGCTTTTCCTTTATATTTTCTTCTAAGAGTTTTATAGTGTTAGCTTTTACATTTAAGTCTTTGATCCATTTAGAGTTATTATAATTTTTGAATATGGTATAAGCTAAAGGTCTAACTTCATTTTTTTGCATGTGGACCAAGTTTTCTCAAACCATTTGTTGAAAAGACTATCTTTCCAATTGAATGGTCTTGGCAACTTTGTTGAAAGTCATTTGATTATATGTGCAAGATTTTATTTGTGGGTTCTCTATTCTATTCCATTTGTATATACGTCCATCCTTATGCTGATACCACATTGTTTCAATTACCGTAGCTTTGTAGCAAGTTTTGAAATCAGCAAGTATGAGACCTCCAATTTTATTCCTCTTTTTAAAGATCCTTTTGGCAACTTGGGGTCTCTTGCAATTCTATATGAATTTGAGAATGGATTTTTCTACTTCTGCAAAAAACTCCATTGGGTTTTGATAGGGATTGCATTGAATCTGTGGATTGCTTTGGGTAGTATTGACTTCTTAACAGTGTTAAGTCTTCAAATCCATGAACATAAGATATGTTTCCATTTATTTATGTCTTCTTTAACTTTTTCCAGATATGTTTTGTAATTTTCAGTGTACAAGTCTTTCACCTTCTTGATTAAGTTTATATTTAAGTATTTTATTCTTTTTGATGGTATTATAAATAGTATTGCTTTCTTAATTTCCTTTCTGATTGGTCATTGTTAGTATAGAAATTCAACTAATTTTTGTATGGTGATTTTGTATTCTTCAACTTTGCTGAATTGATTTGTGAGTTCTAACAATTTGTGTGTGTGTGTGTGTGTGTGTGTATTTTTTAGGGTTTTCTATATGTAAAATTATGTCATCAGCAAGTAGAGGCGACTTTACTTCTTTCTTTCCAATTTGGATGGAGAAAATAAAAATCAAAACACAATAGTGATATGTAATTTTATACTCACTAGATTGCCAAAAATTTGAAAAGTTGAAAACACCAAGAGGTGGCAAGGATATAAAGCAGAAGGAATTCTCATTCATTAGCATGGACAGTATAGTTGGTGCAACCACTTTGAGAAAGTTCAGCATTACCTGGTGAATCTAAACAAGCTTATGGTTTGTGACTAGAAATTTGACTCCTACATATGTACATACCTTAGAGATAAATTATTGCGTGTATGTGTATCAAGATACAGGTACAAATGTCCAAATCAACATTGTTCACAATAGCAAAAAGGAAAAAACCAAATATCTATAAACAATAACATGGAAAAATAAATTATGGCACATTAATAAAATGGAAGTAGTGTTAATAAATTACCTACAGCATTAACATGGATGACTTGCAAAAGCAAAATTTTAGAGTGGAAGAATCAAGTCATACAATAGCATACACATTATGATAGAGTTCATATAAAACTTGAAAACAGGTAAAACTAAGAATAATTTCTTATAAATTCATATATCAGTGAGAAATTATTTTAAAAGTAAGAAAATATTAAAACAAAATTCAGGATAGTGACTATTTCTGGAGTGCGATCTGGCAGGGAATAAAGGGGGTTTTTAAGTTACCAATAATGTTCCAGTTTTTAAATTGAGTGGTGAATGCAAAATGTTTGCTTCATAATTATTTTCTAAAGGGTTTATATATATTTTGTAAACTTTTATATTATAACTTACAATAAAAACTTTTAAACAATATTAAGCTTAAAATGAAAATATAACAACTGCACATTTTCACAAGGAATCCCTGTAGGCTTTTTGCCAGCATGTGGTCTGGCTTAAGTGAACACCAGGAAGCAGGCTCTCCTGCAGGTGCCAGCAGGAAAAGGAGCGAGCATTCGTGGCAATTGTCCATGGAGATTAGGATACCATTGAAAAGGGCTGCTTCCCAGTGCTAAAAATCTCTCCACACCTGCCTCCTGCAAGCAAGGTACTGAAATTTAGTACTTCATGACCAGCTGTCTAAACCCATGATGTGATCATGAGAGAAAATGAGCAAAAAAATTGTCCTAAAGAATCCAAGAGGAATGTTCGAAATTTGCACACTTGCCTTTTGCCAGGCTTGTCTTTCCACCTTGCTTGTAAAACACTCAAGGGCAGTTTGTCTTCTACTTTCTTCTACACTTTGTAACTTCCCCATCCCAGTGGGCTTTGGGATGAAAACACATGATGTCTTTACAACAATAGGATAGATTTCCTGATAAATACATAAATCACTTCTGAAAGAGTATTGTCCATGCCAAATAGCTAGCCTGGAACATGTTTACTTCCCAGTCAGCTGCCTTGATCAACACCAAAATGCTGGTGTGGTTCAAGGCACTTTGGAAACCTCTTTTTACAAGTCACAGTCACCACACACATAAGCAAATGTACAGAACCGACCTCTCGACTTTAGAGTCACAGGTTTGATTGTGTTAAATGGAATTGCTCATTTTGATCGGCGCTGGGTTCTCAGGTGCTTGCTCAGAATAACAGTGCTTCCCAGAGAAAAATGTGTTGTCCCATTAAAGACATTTGAAGATTGTGCGCCAGGCTTCAAAAGCAATTCCAAATTAGTAGGTGCATTTACTAACACCCATGGACAGCTATGGGCAATAAAAATATCCCCAGAGTTGTAGTTCGAAGTTCTGAGTTCAGGTCTGTCACTTCACAGCTGTGCTACCCCGAACAGATCTCAGTTTCTCTAGGTCTTACTTTCCGGAATGATTGATCTTTGAGAGTTGGCTAACACTCTTTGGTTGTTGGAAGGACCAAATAAGAGTTATATGATATTATTTTGTAAGGCACTGTGTAAATGTATGAAGTCTTAACTCTAAGCCTAAAAATCATAAATTGAGTTTCTTTTATAAGAGATCAGGCTTTGGGGTTAGAGATCTTTGTATCCTCTTTCCGGAGCGATTTGCAGAACCCAGACAAATGACATGGTCTCTCTAAACTTTGGTTTCTTTAGCTGTAAGATTAGGTGAATAATAATACTTACTTCTTGATGTCAAGGTAAAGTATTAAAAAGATAATGCATATAAATACTTATGCCTGGACATAGTAAATGAAAAATAAATGTTTCTTATTGCCTATGTGCAATAAAAATCCTTTCTTGGCTTATCAACACAAGTTAGACATTCTCTTTACCCTAAGATCATGAGAGTTTACTTGTGAAATTACTGAAAATTATATTCTTCTTAAAATTGAAAAATGAATGGTCATGAACACATATAACCATACCCCCAAAATAGCTACCATTCAACAATTAGCTATCATTCTTGAGCCTCTATGTAAGGTGCCAGGCACTGTGTAGACTTTTACAAACATTAACTAATTTAGATAGGCTTCTCATAACAAGCCTATCAGGTGGTTAGTATTGCTAAATTTTAGATAAAGAAAGCAAGGCTCAAGGACGTTAAGGAATTTGCCTACAGTCACAAAGTAGGTCAAAGATAAAATCAAAATTTCAACTTAAGTATTCTGACTGCTAGTCCCATAGCATTTCTTTTCTTCTTTCATCTTCTTGCCTTTTATTTTCTATCTTTTCTTTCATTGTTCAAAGTTTTAATATAGCAATAATCTAAAGCAAATGCAAATAGTGTATAGTTTGCCCTGATTAATATAAGCAAAATCAGCTTGTCCCAAACCTTTTGTGCTCTTGAATATATGCAAACCAATGGACAAAGTAAAGACTGAGTAGATACAAATATAAGCTGTGCTACTCAAAGTGCTCATTCCTCCAACTGGGACGTCTCTTCTGCTGTGGTAGATATTTACTAATGAGGTGTTAGTGTAAGAAGGGGGCAAGAGTTTTCCTTTCCTGTGCATGCACCTTCTTCATATTTGGACCAATTTCATCTTAATTAAATCACTTCTGATATTTTGGGGACCAGAACTTTGATAATTTATTCATTTATCATTCAAGCATTCATCAAATAGTAATTGAACACCACATATGAGCAAGAGATTGTATTAAATACCAAAGATAAAAGTGGATCGGGCCCCACCTCCCTTTTTGGCAAGATGGCAAAGTAGGACTTGACTTCTCACATCACCACTGTTTGGTTTGGCGTCTAGACATTCACTGTTTGAGTTTCTTTTAATAAGGAAACTATATAATGGAAAATAAGTACTGTGAGGGAAATTGGATCTTTTTAATGATGCTATTGTTGTCAAAGTTTACAAAAATTTTCTTCCAGTGATATTCTTCATGCTTTGAGAGAAAAAGCACCAAAATTGTTGCATAACTGAAACAGCTTCAAGCAGAAATGGAGCCAATTCTGAAGATGTTTGATGATCCAAAAACTACAAAGTAAATGCAATTAACCAGGGATGGTTGCATGCTGTTTGATCACCTGGCTGACAAACGCTGCTTTAGGCTGGAATATTTAGGCAGGACCTCAAGAACACAAAATTCCAGTATAAATGTTGCGATTACTCAGGAGCAGCAAGGTATCTTTACTTTTTATGAGAGTTTGTTTCAGCAATGGATAGAAATGCTTTGAGTTCACTCCGAGGAAAATGAGCCTCTGACATTCTAACGCAGACACAGGATACAGCCATGGAAGAACTCGCGTGATGAAAAAAATGCCATCCATAAAAATTCTATCATTCCTCTGCTTGTGTTTCTTTAGCAGTGAATGCGGCTCATTCACTGGCCCTTGTTCTTTGCAACCAGCCTAAAGTCAATGAATAATATTATTAATCTCTTGTTTTAACAGCTACAGTGTCTTAAAGCAATTCAGACAATATGTGACACACTCTCCATTATTTGACTACAGCAATAACAACAAAAGTGTTAGAAATTGCAGGCAGGTGCTAAAAGACCTAGCTGAAGTCATTCAATAAAAGTCTTTCGCAATTAAGACCCTATTTCAGGTTGTTACATGAGTTGAATGGGGCCAGGGAGATGTGAGCACGTGCTTATAGATGACTTCCTGGTAGCTGATCTTGAGGATTTACTTGAAAATGCTTCTCTCCTTTTATTTTGGACCTTTGGTTGCATCTACCAGTGTATAGGCACTAAATATGTTGGCAGAGAAATGGAACAGGATCCCAGAGGAGTTGAAAGGTATATTATGAATTTCATAGAAATTCAAGATTGATTCTAAAATAGACCCTGTGGTTTGGAGTAGTCTCATCCCATCCATAAATAATCAAAAAGAGTAAAGTCTCTCATTTAGAAACCAGATATTGTCCATAAATATGGAGAAAGGGCTTACTCAGAATGGTAGGATCAGGTGCTCTCAATTGGGCAACAAAGGACTCTAACTCCTACTGAAGAATAGTAAAAGAAAGATTTAGAAATTTAATATCATAAACCCATTATAAAAAGTATGATATACATTATAGAAATAATTCACATATTTTGTAGAAATTTGGAAGAAAGGAATAAATCAAACCTGGATGCTACCCTCAAATCATCTATAGAATGGGGGAGATAAAACACAAAAATAAATGACTATAATGAAAAATGGAAATGAAAAAATGGCATAAAAAGTTACATGGTTGGGTTCTATAGGAATTCAGGGGAGGAGAAATTTCTTAAAGGAGGAGGAATCAAGGGAAGATTTATGAAGAAAGTGACATTTAATCTGGGCATTGGAGAATGATAGGATTTGACATGTGGAAAAGGGAGGACAGACAAAAAAGAAAGAAAAGGCCCAGGGAAGGCATGGCTTTTACAGAGCAGACTAGCTCTTCACCTGGATCAGAAGGCATGTGAAGAACGTTACTGGGGCTCAGCGCAAGCAGTCTGGGAGAACTCCGTCATGATGGCCTCGGAGCCTGGTCACACATGGCATAAGGCAGCCCTCCTCCAGCTCCCCCTGAGTCCTCTTCTGTTCCTGACAGGATTCCTTCCAGAAAGTTACCATTTAGGGCTCTCCAATCAATGCCACAGCCTTATTTAAATCAGACCTGACACCCAACACCTCTCTTTTTTCTTCCCCAGGACATTTCCCTTCTAGCCTTGACAGGAACCACAGCCTCTGAGGAGCCCCGATCACCGCATTCCCACTTTTGCAGCTCCTACCAAGAGACCTGTGGTGTGGCAGCTTGCCAGGCCCTGATCACTGGGCCAGGAGAGTCCGCCGTGGGGGAGGGGACTCTGACATGCAGAATCAGGAGCCAGGCTCCCTCTCCAAAGGCCCTGCTAGGGCATCAGCGCTAAATTGTACCTGACATTTAATTCCAGCTTTGGGCAGCTTCGTGTGAAATTTGACTTCAGTGAGACATTGATCAGCCCGCAGCTCTTCATGAGTTTTGACACAATCAATTCTCTCCAGTGGATTGGGCGATCATTAGCGGACTTACAGAGAGGCCTGGGTCGCGCACAGCTTTCTGCAGGCCTCAAAACTGCACGCATGGAGGAAATAATGAAAAATTGCTGCTGGCAAGTGACTGCCCCCTTCCCTACAGAACAGAACCAGTAAGAATCTATGAAGAGCAGACCTACCTTCGGTCTCGCCACCTCCGAAATCTGGGTCTTTGAGAGAGTTAAGGAAATCGTCGAGTTGATTTAGAAAAAGGGAACTAAGTTGAATGAGACTCTCTGCTCACCCGAGGTGACTTATTGTCTCATACTTCCTTAACTTACTCTCTCCATCTTTACTTACTTAGGACTATCTAGAGATGGAGTGAAAAATAAAGTACTTGGTAAGTGTGGGTCCATATAATTCCTTGTGAGGTTTTGGTCAGAGAATCAAGAGGCACTACTGTGTTCTTAGAAGCGCTCTGAAGGTAGAAAAGGGTTTTCAGTCAGTAAACCATTACATGTAAAACTGCCTGTAACAAGGCAGTATGAATAACTTCCTGTATCATATGATCCATAGGAAGCAAAAAGGCTTACTTTTCCCAAACCATAAACTACGCTATCTGAAACCACATCATATTTACTCCCAACTCTATGCCCAGTGGCTAGCTCAGTGCCTGCTATGTGATCAGCAGTCATCAAAAAAAAAACAAAAAAAAACATTGAATGTATGAATGAATAATTCAACTGTCATATTTCTGATATTGGAGTATTTTCTGTGGTGAAAATGTTACTAGAAGTGTTTCTAGAAAGTTCCCATTAAAAAAACTACATAAATACTGACTTATTTGCACACCTGTATATGTTAGCACAGCATAGCATATATTCAGTATTTCCTGAGTAACTGGATTTTGTTTATTCAGTCATTTTGGAATGTGAAGTAAAACAGGTAAATTTTCAGGTGAGAGAGCAGTCTTACAGCAGTGCTGGGCGTGTGTTCCTGGAGACACAGTTGCAATAAACAGGAAGTAGAGTCACCTGACTGCAGCATTCCCCAGGGAGTGTGTGTACTGTCCTCCCTGCTGGGACAACTGAGAGCTTTATAATCACACAAGTAGCCTCTACCCACTACCCATGACTTGAAAAATTGCTAATGAGAGTGTTCCCTGAGCACGTTTCCTCTTCTTCTCTACCGAAACTCATAGGTCCTTCTGTATCCTCATGAGAAGATATGCTTTTCAATCCTTAATGGGGAGAAGATCTCTGTGGCCTGAACTAAATGGGCTTTGAATTAACTCCTTAAGGAAACCTGGCATCTTCTAAAGCAGAATCAATCTATTAGATACTGGCAGATTGAACAAGATAGGCGAGGATTAGTCCTACCACACTTGAGACTCAGGAGGGTATGGAATATATCAGGCCCTTAGTAGATGCTCAATAAATTTTGATGAAGGAGGTAATTAATTTAATTGTATTAGGTATTTTTAAATACCGAATACATTTTTAAATTCAGACCATTTTTTGCTATGGTCTGAATGTCTGTGTCCCCCCCTCAAATCCATATGTTGAAATCCTCCCCCTCAATGTGATGGTATTAGGAAGTGAGGACTTCTAAATGTGACTAGGTCATGGAGGAGCAGCCTTTATGAATAGGGACCTTTAAAAGGGACCCCTGACAGATTATTGTTTCTTTCACCATGTGAGGTTGTAGCAAGATGACTGCTGTTTATGAACCTGTAAAGGGCCCCTTACCAGACACACAACCTGCTGGTACCTTGATATTGTACTTCTCAGCCTCTAGAAATGTGAAAAATAAATTTCTATCGTTTATAAGCTACCCTGTTTTTGGCATTTTGTTATAGCAACTCAAACGGACTAAGATATTTGTAGAACAAATGTTCTCCCATTATTTCTTAAAGCAGTGATTTGGAATTAAAAGACACAGATTTCACTCCTGGCTTTTCCCATCTTGGACATTTTCTTAATATTTACAGCCTCGGTTTCTTCAGCAATAAACTGAGTATGATAGCTTTGCTGCCTACCTTATAGTTTTTAAAGAGATTAAACAAGATAATAAATATGAAATCTCTGTGGGAAACTATAATTTACTGGACAAATGAAATGAAAGCTTTCATTAGTATATACATGATATAATTTAATAATGCAAGTAATTTGTATTTGATGTTTAAGTGGTATGTGTTGGTACATAATTTCACATATATTGCTGAAAAGCCTTAATTAGCATTAGGTTTTCATAAAGATTCAGGACACTTATCTTTTTTAAAAAGTAGTAATTCAGACAAGATTCTAATCCCAGCCATCCCAATCTCAGTATGATCTTCAAAAAGGCACTTAGCATCATCGATTGTCAATTTCTCTATTTTTAAAATTGCTAAGAGGGAGTGGTATCATCAAGAGGGCAGAATCAGAGATTTCAGTCCTTGTCCTCCCCCCTCCCTGACTTAATAATCATCCATGTATAAAATGCCTTCACAAGAGCTCCAGAATCCGAGTGAGAGGTTACAGCACCTAGGTGGAGAAGAGAAACAAAAAAAGATGTATTGAAAAGGATAAGAAGAAGAGCTCCACTTCATCTCCACCACCCATCTCCTACACCTGCACAGTGTGGCACTGAGAGAGATCCCCCCAACAAGAGTTGTCCCAGGGGGGAAAGGGAGAGCAAAGTGAATGTCTGACTTCACCTGGGACCTCAGCACCAGGCCCAGCTGTCTAAGAGCCCTGGCACCAGCTAGCTCATGGACCCTGGCACCATGCCTGCATGACTCTGAACCCTGGGCCCTGGAACCAGGCTTTCCTACTTACAGACCCCAGCACCAGGCCAGTCTGTGGACCCTGTACACTGACACTAGGCCCACCTGCCTATAGACACTGTCTGGGTCTGCTCACAATCCCCAGACTGTGGCACCAGACCTGCCCACCTATGGAGCCCAGCACTAGGCATATGAAAGTACAAATCTCACAAATATAAGTAAATATATAGACAAATACAGAATAATATAATACTGTAATGGTGTGTAAATCACTTTTAACCTAGTTTAAACGTTAAAAGACAATAAAATTAAGGATAACTACAACCACAAACATTTGTTAATATATACACAGTATAAAAAGAGGTAAATTCTGATCTCAATAACAAAGTGGGCAGTAAAAGTCTAGAGCATTCAGATGTGGTTAGAATCAAGTTGTTATCAGCTTAAAATAGAATGTTATACCATGAAAGGTTCACTGTAAGCCTCAGGGTAACCACAGAGAAAAAAAAAATCCTATAGTAGATACACAAAAAAGAGAAAAGTATAAAAGCATATCACCACAAAAATTCATCAAACCACAAAGGAAGACAGCAAGAGAAGAAGAGAGGAATAAAAGGATGACAAAATAGACAGAAAACAATTAACAAAATGACCATAAATCCTTCTAATCAATAATTAGCTTACATGTCAATATATTAAATTTGCAAATTGAAAGATATAAAGTCCTGAATGGGTACATCTTTGTGCGATCCCAGAGCTTGGACATTTTGGGCAGGCACCCTTCTGGGGAGAGGGACAAAGTGGACCAGAGTGCCAGCTCTCCTCTGTTCAACCTCTTTCCCTCCCCCACCTCCTCTAACCACTGTTGCCAAGTTGCCAGGGTGCCCCAAGAGACGAGTGAGCTGGGGAACTCAAAAGCAGCTGTTTCCCCTCTGTTGGTACATCCGCTACACCGAGGCTCCCACAGAGAGTAGGGCTCACATCTTTCCTCTTAAAGTCCTGCAGCAGACCAAGGGGTGCTCAGACTGTGGGCTCCCTGCCCACCAGCCCTCCCTGGTGCTACTCGCCTGACTGCTCCAGCAGAGCAAAACATTCCTGAAAGTGGAAGGACATTACCCCTACTTGAGCACTCCATGGGCAACTCGGGACCAGCATACTCCTCCCTGGCACTATCAGGAATTCAACCTGGAGGACCAGAGGAAAGGCCCACAAGCTGGATCCCGTACCCACAGGACTCAATCGTGTTGCTCGGGGGCACATAGGGATGATTTGTGAACTAATCTTCAGAGGCAAGGGAGTGCATATGGGCAGAATGGAAAGGAGAGTGCAGTGTGAGTCTGAGATGCAGTGCGCTCACAGAGCATCCTTCCCCCCATGGGAAAGCCAGGTTTCACTCAGAGGCAGAATTCCAGGCAGGGAAGCTGCCAGCCGACAGTGCCATTGCTGGTGAGCTCAGCTAGTTTGGGCTGCTGCCTGTGGCCAGATGCTGGAAAGAGATCCATGGGTCCAGAGATGAAAGTGAATAGCAAAACTCTGTAATTCCCAAATGACCCCTCCTTCATGAGCAGACATTCTAGCTTGGTGGAGCTGCTGCAGCCACTCCCTGGTGGCTTTGCCCAACAGCCTGGGAGCTGACCCTCAAACCCAGCTGAGACAGCTCTTGAGCCCACCTTTGTGGAGCCTGCACAGTGTCTGTGCACTATACAGATGGTGCATACCACCCTGACAAATGAACAACATGTATCTGTTGAATAATACAACAAAGGAATAATAGGAGACAGTAAATATCCAAGGATGATGTCTTTTACTAAATACAGACTTAAGTTGTGTGGTTCTCAGCAGTCTTGGATTATGAAAGGGTCAATGAGACTTACGGATGGGATGAAGCAGAGCAGTGATCCTTCCCTTTTCTTGGTGTCTTGGTCCAGAATATCTAAGCTGGTACAAACTACCTTCTTCACTCCATTCCCAAATTTTCTACTCATTTTCTTCCCTAACTCTCCTTCTACTTTCTACTTCAGCTTGTTTATCTCCTTCATATCCACCTCCTTGATTTTCTTTTCCTCTCCTAGTACCAAGTGGCGTAAAGGTTGGAGCAGATGTGGTCAAGATTTGGCATGTGGTCAATGCTGGGCAAATGTGGGAAAAATAAAGCATGATCAATCATTAAAGAGAATGGTAAGACTAAAGAGGATTTCAAAAATTGTGCAGTTCACAAACAAGTAGTACAAGTTGCAATTTCCTGCCCACCCATTATGATTTAAGCTTTGCAGACTATCCATTGGTATAATTTTTTTTAGATGTTGATATTTTGTGTAAGAGTCTATGCTAAAACGTTTGAAAAAGAGTGATATATACCAGCCTTATTTTATGGAAATGAGAAATAAGCCATAGAGGAGAGAGTGACTTGGCCAAGGTCACACAGTAAGTGATGGGGAGAGGGAGAGAGTGGCCACAATGGTCTACGACTCCCCTGCCCATCATAACGGCCACCAGCCTCACATTGCTATTGGAGCTGACCATGTGACGAATCCAAATTGAGATGTACCATAGTGTAAAATACACACTGAGTCTCATAGACTTAGTAGAAAGAACATAAAATGTCTTGATAAATTTTTGTTCTTATTACCTTCTGAAATTACCATATTTTGATTATATTGGGTTAGATAAAATGTTATAAAAATTAATTTAACCTGTTCATTTATTTTTAAATGGGGCTACTAGAAATTTTTAAAACACATTTGTGGCTCAAACTATATTTATATTGTACAGTGCTAAACTAGTCTACAGTCCTTTTGTCTCTACAGCAGTTCTTCCCCATGACACAATACTACCTTCATTTGCTTTGTTAATTTGTCCATTTGTTTGCTTGCTTGATTATTTTCTTCAGCACCAATCAATCATAGCCCAGTCAGGGGCTGTTGACTTTTGTCAACCTTAAATCAAAAGAAATGTGAGTAAAAGATCTAATCTTTCTGCCTTACTCCAAAGGAGAAGATGCTCTTCTGTGCAATTATTCATATGCACCTCTTATGTTACTCTAGTTCTGCCTCACCAGATGCAGGTGTCCTTAGGACATAAGGTCCGTGCTTTAATCTTTCACACACATTGAGGTACTGCCAGGCCCAGTGTCTGCTAACTCTGGGGGAAGCCCTGTGCAGGTTAGGACTGCTGCACATGCCCAGGCCATTCAGCTGTCTGGAGGAAGACCTGGCCTCATGGTTTGGGGAGTCTATTTTATTGAAACAGAAAACCTGTTACTGGTCCAACTACTCAGTCTTCTTTCCAGTCACAACCTGCTTTGTGTATCATTTTCTTTTTATTGAGTTCGTCCTTGATAGGAATTAAAATAGCAAAAAGTTCATGGGGCTCAGGCCCAGTACCTTTTACTGCATTATGGACTCAGAGGAAATCTAAAGGAAAATGGTCCCCTAGATGGAATGCAATCATCTGCCACTGTTGCCTTGCCTTCTGACCCCTGTTTTGGCTTCTTTCCCTCTTTTATTCCGGCCTCACCCTCCCATCCTATTTTGCTCTGAATGCTTGCCATTATAGGTTGGATGGTAGAAAAGAACAGTTTTTCAATCTGGTAGAATCTGATGGCCTACTGAATGCCTATGATCCGCTGTTGTACGGTGTGTTTTGGAGGGAAGAAACTGACTTCATAGAGCCAGCCCTGCAACGTCATTGCCCTGTGTTCCAGCCCTGCATTCAGAGAAAGTGAAAAGGCTGTCACTTAAGGAGATTACTTCTGTACACAGCATGCTTGGAACTCAAGCTCAGTCAGAGATACCTAATCAGTAGTTAGCCTTTTTATTCTTATTAATTTCTATCTCATTGATCCTTGTTGTAATCGCTTAATAGCAGTTTATCTGTGGTAAGGTCATGGATTAGAGGTTTAGTTGCCACCAAGGAGTATCAATGTCATTAGCAAACTCTGCCCTTTTGAGTTTCTGCGTGTCCCTATCATCTACTGTTGAATGCCCCTACTACTTTTGCAATGACTTCAAATGGGATTATTTTTCTTAGGATATATGTTCTGAAGCTTACAAAGGAAGTTAGGGTGTGTTGCATGAATAGGCATTTTGTGGAAACACAAATATTGTTCATGTAGCAACCACTGCTACCCTTGACCCAAGAAATGAGGAACAGAGGTGATTTTAGAGAAAGAAAGACAAGAAAAGAAGAAAAAAGAAAAGAAAAGAAAAAGGAGAGGAGATGAGAGAAGAGGAGAGGAGAGGAGAGGAGAGGAGAGGAGAAGAGAAGAGAAGAGAAGAGAAGAGAAGAGAAGAGAAGAGAAGAGAAGAGAAGAGAAGAGGTCCAAGCTCAGCTTTCACTGCTAATCAGAAAGATTCTAGATTCTAAGGGCAAGCATAAATCCTGTCCCCAAAATAGCAGAACAGATCCCTTCCCAATTGTCTCCAAAGCCAGGCTATAAAAACTGCAGCTGTCACCTGGGTCTCCCACTCCCAGCCCTCAGCTTCTGTGTGCCATGTTGGGTGATCATCAGCCACATTGCTGGGCCAGATTCCAAGGGCCCCAACACATCCTCCTGGACATTCTATCACATTCTCTCCCGAGTGCATATGTTCAGGGGCATTACTGTCTCACTTTATTCAAATCACTTTGTCCCTTCTTTAGTCTCAATAAAAACAAGAAGGGAGGTAGAGGGAGAGAGGGTGGGTTTGTAGCAGGAAATAGACGATATGCTTATATTAGGGTGTGACTGGCTCAATGAAAGGGTGAGAAGGAAGAAGGAGGAATTGATAATGAGCCCCAGCAAGCCACTTCGAGGCATTTTCAGACAGTGCCAGGAGTAAGGTCTAATTTTACAGTAGATATAAAGCAAAGAATATAAATCCACTTTTTAGGAAACTGTTGGGAATTCAACACTTGTTTCCCCGTACTATAATAGTTTTCCATTACTGTGTAACAATTTGTTCCGAAACTAGAGGCTTAAAATAATAAACACTTATTGTTTCATAGTTTCTGAGAATTAGAAACCCAGGCATGGCTCAGATGGGTATGTCTAGCTCAAGTTGTCTCATGAAGTTGCAGTCAAGCTGTAGACCAGGAATATGGTCTTGTTTGAACACTTGACGGAGGGAAGTGTATTCCCAAATGCATTTGTGTGGCCATTGGCAGGATGCAATCCCTCATACAAAGGGTCGTGCTAGGACCACACTCTACTATAAGAACTCATGAAAACACCAGTGCAGATTAGGACTCCAACAAATACTGAGGCTGTCCAACAATCCTCAGGGAAACCTTGGCCTCATGGTTTTGGGAGTCTGTTGTTATTCAAATAGAAAAACAATTACTGGTCCAACTATTGAGTCTCCTCTCTAGTCCCAACCTGATTTTTATATGTTCTTTATAGTAAGACCTTCACAGGGCTGCTTCATCATGTGACAGCTGGCTTTCCCCAGGGTAAGCAATCCAAAAGAGAATGGAAGAGTATTGCCAAAATTGAAGCCACATTCTTTTTATAACCTAATCTCAGAAGGTTATAAGAGAAGCATGTATCTTAGCAGTTATATCTCAATACTTCTGCCATATTCTATTCAGTAGAAGCGGATCTATTAGTCCAGGCTATGTTCAAAGAGGGAGAATTATGCAAGAGCATGAATAAAATGGATCATTAAGATCCTCTTGGAGGCTGCCTATTACATTTCCTATCATCGATTCATTCTAACGTAAGGGTTTGTTTTTCATATGAATTTACAGAATGTGTTTTTGAAAGTTTTATAGGTCAATTAAAGGTAAGATATAAAACTTACCACCACATGATGGATTATTTAGCCAAAAACAATTTGACTGAAAGAAATCTTGTGGAAATTGAGTGGTCCAACAACAATTTGGTCAAAATATTTCCTAGTCACTGGAGAAACAGATTTATAAAAGCAAAATAAAAGTAGAAACTTCCCAGATCCTGAAAAGCAGGTAAAAATTCCTGAAGATTCATAGGGGTTGCAAAACAATTTTCCACGATCTACCAAAATAAATAACATCATGAAACTAGAGATAGGTCATTATTAAAAATATTCCAAAAATATATTATATTGATCAGCTTACTTCATAAGAAATTGTATTTGGCCAAAATGCCCGCAATCGATTCACCCTATCCCATTAGAAAAAAAATATAACTCACTTTGGAGCAAACCTGTTGCCAGCATTTCACATGAAGAAACCCAGAGTATTTGTTTAGTTTTGGAAGACTGAGAGATGGTGCCAAGTAACAAACTACCCCAAAACTTTACAACAGTAAAAACTTATCATCTCTCATGGTTTCTATGGGTCAAAACTTTGAGGATAACTCAGCTGTAAGTTCTTACTTAGGGTTTCTTACGAAGTTGCAATCAGATGTCAGCTGGGGCTGCAGTCAACTGAAGGCTTGAGCAAGGCTAGAGCCTCTTCCTAAGTGGCTCGATCACATGGTTTTCAAGTTGGTTCTGGCTGATGTTGAAAACCTCAGTTTCTCTCCGCATGAGCATTTTCATGGAGCTGCTTAAGTATGTGTTATGGCGTGGAAGCTAGATTCTCCCAGAGTAAGAGATCCAGGACATAAAGGCGGAAGCTACAATGCCTTTAATGACCCAGCCTCGGGACACAGTGTCACTTCTACCACAGTCTGTTGGTCACGCAGAACTAGCCCTGATTCAAAGTGGAAGAACACTACATAAGGGTGTGAATTCTAGGAGATATGAATCACTGGGGTTCATCTTGGAGGGTGGCTATCATATAAACAAAAAGATGGGCCACCCCAGATACTTTTCTACAGCTCCGTCCCTCTAGGACCGGCTGTCTCATTACAGAGATGAACACCGGCCTCTTCTTGGCTTCCATGGAGCCTAAGTCAGAGTGGATTCAGGCTTTTAGGCAGCATCCAAGATGGGTGATTGAAGTACAGTTCATAGGAAGAGCCAGCCTTATGCATAAGAACTGCCTAGTGGAATATCAGGGAAATAAGGGAGGGTTCTTTCCTGGTAAAATACCAGTTCCACTGATTGGTGAATGGAGCTTAAATTCTTCTAGAAACAGGAAAAAATGCTGTTACATATTTAGAAGCAAATCTTAAAGCCCAATACCCCAGGGAGAGGTAATATACTGATTTAAATTTGCATCAAGGTGTGAATGATTCATGACAGACCTTTTCCTCAGAAGAAGCTTTCTTAAAGGTTGAGCAACAAATAGAGAGTGGAAAAGAAAAATGAGGCTTCCAGGGAAATGGAAGTTAAATGACTGACATCACCATTTTTCCAGGACGCACATTTATCCCACAGCAGTTCAAAGAGAGAATCACAGAAAGTAAGATATAGTAGCCAAAGAATAGTAATGGGTCCTAAAATAGAGTACAGTTAGGAACCAGTAATTAAAAGAAATGTAATTTTTTAGACTACTATCTATAGTTTATAGTTTTTAGATTATGACTTATTTTTGCCTTTTGATGAATGGCCTCTCTTGGCATGCCACTCTGCTATTAGACCGTTAACAGCTCTTACATAAGGCAACATCTTTAGAGAAGCACAGAGAGAGAGGAGACAGCATGGAACTCCGTGGAGACACAGTCATAAAACCACACTTGAACCAGAAATGAGTTACTGTTGCCATGCTTCTGCTGGTCTTTACGCCACCTGGAATCATTCCAAATGGGCAGAAAAAAAGTATACCAACCTTGGCCTGTATTCTCACAAATGACTTAGAGCTGGCTGTGTGGAGAGTATTTTAGATCAAATCCCAAAACAATGAGCTTCAGGAAGCATGGGTGGGGGGTGTTCAAATGCTTCCAAAGTTTTGCAATTTGGTTGTACCAAATATTGCTCAAGATCCAAATACCTGAAAACCACTCCAAGGAAATAATCCCTATTCAAATTAATTATGATTTAATATATATGGCTAATAGACTATAATTTCCAAAATGTGGATATTGTAATGCATAATTCCTTTGCTATGTCTCCCTTTTTCCTGCCAGGACCAACTCAGTTACCACATTCTCTCTTTCTGCTAGAAAAAAACTGCCTCCATCTCTATTTTCCTTGTTAGCCACAGGATATCATTTTCCTCATTACCAGTGAGTGCTTCTGTGGGCCAGCTTGCTCACATACTGCACCATGCAACCAAATGTTTCCTACTTTGACTTTAGAGAAAAACCCATCAGTAAATGAGAAATTCTACACATATATCCTAAAAAAATTAGAAATGTTCTTAATTAGAGTACCAGCATAGATAAGAGTGTTTTCTTCAGTGGGGCCCTTCACAAAGGAGGAAACACTTGTGAAATATTTGTCTCTAGCAAAGCACTAAAGAATGCAGAACTTGATGTGGGTACAAAAGAATTTTAAATGGTGTCCCTTTGCCTTCTTTCTTCAATTAGACTTTAAAAAACTATGTTGGTCTTGTTCACTACTGTATATTGGTAAGCAATGAAGTGCCTAATGTATAGTAGAAATTCAATATTTATGAAATTAATAAATGTACATAAATAATAAATGAGCCAATGAACTATATTATAATTCTTCCCCTTATCTGTGATCTGCTACCCCACAAATTCTATGAAATTTTCTAAACTCTACCTCCAGTTCTATATCCAAGATCCATCTGGATTCCCAGAATTCTTTCTCTTCTCCTTACTAGCTGGCCCTGGTTTTCAGATGCCTGGACATCTCCCTCCTCCCTTCCCAACCTCCTGCTAGTGACTACTGATCCCCACCGACAAGAGAAACATTTTTCTATCTCCACATGCAGAACAAAATTTTTTTTTGTGTGTGTGTAGAACAAAATTAAAATATGTCCAAGAGAAGTTAGAGCCCAGGAAAAAACACCTACTTGCCTTACTATGCCCCCACTCAGACTCTGATATCAATCATCTATTAGTCCTTTCATTCTTTCACCAAATAATCAAATGACTTCTGAGTCTAAATATTCCATATTGATACAAATATAATCCAATATGGAATCTCCAGGAGCTACAGTTCAATAATCAAAATCTGGCAAAAAAATAAAAAGAATTTTTTCCTAGTGCTAAAGTGCCAAGTCACTTCTAGTGCTGAATCCCATTTCAGTGACAATGGTTGTAGGGAAACAAACATTACTGATTCTCTCCCACGTGCCAGGCACTGCACTGGACATGTTCCATGTGTCATAAAGAATCATTACTCTGGAGCCTGAATGATGCCCTTGGATACTATTTTATTACATTGGGTCCGTATGTGTGCAAGAGAGTCCTCCAGATCCCTACACTTCCAGGGTCCCCTGGCTGTTGTAAAACTAACAACTGAGTCACAGGTAACAGAAGCAACTGTAACTGTCAAGTCACAGATCTTACTTGTGTTTACAGAATTGTGATCTCATGAGAGGAACGTTTTGTTCAATCTCAGAAGATTAGTCTTGCCATACTCCCAGGCTTTACAAGGAATCTAACTTCAAGTTAGTCACAAGGTGGATGACTGTGTATCTGAAAATGAACGTTAATGAAATTGAGAATAAACTCACTGGGATGAGTTTTTAGGATCAAAATAATATATCTACATCTCTTTTTCTTTTCTCAGTTGAAACTCTGCCTTCCTTCCCCACCCCGTCACTTATCCTCAGTCCCATCTCCAAATCTTTGAATGTGAATGGTTGTTTTCACACTTTTTGGATTTGGACACATGGAACTTAGTTCACCATCCAAAATGCTTCTAGGTTTGAAGACCCCCTTCTGAGGATCAGGAAAGCCGAGATGGTTTGCCAGGTGTGTGAGTTCTTGGTGTGTGCCAAAGTAATGTGCCAAATCACTTGGGAAGGGACATAAGATTTTCCAGTGTCCAGATGAACCAATGAAATAGGTTTTAAATGCCTGAAATATAAATTGACTACATTTTGTGAAAAGATTCACTGTTATAACTGAAACCTGGCAAGAGAAGGAGCAACCTGAGGGGACTTTTCCCTCCTTGACATGAAACCCCTGGGGAAGCGGAGTTTCACTTTTAAGCGGTTCTGGTTGCCAGTGAATTCAGTATGATTGGACTTCACATTTTAGATTCCAGGAAATTTTCATTAAAAATAAAACTCTTGAAACTTGACCTTTTATGGTCATAACATTCCACACCATTTAGCACATTTACCAGCACCTGAAATGATGAGTGAACATCTTGATTCAGTTTAGCATAAAGCATCTGATAAAACAGGACCCTTAGAGGCATCTCTGAGGTTTTATAATTAGCATAAGCTGTCATTGATACATCATCTCTGTTGTCTTCCTGATTAATTATGATTGTTATCGCCAAATGTACTGTGGGTAAAACGGTGGAACTGGCGTAGGACCATCCACCATGTATTCCTTTTAGATTGATGAACATAACCAAAAGGGCACATAAATTCTGAATGCTAAGTGTAAGAGGCAGAAATGATTTAGCTTTAACTTGGAGCCCCTTCTAAACTGGTGCTGTTTCACAAAACTTTCGATTCCCCCACACCCTCGCTTCCAAAAGCGCAAAAAGTCAAAAAGGAAATGAGGATAAAAGAGTGATCTGTCAGAAGGTTTTATAATTATATGAATGTTTATTTACACTAAAGAAAATCATAATTTCCCCAATAATTCAGAGTTTCAAAATATACTTGTCTTGTTTTTGTCCCAACCAAGCCCTGATCTCCAAATATTTATACAATCATAAGGTAGGTATATTGTAGGAAATTGAAAAACTGAAAAAATTCTACAAATAATTCATTATAAATTATTATCACCAGTAATAAGTTCTACCTCCTACACCTCTCTTCTATTAAAGAAAATATTATCTTTGGATGATGATGATGATGATTCAACACAGCCACAATCACTCTGTTTCTTTGTTCCTAGGCAGGCCACAAATACTGAGGACTTCCTCCCTTTCCTCTTTTCTTTATGTGCGAATAAAATCCTACAAGGAAATTCATCCAGATACTAATTATTAATATAATTAACTATATAGTGGGATAAAGAGTCAGATCCTTTTTAATATTTTCAAAATTTTTGACTGGAATAATGTATCACTTTTCAAATAAGAGGGGAAATACCATGAAGCTTAAGGAAAGTTTCTAGGCTCCAGTTCCCATTTAATTGGGTTTTTATGGTATAGATGGATGAGACTTGACTCCCTGTTTATCTACAGTGCTTTGTCTTCATACATGAGGAAGGACTCCCAAGTCTTTGTATTCATAGCCCTGAACTCTTTCTACCATGTTTCACCAATTAGCCCTCCTCTGAATGCTGATTGCATGGATTTGCCTCTGAATTGTTTCTGAAGCCATATACTTCCTCAGTGAGGATAAATGTAAGTAGCTATCATCCCCTACCAATGTATAAAGCAAAGCCCTGAATATGAGACCTCAACCGTTTGTGTTTATTCCACTCCTATTGACTGGGTAATTGAGAAGCCTTGGCAGAATAGAATCTGGCAACATTATATTCTAGCTCTGCCTCTTGAAAAATAGACGGAATAGGATACATAATTCTTTATTCCCTGTCTTCAAGTTCTCAGAAGCCTCTCGGGGTTAAACAGCTGCCATATTCCACCTCCAACGTAGACACATGTAGCAGAAGGTAAAATGATCCCGATAATGAGAGTCTGTGTTTGAGCATGGTAAAAATTTTAAAGTGCCTTGAGATCTTTCAGGGTGGAAATATGAGTTATTAATAGTTCCTAATTAAAAGGAATAGGCTTTGCTGAATTTGGAGCTTGAGCACTCTTCTTCATGGCCATATCTACCAGCTAAATGAAATGGAGAGAGGGAAACAGAAATGGATTTAGCAAATCACTAGGTTTCAAAAAAACATGTTCAGTGGATTAAAGTTTTTGATTTTTTAGTCAACTTGCTTTGACATTGCCTAGACATATCTATTCTAGAAGAAAGTGGGAACTCCCTTTCTCTGAGGTCTGCTAACATCCTTTAGG
Organism: Cheirogaleus medius; assembly: GCA_008086735.1. NCBI lineage: Eukaryota > Metazoa > Chordata > Mammalia > Primates > Cheirogaleidae > Cheirogaleus > Cheirogaleus medius. The sequence goes on along the minus strand of VBSM01000729.1, from coordinate 11,332,675 downwards.
ACTTGACAAGGTGATGTGGGTGAGACAGCAGTGTTGCTACACAGGGGTGAACTAGAAAATAATATTTATAGGGAGAACCCTTGGAAATAAAATTATCTTGCCTTTGTTGATATCCATGTTAGGCATCATGGAATGGATAAGAATAGTTTTTATCTGATATACCCAATAATATATTTTTTTAATATTTCAGAACACTTATAGATCTTAGGAATTACTATGGATGTTGATCAGTAAGCCTATGAAAACCAAACTAACTTTTAAGTTTAGATGCCATAAAAGAGGCATTTCTGTTTGCCCAAAGAATTCTGATCATTAGCTTGTAGACTATAGCAGGATTAAAGATCTGCTGGCTATCCTGCACTACAAGAGAAATCCCAACAAAATGTAGAGTCTTGTCTCTGCTATGACTCAAATAAGATGCTTAGGTTTTATTAATCATCATAAATAAATCTCTATTCAAAGATTAAAAAGAGTGGCATCAAATATTACATTATAAAAAACATAAATGTTACCTATGACTGACCTTCAAGTTACCTAAAGGCCTCTCAATGCAATACTACAGAGTCATGAATCTAAAAGAAGGCATATAGAATGAATAACCTAGATAACAAAGATGTACGGTGGACCTCACCTTGTTTATAACCTCATGTGGATCACCTCACCTAAATCAGGTTGTCTCTACATGGATACCAAGTTCTAAATGTTTATACACTAAGTATGAGTATTCTTCCTCTAATGGGTGACTCAGATAAAAAAAACAGCTCTCTGACCCCAAGTTATACATTTTGATTGTGTGGCCATCCATCTCCACATTTTAAGGGAATGAAACAACTCAACACTTGAAAAGGTATAAAAATAGCTGTTTTATGATTATTCAATGTTGGAGTAAATATCAGCCTCCTATTTTTTTTAATTTTATCTTTAAACACTGCAATTTTTGCCTTTAAAAAAATCTTTTCCTAATGATTTCAGCTTCACATGTTTATTAGATCATAAAGACATGTGTCAATAGAAAGAATTACTCTTTCCCCAGAAATGGAGCTCAGGAAAGAAAACCTACTTCTTTCTTACTTCCACAAAGGCACCTTCTACAAAGATTATCTGATCTTTAAAAATTTATGCAAAGAAGTTGCCTCAGGTATTCTTTTCAATTGAAAGCCATGCTTCCATGGTAAAAAGAGAGAATTCAACAGCAAGAGCAATTAGGGTTAATTCTGACTCCAGAAGGATTTCTGGTCTACTCTGATGGGTTGGCTATCAACATTGCTCAGATTCTTGTATAATTTATATGAGCTCCTACTAGATGGATATAAACCACATTTAGGTGGAAATCAAATCAACAGAAAGTTTCAACAAAATATTAACTAGATAACCTTTTTTTCCTGATTCCACAGCCAGGAGGACATCTGAAAAGACTGAACCATAATAGAAATAATTTCTAACTATGAGCACAGAATATTCTTGATAACACTTGGCTAAGCAAATATGTGTAAAACTCTCCCACTCCTTTTGAAGATGATATTTGAATTCACAAAATAGTTCTTTTTTGAAGGAAAGATACCTCTCAGCATTTCTAAATATGAGCAAGTTTGTAAAACAGCTAGAAGGAAAATATGTAACTAGAGATGGAAGTGAAATTTATGAAATCCATGATGTTTTGATAGAAAACTATTTTTTTAACTGATTTCTGTGCAGTCTTGAAGAAAAGAAGGATTTGTAAATGGCTCAATTAGTAGATCAGCTCTATATAAAAGTTAGTCTTAAACAGGGCAGAGATCAGCATAAACTACAATGAAGCATGAAAACAGATCACTAGACTATGTGAAATCGGCTCCTGAAAGTGGAGGATCTATTATAGATTCTACACCATCCACCTCTGGTTAAATGAATCAAACACATTCTGTGAGGATGAACGGCATAATTAATATCAACACCATACTGCAATGATAACTGTATTATTTATAGCTAATCATTCTAAACTGTTTCCCAGTGACACCAACTTCTTCTTAATCCCTCAATTCAAATTAAGTCATGTTAGACTTGTTCCTGACCTCCTCCATAATGCCCAGACAGTCATAGATCTTGCCAGTTATCCCTTTACTGTCACTCACATATTCCTTCCTCTCCTTCTCCCATGACAGTTTTTCATCAATCAATCAATCTCTGCATTACCCAACACTACTCAGCGTCCTCCCTACCTCGAATGCCACTAAAGACAAATCTTCCTTAAATTCTTCCTTTCAAGCTGTTACTCTACTTTCAAAAATGTACAGTGGCTCCCTGCCTCTGTTCTGCCTCAAGCCCAGTCTTCTCTACCAGACTTTCTAGACCCATTTATAACTAGTCTCACCCAATTTATCTAACTGTTCTTCCCACTAGCCCTCAGCATACTTCCTCCATTGGTAATAAGTCACTTCCGGAAAACATGCCCTGCTGCTTTTCAGATCTGGTGGCTTCATTGTTGACTTTAGTCTCAACCCAGTTTCTCAATTACATTGAAAATTTTATGAATTTAATTCAATTCATTCCAGTACACATAGATTCAAGTTGGGAAGGAATATATTCCAAATGAAAAGCATGATGGTGGCAAAGTAAATAGATTTAAAGAAGAAAAAGGAAAAATCATTGTGATAATTGAAGTATATGCTGAGAAATATAGCCCAAATTGTTTTAAAATTTTTATCATTTAACTCTGTGCTTTTAATTTTTAAGTACATATATATCTTCATATACTTTTGCATAAATTCATGAATGTGATCATTTACTAAACACACTGGAGATTTTTAAGTGCCCCCTCTTTTTTTGGCTGTCTTCCCTTCACCCTTCTCTCCCCATCTCTATCCAAACTGTCTTCACTGCCACTCAAGAAGTCCATGCTTATGACTAGTTTGTATTCATCTACTTTTTTTTCTAGCCTCATATAATCTTTTAAGGAATATATAGACATATGCATATACACATACAAGGAATCTTTTGAACTTTTTTTTTAACAAAAATGGGATCATACTATCTATATGTTTTCCTATACCTTGTTTTTTCATCACACAACAGTTCTGTATGAAAAAAATTCCAAGTAAACTGACATAGCTTTAATTTGTTCTTTTGTATTGTACAATATACCTGTTTGTGAATACACAACTTATTTAATAATACCCATGAGGTGGCCATTTGTTTTATTTCTATATTTTTCCAATAATAACAGTATTGTAATAAATATTCCTTATTATGATGGGATAGATTCCTGGAACTAAAATTGCTAGGTAAAAGAGTTTATGTATTCTTATTTTATTTTCTGAAGGAAGTCATATGCTTCCATCAGAGAAAACTATCTTTTTCTTTTCTTTTTTAAAGGATTTTTCTTTACATCTCTTTACATCTTTCTTTACATTTCTTTACATCTTTACATCTTCAGCAATTCTTATTATAACTCTTTTATATTTGTGTGTATTTGATGGTCTAAATGTAATATCTCATCATTATTTGAATTTGTATTTCTCAGACTACAAAGCAAATGTTAGCATTTTTCCATAGGCTTGTAGACATTTAGATTTACGCATAATTATTAGAATTTTTAAGTGTGAAAAGTTGAAGCATACAGAAATACAAAAATTAATATAAGAGACATCAATATACCTGCCTTCCAGCTTTAATACTTTAAACATTTTGTCTGATTTGTCTTATGTTTCTTAAATAAATAAAATGTTGCAATTATGGCTGATAATTCTCCCTCCCCCACCAATCTTACTGTATCCCATTCATTTTCCTTCCTTCTAGGAAATAACCAATAACCTGAATTTGATATGTATTCTTCTGTTTAGTAATTTTATACTTTTACCAACTATATATGATTTGGCTGTGTATTTTTTAATCACTCTACTGGTTTGTAAATTACACCTTCTACTGCTATGCTTTTAGTGGTTACCTTACATTTTTAACTTGTATATTTGACATAACAAAATGAAAAAATAATCAATAACTTTCTCCCCCAGAAAGATGCAGGACTCTAAATAACCTTAACTACTATACTTCTCTCCTATATTTTGTGATTTTTTTAAACAATTAGTGCTTGCTTAGATTATCTATTTTTTAAAAAGTCTACATATTGATTCCTTTGCACAGTGTTTTTTTCTCATCTTTTCCTTTCTTCTGGATCCCTCCTTTCTAAAAAGCAACCTTCAGAAGTGCCTTCAGTAAGATCTATGAATAGCCAATACTCTTGAGTAAGACCACAATTATAGGCTGATAGAATTTCTTCTTTGGTCTCTGGTTGCATTTAACTTTTTGTTTTACTCTTTATTAGACAGTTTTAGTAAAAGGTATGAATATATTTTTCTTTATCATGCTCAAGTCTCATTGTGCTTCTTCAAACAGGTGTTCACATCTGGAATTTTATTCTGAAAAAAATCTTAGCTATTTTATATCTTTGAATATTACCTTTTCCTTAATCTCCCATTTTTCTCTTTGTAACTCCTATTGGATATATATTATCCTTTTAATCTTAACCCCCATGTTTCTTAATCTCTTATTCATATTTTCTACTCTTTTATATATTTATACTGCATTCTGGGCAATTTACTTACCTCTACTCTTCCAGGAACTAACTTTATACAAGGGTTTGCATTCTAGCTCTTTCTTTTCATGGGTCTACAGCTATGTCTCCTATTGCCTTAAAAGTATTCAAACTTTGTCTTTTAGTTTCGCAGGCCTATATCTGAGCCCAGTATCCTTCTGTACTGTCAATAAATCCATGTATATCAGTATATACAAAGTGGAGATGCTTAGATAGGATGGACCAGGCTGGTGACAAGCCTCAAAATCATGTCAAGTAGAGGGTTTGTTTATTTGGAAAAAAAAAAATCCTTTTTTCATTCTCACTCTTAAATAATAATACTTTTACTAGGTAAAGAATTCTAGATTTACATTTTTCCTTCCCAGGATTTCGAGGAATTTAACATGGAGATAAGACTCAATGTAGGTAATAATAGGTTGTCTTTAAATATCTGAAGAATTTTCTCATAAAATAATAATTTAAATTTCTATGTTACCTTACAAAATAAAACTAGGCCTACTAGGTGTCTGCTATGAGGAGTAACTTCTATTTCACAAACAGAAGACTTTCCAACATTCAGAACTGCCAAAGATTGTGTGGCACTCTCAAGAGGCACTCAGACCCCCATAAATGGATAGGTTTTCAAGTATAGAGAGGACAATTAAAGTAGACAAACATTTGACAGGGATGTTGCAGAGGGGATTCAAGCAGCATATGATTGCTGACATGATTGGGCATTTCTTTCAGAATCAATAGTCTCTAATTCCTTTGCATCACCTAGAGATAATTTCATAGCATTGGCTATGCGCCAACACTCGTTTGATGTTTATTGATTAGGTGGAAAACATTTCTTACTATTCATATTCCAAACCTCAATGCCTTATCACAACAAACATTTATTTCTTGCTCACATTACACAAAGGTTACAGTTTGGCTATGGCTTTGCCAGGCAATGCTGAGAATACCTGAGTTTAGGCATCTCTGTGTGTCTTCTCATTCTCGGACCCAGGCTGAAGGATCAGCCACTAACTGGAGCATGATGTTCTCAAAGCAGAGGGCAGAAGCTCAAAGGGGCCGAGGAGAGCAGAGGAAAACCGCAGAAATGCACTTAAATCTTTTCTTGTATGTGGCCTGTGTCATCTGTTCATATTCCAATGGCCAAAGTAAGTTATATGGCCAATCCCAAAGTTGATAGGACAGGCAAGTAAATACCTCCTATAGGAAAGCTTAACAAGAGCAGGAAAGAGCCAGTGGTGTGTTAGAACCAGATCATATGGCTTCCAACAGCTAATTTGTTAATTTTAGGGATTTGACCAGTCTTGAAATGGGCTTTGATGGAAATATTAACACCATGGAAGTTGGAAAATGCTACAAATTGAACTTCCCTCACCTCTCCCAGCTCCCCAAAGCTGGTTGTTAAACATTTACCAGCACACCACTAGAGGGAACCAATAGATGTAAACAAATAAAGCCGGCTACTATCGTTTCCTTGACAACCAGAGCCTCTAGGAGCCCAGCAGTAGCAATGGACGAATAGCACTTAAAAATCCTTCAAGATGTGTATCTTCTCTGTACCCAAAAAGATATATACTGATTTTCTTCACTCAGAGGAAATAATCAGTATCCTTTAGACTCTCTTGAATCACCCTCTGGCACTGTAAGTTGAACCAAAACCAAGGAGGTAAAAATCCATTCATCCTCCCATATCTTTCATGAACTCAGTTTAGGGTCTTTTTCCTTGGCAACATACCTGACACCGAAACTACTTCCAATTCCCACTTCTCTCAGCTACTTTGAGGGTATCCAGTAAAACACTTCCAGGTCTTTCTGCTCTCTTGGCACACTCTATAACTGTCAGCCCACATGAGCTCTCGGGAGGGTTTCCAGACGGGACCCCTCACTTTAACACACTATCCAGTCCTTAAACTGGACTCTAACTGAGTTCAACACTTTCTCTCCTGCAATGTAGGCTGGACAGTGCTACGTGTTGTCACTTAGGGAATGCCCCCAACCCCACGCTGTCACTTGCCCACCTCCCACACTCACCAATTGACCTACATGCCAAGATTTCCTGAACTAGTGCCTGAAGTCAAGAGTACCTGTGGATTTCCCCTGGAGCCTATCCTATCCTGAAGATGATGAAAGGATTAAGGAGAAACCAACATGAAAGGACACCAATGGGTTTCAGCCTCCGGAAAACACCAAAGCTGTGTTTCTGCACAGATTCCACGGCCATTCGCCCTCTTTGTCCTTCATCTATTGCTCCCAATTTCCCTCTTTCAGCCTCGAGCCCCCTCCCCACTTCCCCCACCCCAGAGGGCTGGTTCCAATTGCAAGGCCATTCCTGCAACAATCTCTGGCAAGTGGAGTGAAAGGTGCCGACAAAGAGGCCCTCTCCACAGCTCCCTTTTCACAAGAAGCATGTATCCAATTAAAGGATTTTAATTAAAATGCTTTCTGTAGCATCCTGTTTCTACTCACTGTTATAAATTAAACTTGACATTTTCTGATTTAACAGGTGGGCGAGATTATTCTGAAAGCTGCCAGATGAGAGGAAATAGAAGCTAGGCTGGAGGAAGCTGTGTGCCTGGGAGCGTGAGCATATGTATGTGTGTGCACACACACACAAGTACACAGTTATGTGTGCAAGTGTTTGTGCAAGTGCACAATCATGTGTGCCCGTGTTGATCTTTAAATTGGTTTTAAATTATGCAGTTTTAAATGGGAAAGTCATGATCCAGCAAAGGAGACACCAAAAGAAAATAGAACTGCAATCTAAAAAATCAGAATCTTAGGCAACATCCTTAAAATCTCAGCCAGCAGTACCCATGTGCACATTTCTCCTTAGTGGCATTCCTTTTCCAAGCATCAGCTGAGAATGATCTATAACCTCCATTTGTCATTTTCTATAAATGATGTTTTCATCTGCATTACTCATGCAAGGGTACAAGAAGGGAGGATGTTTCGGTGTTGACAATTACAGGTCTCACTCTTTACAGGTTTCACCTCCTCAGTGCTTTAGAAAGTCGATCATCAAATTAAATGCTCCAAGAAGTTCTTACAGACCATGCATTACACCTTTGAGTATAAATTGGCCACTTCAAGTGCTCCTTTGTCCCAACCACAGTAGTTTACTCACAAACCCTATTCTTGATGGGTATTATCTAAATTCCATGCTGCCTGCCTGGACCTCCACTCTCCAAAACTATCTCTTCCTTCCAGATTCTGCTCCTCTCTCCTCCCCCATGACTATCCCAGACCACAGCAGCACAGGCTTGCTGCTTTAAATGCCCGCTGCATGTACTCATTTATTCAACAGAACCAAGCAGTGTTATGGGTGTTAAAGGTACATCAGCGAGCAAAAAGAAAATTTAGCAAATATGAAATATACTAAATGGATATATTTTATACATCCATTCATGGATACATGCTAAGAAGAAAAATAATGTGAGTTGAGGTGGGCAGTGTTGTTTGCATTTTTATCTGATTGTTTTGTCATTTATTTAAAGTTTTGCATGTTGATGTTCCATTACTCCAATTGAACTGTTCTTTCCTTGAGGATGAGAATTATGTTGAGTACCTTGGGGTAACAGTCAGAGTATTTAACAGCTGGCACATCAGAGACACTGGCCAGTGAGAGTGGACCTCAGCCATCCTAGTGTGTCCCCATTGGATCTCAGCCCTACAAAAGCTCATTGTATCCTGCAGATTACAATATTACTCAATATATTTTAATCCACTTACTTATAATAATAGTTGGTTTTTTTCATATTATCTAAATCTGTGGTCCCCAAGCAGCCCAAGAGTGGGTCACGGTCTATTAGGAACTGAGCTGCATAGCAACATCTGAGTTCCACTGCTCCCCCACCCCCCGTCTGTCCAAAAACTGCCTTCCATGAAACTGGTCCGTGGTGCCAAAAAGGTCGGTGACTGTTGATCTAAATGATATTCTAGTGGTCTAAAATAGTGAATGGTTTTCAGTCAAAGAGTCTAACTTATTTTTAAAGAATATGCAGGTAGATACTCTTCAAGCAAGGCCAGTTACCCTGAAGCAGCCTGGGTGAATTTCCTTGTCAATCTTAAGAACTAATTGGATCTCCTCTACCACCTAGGAAAGATTTTCCAGGAAAAACAGGTTTTTCAAAAACTTATTTTTCCTGTAAAAGTCCTAAAATTATAATTTCCCTGTTTAAGTCCCCAAGGGAAAAATACTTAATTATGTAGTAGAAAAATCATGGACTTTGGGTTTAAACAGATCTGGATTCAAATCTTGCCTTCACCTACAATTCATTTCAAGGACTTAGCCTGGTTAATTAACTTTTCTGAGGCTCAGTATCCTCAACTGTTAGGCAGAAAGGATAACACCAACCTTGCAGTGTTGTAGAAAATGAAGTGAAACAAAGTGAGAAAGTACATGGTACCTACCTTATACAAAATTGATGCTTTGTGAATGATGGCTATTGTAGTTGTGTTCATTATCTATTGTTATATATAATGGCCCAATCACACATGAGGTCAGATTATAAATTATACAGACACACCCATTCCCACATGCCAGAGGATACCTATGTATGGCTTATACCCCAAAATGCTTAGAATTTCAATTTTACCCTGTTTCTACCACTTCACATCCAGGAAATGGAAGAGGTACCTATACATCAAATATATGAAGCATCTCCCCAAACCACAAGCTCCTTAAGGACATGAATCTCAACCTTCCTCTCTTCTGTGTCTTCACTTCCTCCTACTCCATTTCTACACCAGTCCTGGTTTGAGGCCCCACTCACAAGAGGAAACACAACATGGAGCTGGAGTACTGGAGAAAAATAATCAAAGCAATAGAAGGTGGTGGGGGGTGATTGGATGTGTTGTTAAGATTCAAGCAAGATGGAAAAGGGACATGTTAGAAGTCTACTGAGCCATCCAGAGAACACATTCATTAGGAGACAACTGCTTCAAGCTAGAAAGAGGCAAACCTAGAGGGAATAAACAAACATTTCATTTTCCATGATGGATTTTATGATTAACTCATTACACCCAAGAAGTGATGCAAGCTGAAACTATAAATGGCTGCAAAAAATGAGTGAGAAAAACCCATGGAAGACTGACCTATCGTTGGGTTCATTGAAGGAAATTAGAACATTTAAAGTGTAGTGGCAACAATCAACATTTACTGAAGTCTCTCTGTGCCAGGACTTGTGCAGATGGAGAAGCAAAGAGGTAAACACAAGGTCCCAGGCCTGAAGAATCTTACAAAACAGAAGAAGTGAGATATGCTCGCAAGTGGCTACAGAGCAAGTTAGAATCTGCAACAATGAAGTGCTATGGAAAACAGAAGGAGAAGGATATGCCTTCTATTCAAAGGCTTCAAGGAAAATGTAGCATTTGGGATGCACACCAAAGAAGGGTTAGAATTTGGGGAGTGGAAAATAGTTAGAGTTAGGGCCACTGAGCAGGGATATAGGCCTGAGGGAGAAAGGTTAAGGTAGGACCAGCATGTAATATAATGGGGCCCCAGCTCCTTCTCTACTGCTGGGCCCAACAATTCCTCCTCACCCACCCTATTTGATGGAAACAGAGAAGGAGAAGTAGTAGAAAACTTAAGGCAAAAATAAGAAAAGGTAAATGACAGAAAGGTTACACATCAAATAATAGCAGAGGGGAGATTAAAGAAGAAAACATCTAAAATCTCTGCCAGCTCCAGATGTTCCTTGATTTATTTTATGTCTAACTCTTGCCTGAAAGAAGTTAATGCCCTGCCCAACCACCCCTCCCCCAAACACACTCACACAATACACTCCCATTTCTGACCAGCTTGGTTTGTGGCTCCTCAAACAGGAGGAAGCACATTATGTAACTTGCGAACTAGAGTATAACCAGCCTTGTAAAGTGCAGGGCGGCAAACAGAATCAAAGGGCTAAATGAGGAGTGAACATTAAATAGATCAATACACAAATACATACATACGGACAATCCATGATATGCACTCTACAGAAGGAGGTCGTGGGTCAATGAGAGAGGGGAAATGGGGACGGGGAGGGGGTATAAGAAAGGGTTTCCATCCCTCTTCATGGGAGAGGTAGAAATTTAGCTCAAATGCCACATTTAGCTTCTCAAATGATTTCCCAGCCCTTTACCATTTAAAAACCATTTTCACATATATCACCTTAAAACATATATTAGATGAATATGGAGAATATATAGAAAAAAGTAGTTCATAAAACTATTGTTGCGAAGCTGAACACCAAGTTTTAAGGCATGGATGGTCATGTACATCCCTGGGGCAAAATCTATATATGGGTCAAAACATTTTCCCCCAAAACACTCAAGGAGATGAACTTTCCCAAGAACTCTCCCAAGATGTACTGTGTTTTCTGTTCTGGAAGAAGCCAGCTTATGAGAGTCCGTGTTTGGCCTATTAGTAAAAGATGATTTTTTTTTTTTTTGGTAATTATGTGTGATACCCTGTCAACAATTTTGGCATCAAATAAGAAAGACATAAAATCTCCCTATGTTTCCTCTGAAGGGACTGAGTTATAATGCATCAAACTCTTGCTATGGAATAAAAATCTAGGGTGAGAGTATCAGACCTAAGCAGTAATGTTCAGACCTAGTATGAAGAATTTACCTATCTGCTGTGAAAGAATCAGCAGTTAAAATTCACCCAAAACTATGGGAAAGGCCTGAAGTTACAAAAGAAAAGATTTGATCACACCTTTAATATAAAACCACACCAAGAAATTGTATTTTATTCTTCCATAGAAGGAGAAAAAAAGACCCTTTTAAGATAATTTCTCTCGCTAACAAAGTGGTGCTCAAGTATATCATTCACAGCTGCTATCTTTTAGACTTAGAATATAAGCCTATTCTTACTCTGGGGCATCTGCTGATAGTATCTCAGGAACACAGAAGAGAAGAATAATCTTTCCTTCTGCTGATGCTCTTGCTACAGCACAGGTGGAGTCCTGGGACTGACTCAGTCTTAGCACTGAAAACCCTACATCCCAGCAAACTCTTCAGTCCCAGGTAAAGTGGGGAGGTTGGTCACCATGTCAGAGCCATGCCATGCCAAGTCCTGAGGTGCACACAACAGGACCACAGGGTGACACTGAAGTGGTAACTGGAACAACACAATAGACTGCCTCCTTCACGATTTTGTAGAGGCCCAGGTTTTGATTGAAGAAGAGCTTTAACCCAGTTTTTGGTTTGGGACTAAAAAATATGTAGAAAGTGGAAACAATATCCAAAAATTTCCCTTTATTCTGGATGAATTAGGATGCACTGACCAGAAAATCTGAAACGAAAACCCATCCTTCCTTTTAGTGGCTTCACATTGAAAACAACTTGCTTTTGCAGTAAAATATTGAGGCTATTAAAAATTCTTTAATGAAATCTTGACTTTCTATTTCATGAGTAGCAGAAAGTTAAAATATAATTTGTGAACTGTAAAGTGTACTTTGAATAAATGGAGAAATGTAGAAGAATGATCTTAACTGAGTGCAGAAAGCAAAACTCCCAGCTCCCTCTGAGCTTCGGGCTCCTAATCAGGAGAATGGCCTACAAACAGTGAAGGTAGAACAAGCACCGTTAAGGAAATTTATTCTCAGAGGATAGAAGGCAATGAAACGTAACTCAAAGTTCTCATTCCTAAATGTTGCTCTGTAGATTGGTTACATCAGAATTACTCAGAAAACTTGTGAAGGACACAGATTCGCAGCCCCAGACACTGATTTAGAAGGTCTGGGTGGACCAAGGAATCTTATTTTAATGAGCTCTCTGGGTGATTCTGATGAGCAGCTAGTTTTGGAAACACTGACTTAGACAATTAAAATGGTTTAACTTGGCAAGTTCACATGGATTATCTCCAAACCGCTCATCAAGAAGCAATAGGACTTCATGGTCAAGAGGTTGAGTTCTCTTAGGATATAACAGATCCTAACTATCTAGGATATAATCCTGGCTCTGCCACTTGTTACCTACATGACCTTGGAAAAGTAAATACTCTTTTCCTCATGTTCCACATCTAAAATAGAGATAATATTAGTAACTTCCCAGAGTTGTTGCAAGTTTTAAATAAGTAAATACATGTCATACTCTTACAAAAGCACATGCCACAGGGTAAGTGCTCAAAACATGTGAGTAGTTCTTATTAATGCTGAAAGAACTGGTAGACAAGAGATCAGAATCACCATCAATCATTCTATATGATTTAGAACAAGAGAAAGGTAGCAGAAGCCTACAGATAACTATAATAACTAATCTGCAAAAAAGACCAAAACAATATTTTCCAGAAACTTCTTTGATTTCTACCAAAATTTTAAAGTAGATGTGTGTACTGGATTATTATGAGTACTCAGGGAAAAAAATCACCAGAAGCCAGTGCATAATGCATAATGTATAAACTCTAGTTTAAACATTTCAGTTGTTATTAATAGCTGTTCTTTTATTTTTATTTCAGGAAGCTTTTCCTAATGTTTAGCTTCCTAAGTCCTAACGTCTTTATGGGCATGATAAGTTGGAGCTCAGGGTAGCAATATCTCCAGATGAACAAGCTCAGAGCAGACCTTTTAGTTCTCCCCACCACCACCTAACCTAACTCTACCCCAGCCTTCTCCATCTCAGAAACAGTACCATCTATATAGAAACCTAGGAATCATCTTGATCCCTAATCCCCCGCAGAGACACACATGCAATTCATCCAATAAGCCTCACAAATTCTGCTTCCAAAACATATCTTGAATCTGTCCATTTGTCTTCCTCCTCACTGCTACCATCTTGGTACATGTCATGACCCTCTCTCATCTAAAATCTCACAGCAGCCCCCTAACTGGTCTCCCCATTCCCACTCCTGGTCTCTATAGGGCATTCTCTGTGCAATAGCTAGAGTAGGTTTTTAAAACTATGTTTCATGTTACTTCCCTGCTTAAAACCTTTCAATGCCTCCTGTGATGGATAATTTTATGTGTTGACTTGATTGGGCCAATGGGTACCCAGATCTTTGGTTAAACATCATTTCTTGGTGTGTCTGTGAGGATGTGTCTGCAGGAAATTAACATTTGAATAGGTAGACTGTCTTATTCCATCAGAACTACTATAAAAATACCTTAGACTGGGTAATTTATAAACAATAGAAATTTGTTGCTTACAATTCTGAAGGCTGGGAAGTCCAAGATCAAAGCACCAGAAGATTCAGTGAGTGGTGAGGGCCCATTCCTCATAGATGATGCCTTCTTGCTGCATTCTCACAGGGCTAACAAGCTCCTTTGGAGCCCTCTGTAAGGCACTAAACCCATTTATGCAGGCATGGTTCTCATGACCTCATCACCTCCCAAAGGCCCTGCCTCTTAATCTTATCCCATTGGGAATTAGGTTCCAATATATGAATTTTAGGGGAATACAAACGTTCAGATCACAGCATTAAGCAAAACAAATTGCCCTCCCTAATGTAGGTGGGCCTCATCCAATCCATTAAGGGCCTGAGTAGAATAAAAGACTGAGTGAGAAAGTACTCTTTCTCTCTGCATGACTGTCTTCAAGCTGGGACGTTGGCTTTTTCCTGCCTTCAGACTCAGAATTAGACTGGAACTTACATCATTGGCCCTCCTGGTTCTCAGATTCAGACTCACATTGGAACTTACACCATTGGCTCTGCTGCCTCCCAGGCCTTGGAACTTGCACTGGAGCTGTACCACGGCCTCTCCTGGGTCTGGATTTCTCGGCCTCCATAATTGTGTGCGCCAATTCCTCATGATAAATCAATCTCTCTCTCTCCCTCTCTCTCCTTCTCTCTCTACCCCCCCCTCTCTTTCTCTCTCTCTCTCTCTTTCTCTCTCTCTCTCTCTCCACACACACACACACTATTGGTTCTGTTCCTCTGGAGAACCCTGACTAATGCACCTCCCCACTGTGCTGAGAATACTAAGTCTAGATTCATTGTCGTGACCTACAAGCCTTGCATGATCTGCCCCACCCACTCTTGTCCCTGGTGACTTCTCCAGTATGCTTTCTGGCCACGACCCCTTCCTCATGCACGCCACCCACACTGACCTCCTTTTCGGCTTCTCGGCATGGAAAACTCAGTCTCTGAGCTGACTGTTTCGTCAATCTGGAAAAAAAGATTGCTCTTCCCCAGCTTTTCACATGGCTGTTCTCTCCTCAGTCCTTGGTTGTCAGTTTAAAGGTCTCTTCACGGAGAAGCCTTCCCTGGCCAGCCCTGCTGTATCTAAAATATGACCCCTCCTCATCCTATACAGCTGGGCCCTATTTACTAGCTTTGTACCACCTATCACAACTTGTGTTTTCCTTCATTTAGCTTATTTGTTTATCTCCCTAGCAAGACTTCATGTGGTGTGAGAGCAGAGACCATTTGTGTTTTGCTCAGCAACACCTCCCCAGCTCTGTATCTGGCTTATGGTAGATGCTCAAATAGCTGATGAATAAATATATTAATGAAAGAGGTAAATTCATAGCCAAGTAAATGATCATACACAAAGACTTTACTAATTCACATGTTTTTGTTTTAATAATTCAATATATGTGAGATTTTTTTTCAGGTGGGAATAATATAGAACAAAATATTCCATCCTTCTAGTAGAATTTCAAGAAGTATTAAGGGGTAGCAACTCATGAGAGACCCCTGAAACATTGGCATAGAAAGTAGCCTGTCACTTCTCCCACGGCCAGCCCTGCGAGCATTATATAGCTTGGGTCTTCTCTGCACTCTGATCCCGAACATTGCTCAGCCAGATTCATGAATGGTGTTAACTAAACTGGCCACCAGTGAAATGTATTGAAGTGATTAAGACAACCATGGAGTAGGACAACGGTTAATGCAACCAACACTTGACGATTTGCGGCATCAGCATCGGGAGTGTTGGGAGTGGGTGAGGCGGATGTCGGTAATAACGCAGCTGAATAAAATCCACATATGCCAGGGATCCATTTACCTCATCTCTAGGTTACTCCTCCCAACAAAGCCTACACAAGAGTTGTTGGCCAGGAGCCAGATGGGCCAATGGGACTTCCACACCCACTCACTGCTTCCCAAGCCCAGGTCTCTGGCCGAGGTGCTAATGAGCAGTAAAAAGGCCAGGAGGTGAGGAGGAGGAGGGGGAAAGAGGGCCTGGATTATCCACGACCTGTGTAATCAGTCCCTGAAGATTTGGTTTAACTAGATTTGCAGAATCCCCTTTCTACCCAAGAGCATGTGAAAAATTCAGAGATGCTAAAGTACCAGGAGTTGAGACATGGCCTTGTTAAGAGTGTGCAAATATTGATGCAACTTCCATAAAAAGTGCTTTGTAGAGGACTGGGGATGGGTATGGAGTGCGTGTCAATGGGAGCTCTCTGGCTGTGGAAGTTTTTACAGCTCATTCAGTCACAAAAACTAGTATGACATATTTGGGCAAAGGTTTCTGGAAACTATTTCCCTTCGCCACTCCCATGGCTTTATGCTGTGTTCTTCCTCTTCAGAGAAGTAGTTTGGCAAAGTAGAACACACAAAGTAGTAAAATCTGGTCCCCAAAGGTTACACAAAGCTCTAGCATGTAGAATTTGCAGATTTCCATGGTGTAAGTACAGGATTTCAAACTACCAGTGTGATGTCACTGACGGCAGCATTGGGAAGAGATGTTCAGAGTTAATAGTCGTGGGCTGGTGTAGCTTCAGCACCCCACAGATATGCATATGGATTTTAGGAGTCAGTTGGATTAAGCTCCAATTCTGGGTCTGCCCCTGACTAGCTGTATGACCTTGGGCAAGTTACTTAACCTCTCTGGGCCTCACATTTCTCATCTTTCAAACAGAGATAGTACAGATAAAACACATTGGTTAAAAACATAGGTTTAAAGAAAACAGTGCCCAGCACATGGTAGATGTTCCTCAATGGTAGAAGATGGAAGTGTTACTGATGATGATTTACTTCAGCTAAAGCACCCAGAATTTTTGTAGGAAATTGATGAGTATCCAGGGATTCCTGTATCAGAAAGACTCACCTGAACTCCAACAAACTTAACTGTTTAGGAACAAGGTCCACGACTCTAAGCATCTTTCTTGAGGAACTGAAGAAAGAATAAACACTGTAACTTCTTGCTAGAGACACCATTTGAATTGTTATAGCAAGCATTAATTCATGTTTTCAATGTATAATTATTTATAAATTTTAAGAAAATCTATGGAAAGAAAATTCCAGAAGAAACACTTTCGGGATAGTAGAAATAAGTACTGAGCTTTAAAATTACCTGGGATTTGAAAATTATATACAACTCATTTTCTGTGATCCTCTAACATAGACCCAGATAGAATTCCTGGGAAAATCTTATGGGAGACTGTGGACTAAAAGTTGACCCAGGGCCAAAAGTCCATGTTGTGTGTGATGCAGTATCCCGAGATTGGTGAGTCTGGATGCCACCAGCGTCCAGCACCATCATAAAGTCCTGAGTTACAGCCGCTCCTTTGGGGTCAGGGCTGGAGACAATACCACCACTGAAGTGCTGGGACACTTTTTGGCTCACTTGCTTCCTAGAAACAGTGGCATCATTGTCCAAGCCTCAGGTGTCTGTACAGTCACCAACACCTTGGCCAGAAACTTGAGCAGTAGGCCACAGCAGAAACCCTTTGGACTTTGTTCAGCAAAGTACTTCACAGCAGGATTTAATGACAAGAGAGCCTGCAAGGAACAATGAAAACCAAGACTCAGCCTGATCCAGGGTGCCAAAATGTGTCTACATGTGTGCTGGTGGGGCCACTTTTTAAGAATAGCCAAGATATGGAAATCTAAATTGATTGAAAATGTAAAGACTAATGGCCAATAAACATATGAAAAAATGCTCAAAGTTTCTAATCATCAGGGAAATGCAAATCAAAGCCACAATGACTTAGCACCTAACTCCAAGGAGAATGGCTTTTATTACAAAGTCCCAAAATAACAAATGCTGGCGTGATTACAGTGTTGATGGGACTGCAAACTAGTACAACCTCTGTGGAAAGTAGTATGGAGATACCTCAAAGAACTAAAAGTAGACCTACCATTTGATCCAGCAATCCCACTATTTGATATTTACCCCTCCCCCACAAAAAATCATTTTATTGAATGTTTACTGCAGCACAATTCACAATCTCAAAGGTGTGGAAACAACCCAAGTGCCCATGAATACATGAGTGGATTAATAAAATGTGGCATATGTATACTATGAAGTGCTACTTAGCCATAAAAAAAAAAAAATGGTGAACTAATACCTCTCGTAACAGCCTGGAACTGGAGATCATTGTTCTAAGCAAAGTATTGCAAGAATGGGAAAACAATGACCACATGTACTCACTATTAAATTGGAACGAATCGATCAACACCCATGTGCACATATAGTAGTAAAACTCAACAAAAACCAAGCAGGTGGGAGGAGGGTGATGGAGATCGGTAAATTCACACCTAATAGGTGCAATGCATGCCACCTTGGTGATGGGCACACATATAACTTTGACTCAAACTGCCCAAAAGCAAATCAGGTAACCAAAACATGTGTACCCCCGTAACATTCTGAAATTTTTTTAAAAAAAGAAGCTATGGGGACATGTTAAAACTTTCTCTCTGACCACTACTATCACCTTTATTTAACATTGTTCTGGAGATTCTTTCCAATGTGATAAACCAAAAAAAATAAAATAAAATGTATAATAATTTTTTAAAAACAGGGGGCCACTACAAAGTGGCACAGAACCTCCCTTTTAGAATATCTTGGGAAGCTAAATGTAAAATAAAGTTGATTGTAAACCAACAAAAAAAAAAAAAAAAGGCAAACCAGGATCTAATTATTCTTGTTACAAGTAGAGTCTTTCTCTATAAAACTATACAGAATAAGGTTATTTTATGTATTCCATTCTCAGCTACTGTTAAAATATGCTTGTTTCACAAAACTAGTTCTATTTACCTTTCATTTATCATATCTTTTGAAAAAATTCAATGTAGCTATACGTAAACAGATGAAATATGAGTTTGGTTAACGTTCTGCTTGGATAATATTTTGATCTAGGGGCTCAATAGTTTTTATAAATATGAGGGTCAATTCTGGTTCAAACTGATTCATAAAAGTATTTTCATTTCTTTGGTGTACACTTGCATGTTTGGGGGGTTTTGTTATTATTATTATTGTAGGAGAGGTTTCAATTCAAGGTTCAGAAAGTCATAAGTAGTTTCTGTTTGAGTTCAATAATTCAGCCAGGGGCTCCTGATTTAGTTCCGTTCAAGTCCCATGGATTTGTGGGTGTTGTGTGTACAGATGTATCCATACCAAGTATATGCATGGGCACAGATACACACATCTTGACTTTAGTCCAAGTTCATCTCACTCTGTCACTAAGCACTCAGCTCCCGATTATTTAAAGAGACCCCTGAGTGCTTAGGAAAGTCTTAGCTTCAAAGAGAGAAAAGCAGTTTCTGGCAGCTAAGTGGAAAACCCCACTGGGATAAGAAGAACCCCAGATGACCAGCTGTCTCCTGGGCCAGCATTTGCCCACACACTGCTTAGGCAGTTTAAGACTAGCTGCTGCCATTCCCCCCCACCTCTCTATCTCTTCCTGAGCTCCCTCTCTTCCTACCTTGAAGGGAGAAGGCAGGGCAATGATCTCCATCAAATTCATCCATTCAGATATCTGAGCACCTATTATGAGCCAGGTTCTATTCTATGATCCAGGACTCAACACCAAACAAGAGAGATGCATTTCATGCTCTCATAGGGCTCACAGTGTTCTTCACTGAGATATCTACCTCTTGAATTATAATACTTTTCAACAATGGATAGATAGATCATAGATATCTATTTAAATCTTTAAATGATAAGGTTTGCTAACATTAGGAGTACACAGTTTAAATATACAAACATAATGAGTAAGATGTGCAACGTATGGGGTGTGGTTATGCTTGAGGCTCTGCCTCGAGGGGGGAGGGGGGCATGGGGAATATACATAACCGTAATATTTGTACCCCCATAATATGCTGAAATAAAAAAAATATATATACTTAAAAAAAAAAATCTTTTTCCTCTCTTAGTCAGAAGTTGATAAATAGTCACCTTGCCTGGTATTCACTATTCAATAGATGGTTTCAAGACACAAGGACCCTGAAATGCAGGTGATCTTTGGGAGGTGTTTAGGTCTATGCCACTTTTATATCAAGCATAAGACTTGCTTTATAACTTATGGCTTGTTAAAAGACTGTGTGAATAAATAACATAGTGGATTTGGGGAGAAAAGTAACTTTTGTTTTGTTATAAATCTATTCTTCATCATTCAGTTATTTAAAAGATATTTATTGAGCCATTACTCTGAGCCAGTACTTACTCAGAAAAATACATAAGTATTAGATCTCAAACTTTATTGTAAATATTTTCATATTCATTACCTGCAGGGGTCCAGAGATTTATCCTGTGATGTAGACAAAGCAATTATTATTATTAACATTCCAATCATAGTCCTGGGTACCCAGAGTCAAGAGTTCAAAATGCCCTTCTCAAGATTGCATAGCTGAGAAGCAGTGTAGGCAGGGGTTAAGAACACAGAGACTGGAGTTCTACTACTTTGGATCAAGTCCTCCTTCTGCTGTGTGACCTTAGGCAAGTGACAACCTCTCTGTGCCTTTGTTTCCTCATTGGTAAGTGGAGAAAATAATAGTTCCTACCTCACTGGGTTGTTGTGAGAGTTAAATAAATCATGCAAGTTAGACACACAGCACAGTGTCTGGCAGCTGGTGAGGACTTAATAACTTTTACTATTATCATCAAACTCAGTGTTCTGGTGCCAAAGCCTCTAGATGCTGCCTCTTTCCATAACTCCTGACTAATTCTACTTTGCTCAGGATTCGCACTCCCTCAGATCAGAGGTACATATATTTCAAACTCTCAAATTCCTCTGGAAATTCTGACTAGGCTAATCAAAACCATTATGACAAAAGCCTTAAGACTGGTGGCCGTGAACCAATACAGTCTAACAAGTTTTTCACTTTCCATAGGAAAAATAGTTATATTTTCCAAGTCCATCCGTCCTCCCTCATGGAAATTAAACCACCTGGGATTCTAGTAAGCATAATATTCTTTTTATTGAAGCACTAATTATTTTTTTATATATAGTGTAGGTAAAACTTGTCTCCAAGAATGGATACATGCTTTAATATCCATGCAGATAAGAATCCCTTGAAAATTTAAAAAACAAAATTTAGTTTGCTTGAAGATAACTTCTACGATTTTCGTTTTTGCACACTGACCCCTTAGACAGCAGTTAGTCAGTGACCACACATTTCCTGAGCACTTAGCTTATGCTAAGCTCCCAGATGAATATTGGAGATTCAAACAAAAACAAGAGGTGGTTCCTGACATCATGGCCAAAGGGAAATTGGAGAGGCAGCTGCCCTTTGAATGGGTGTCCACAGGTTCCTATGAGTTACCTGATTTGGAAGGAACATTTGAAAGTTGCATGCTGAGCTCACTTCCTTTGGTGCTTTAAGCAAGTTGAAGGTGCCAAGAAGCTGACCAGTCTCATAGGTGCCATAGCGAGGACAGACAGAGTTGGGTCCATTCTATCTACAAAGTCACCCTGCAGCCTCAAGTCCAGAATGGGGAGGCTCTTTGGCCAGGTGGGGAGCCCCGTGAGGTTGGCAGAACATCCAGTAGCAGGGATCGCAGGCCCAAGATCCGTGTTCTCTTGGCAAAATAGCAACTTCCTGCTTCAGCATAAATAGGCTTAAAAGGCTTATGGAAATGGTCCTGAAGGATGATTGGCTATCCAAGAGCTCTTACAAAACGTTTCGATAAGTGTACAAGAATCAAAAACAGATGGATTAAGTTTCCCACAAAATACCCAGGGCTTAACAATTAACAACAACCAAAAAAAGTTTTAAAAAGGGAAAAAGGGAAACCACGTTTGGTGATTATCCAAATCTGAACCCTTGAAGGAGGGTTTGGGACATTCTGCCAAATACCTAACTGTCAGCTTCTTTATTTTCTGCCAAATACCTAACTGTCAGCTTCTTTATTTTCTACCATCCGAAAACTATGGAACCTTAAATTTGTTTGTGTGCTGTTGCAGCCTTTTCCAAAATTTGAACCACGAGAAATGAGTCAGACTCCCTTTCGTTATGTAGATCTGTTTCCCAGAACGTGCTCCACAGACCAATTGTCCCGAGAGGCAAAGCCCTCCTGCCTTTGCTTACACCATCGTCTCTGCCAAGAAGGCTCTTCCCTGCTGAATTAACCCCTCACGGCCCTCAAGGCTCACCTGCAATGCCAAAACCTGGGAGACATTTTCTTCAGCCCTCTTTCAGCCAGGTCCCCTAGCCAGCCTGACAACTGTACCTCCTGTTGGATGACTCGAGACAGCTGCCACCAAAAGCAAAGCCCTAGTTGTCCACAAACCGAAGAATGAGCAAAGGCCAGTGAGCACCTCTGAGAACTAAGTCTGCACTTCAGTACCGCACTGCTGCATCACTCCAAGGAATGTTGCAAACCTTGCATTCTATGAGAATGACACTCTCTGTAGCAAAAACCAGTGTGCACAATGCCTTCTGGAGATGTGAAAAAAGGCAGCCCTGCTGCACTCATTCATGGCCCTGCCTCCTCACACTCAGCCATGTGTGTCCAGTGGCCGTGCAACCCAGGACACGGCAGGAGCAGGAACAAGCACTCTAGTCGAAGTGGAAATGAAAGCAGAACCCTGTGGTTCCATGGGAGAAACCAAGATGTGGAGTGATCCAGATTTCATGTAGGTCAATATTTCCCAAAGTATATTCTGTGGATTGTTTGAGGTGTTAAGCAAAAATAAGATTCTCTGGTCATATTAATTTGGGATCTCTTCAAAATTTCTTAAAACATGTAACATGTTGTTTTGCATCACAAACTTCCAAAGTGGTGATGGAGAGAGAATAACTAGGTATGGTGGTTCCCATACTCATTTGACCAAGGAACTTATTTCTATAAAGCATCATTGTGGCTTTCTGAGAAATACATAAAACAAGAAAAAGATATGATGATTTCTGTCTGTTTTCACATAAATAGTACAGTGTCCCACCTCAATCTGACTGCCTGATTAGGAGCCCATAATAATTTTTTATACCAATTGTCCTCAGTGTGAGGTCCGTGTATGGATTCCAGGAGGTTTGTAAATGACCTGAAATTTCATGCAAAATTATATTCATATATTCTTGGAAAAGGATCCTTCAGATTTGAGAGGGTTGGGAATTCAAGGCTCCAAAGTAAGGCAATTTCTCTACCAAGTCCTTCTTCATTACCTTGGTACAATGCAGGGGAAGGAAGGAGGGAATTCTTTTTATGCCCAGGTAAATGGGGGCACAGAAACAAACTTAAAACCACAAATGTTTGTCTTAATATTATCATCCTCTGGTCAATGCATGTGATGTTCCTAATTTGATTCAGAGTCCTTTTGTAGGCGTGGTGTGTAATTTCCACTTTGAAAGGCCTGGGTTGGCATTTAGCCTCTTGATGAGAATTCTGGTTTCCAAGGCCCTCATCCTCTGCCATTCCACCTGGCTAGCAAGCACATACATGGCAAATCCATCGAAAGGACTCCAGATGCCTTCAGGCATCACAGAAATGGGTCTCATTGTATAGGAAAAGGATCCAAGATAAAACGAGCAAGTTCAAAAGATCAAGATGCATTTTCATTGATCTTGGACTTGTAAGAGCTGCACCATCAATCACAGTCATTTAAAAATTCCTATTAATGGCCCAGAGTGCTGGGGCTCCCATATGGTTTGTCTTTGTAACATTTGGTCTTGGGCATCTCTTTGGAATCAGCATGAGAATCTGTCAGTGTCAGATTCAGACCCACGCCTGCTGCCTCACTCCTGGCAGCAGTGTAAGGGAGGAAGGAAGAACGTGGGCTTAAATACATGCTTCAGGACAATAGATATTCAGCTAAGGAGCCAGAGGACTGACGATTCCTCATCCTTGGGAGGAAGCAGAGAACTGAAACGAGATTCAGCCAAACCAAAGAGAAGGTCTTAGGACAGGTCCTGGAACCATAGTGAGGAAGCAGCAAGTCTGGAAAGGAATTTTGCCCCATTCCATCCATCCCAGATATGCTGGTGACACTGAGACAGGCCTGACCTGATGTTCTCTGGTGGAGAAGCAGTGGGTATTTGAGGGGCTGTGCATTTAAAACAAATCAATAGGACCTGAGAGAACACAAGGAGGCACAGCCATAAAGGAAAAAGGCTTCCTTCTTGCTCCCTCTCCTGCCCTCACTGAAGCAATGCAGTACACAGCAACCTGACAGGTAGAAGAAAGTCCAGCCCTGCACTATCCGATATGGAAGCCACTAGTCACATGTGACAACTGAGGACCTGAAATGGCTAGCATGAATTTGAGATATGCTATAAGTGTGAAATCCACATCCAATTCAAAGACTCAGTATGAAAAAATATTGTAAAATATAGCATTAATAATTTTATATGGATTATATGTTAAAATGATTTCTTTTATTTTTAGTTAACAAATAATAATTGTATATATTTATGGGGTACAATGTGATGTTATGATGCAGGTATACATTGTGGAACGATTAAATCAGGCTAGTTAACCTATCCGCCCCATCACATACTTATCATTACTTTGTAATAATATATTTTTTATATTGAGTAAAATTAAATATTGTGCTGAAATTATTCTTTTTACTTTTTTAATGCAGCTTCTAAAATACTCAAAATTGCATATGTGAATCATATTATATTCCTATTGGAAAGCATAGTTCCAGAGCATGGCTGTGTTAGTTTCCTAGGGCTGCCTTAACAAAGTACCACAAACTAGGTGCCTTAAAACAAAAGAACTTTATTCTCTCCCAGTTCTGGAGGCCAGAGGTCCGGAATCAAGACGTCAGCAAAGTGGATTCCTCTGGAGGGCTCTGAGGGAGAATCTGTTCCATGCCTCTCTCCCAGCTTTCAGTGGTTGTTGGCAATCCTTAAAGTTTCTTCACTAACAAATGCATCACTCCAATCTCTGCGTCCATTGTCATAAGGCATTCTTCCTGGGGCGTATCTGTGTCTGTGTCTCTTCTACTCTTTTTGTAAGGGCACCACTCATATTGGATTTAAGGTGCACCCTACTCCAGCATGACCTCATGTTAGCTAAGGACATCTGCAAAGACCCTATCTTCAAACAAGGTCACATTCAGAGGTTCCAGGATGGCTATGAATTTGTGGGACACTATTTAACCCAGTCAAATGGTAAAACCTGTCCTTTCCAGGAAACAGGAGCCCAAGGCGACCTTCCATGGAGAAGACACATGTTCTCAGCACTGAGTGGTGAGGCATGCCTGCAACGTCCCCTCCCAGGCTCACTCACCTGAACTCAGGAAGACTGTAGTCTCGTGAGGAGTTTGCTCACATTTAGGGCTAGAATTAGGAGACTTGGGTTCCAGCCCTGGCTCCACAATCAACCACCACAGTGGGCATGAGCAGAAATGCTAAACCACTCTGAACCTCAGAGTTTCCCTATTTCTGCAATGGAAGTACCAACCCCTGCACTTCCAAATTCATAAAATAGCTGTGAGGATTTAGTGGGATAATTGTAAAAGTGCTTTTAAAAGTACTAAAAATCTAATGTCTTTGGTACAGTCTGCTGCCAACTCGGGTCCTTTCTCCATAGCTTTGAGACAAACAGGAGAATCATTCTGCAGGCTGGAGAATCTGGGATCTCTCAGCTTCTAGCACAGATGGAGATGGACTCCTACAAAATCCTCCCTGCCCCCAGAATTGTACCTTTCAATCCAGTCTTCCCACTGTGGCCAGAGGAGTATTTGAAAATTTTTCAAAAAATCTAATCAGGTCATTGACTCCCTGCTTAAAATCTCTTACAAAAACAAATGTGTTTAAATAATGAATTAACGAATGACACAGAGCTTGTCTACTTCTGGCCCAGGCACAGAAGAAGGATGGGACTGTCTTCTGCTAGTATTCCTCTGGTGAAGTCCCCAGGATTGAGAGTCAGGCAAAACAAACAAGATCTTAGTCAATGAAAGATTTGAAAACTTGTGCGATGTACAGAGGAGGAAATGCACACTATGCAACACAAAATACATGCAGCCACTCGAAGCAAGCCCATGACATAAGCCAACTATGGAGCAAGCCCAATTGGCTGGGCAAAGAGCAGCAACTTCATCAAGACCAGGTTCCAATGGCCCATCAAGAAAGGAGGCTTGGAGGAAGCCTGAATTAGAAACACTTGCCATTTCTCGTTAGACCCAAGAAAATTATTTATTTTGTTTTTTCTAGACTGTTTTATTTGGCAAATCCTGAGTGAAATGGCATCCTCTTTTCCCAGGGTGCTTGAAGCTGCTTGTTTGTTTTTGCAATTGGCCGTTTTACAAGGAGGTGTCACAGGCACTCACACTGAGACCCAATGCCACCGGTGAGCACATTGCTCTGCTGAAATAAAGGGCGTGGGTAAGGTCCACTGAGTGCCCCAACGGCCCTGCCTGAAGATGGCAATGCATTTCCCACCTAGTTCACTGACGGCTCCTGTTTGTATCTCTGCCAAGGAGTCTTCCAAAGTCCTCCCTCGCTGTGCAGAAAATCCCTAAGCCAACTGTGAATTTGCTCATGATGTCTCGTGCATGCCCAGCTATGGTCCCTATCAATGCCACCTCTTCCCTAAAAATCCCAATGCTCTGAGAGTCTCCCATCCAGCGTGTTTTGGAAGAAGGTACACCTGTTTCATCTAAGTAGGGTGACCAGATGTCTTCAGTTTACCTGGGATGGTCCTAGTTTACATTTGTTATATTGATATAATGATGCCTCATTTTCCCTAAAAATATTATCATGGCTTGGATGACAAATTACATCCTATTTTCAAACGATGTTTTCTAAAAACAGTTCTTTTGAATAATAGTGCCAGAAAATGCCCCAGAGCACTATGTTTCCTTATGCAATAAATTTGAAAAATGTCACTTATCTTGTCTTAGAGAGTTATGATTTATGTTAGCAAATTAAGAGTTCTGAGAAGTCCCTGCATAAAGATGTCTGCTTAATTTTGATAAACCCAGTGTTCCCAATATTCACTGAACCACAGCCCTTGGTTTTCAGTAAATACCTATTAACAATTTCTGTATATTAATAGGTTTGGAAGATACTTCTCTGAAGTGTAAGAGACTCAATGTGCTGCTCCACTCAGAATTTCAAAGTGATTTCTCAGGGAGAAGCACATGATCATCTGAAGGGTAGATGGTGCCCTTTGCAAATTACCCATGTTAGTCATAACCATATTTTTTTAATTAAAAATAAGACAATATGATCTGACATATTGATCTAACATGGTCTTAAAATGAGATAAGATATTTGGAATCAAGACAGGCACAAACAAATATGTGACTTCTCTATGTGGTCCTGCCTCCATTCTTCCTCTTAGTCAACCTCAGGACAAATTTTCAGCCCCTCACCAGAAGCCTGTGTGACTGTTACCACTAATATGCCCCAACTTATCTCTGACATGCTCAGGGGCAGTAACTGGTGCTGTTACTCCCTCCCACAACACTGCCTGCTATACCTGACAGCAATCAGCCACTAAAAGGCGATGCCTGGGCACAAAGCAAGCTCACAGGTCCTTGCAGAGGCCTCCCTCCATGGGGTTATAGCAGCCTCTTCTCTGACTCATGGAGTAGACACATGAATGACTGTATCTCACCCACCCACCCTATATTCTTTGCCATGGAAACTACAGCCTGTTGTACGTCTGACAAATTTGTGTGTCTAACAAAGCTAAAGCCTTATTTTGTTGTACAGTGCCCAGGACATAGGAGACATCTGCAAACATTCCAGGCTGGAGACACAGCCTAGAGAAATTGACCTCTGTGTTTTCTTAACCATAAACTTAGTTTTTTTTTTTTTTTTCTGTTGTATCTTTTATTTCTCTACTCAAAAGATCTACGCCAATGAAGTTCTTTTGGCTTTGAAATGTTTTTTCCATTTGATTACAGGTTTGGTCATGGTCTTACAAATCATCTTTAATGTTCCTCCTAAATCTCAAATGGTTCCTAGGTAATGTGCCAGTAGCTTTGTCTTACTAAATAATTGCCCCATGACCCTCAGCAGG
Source organism: Cheirogaleus medius (assembly GCA_008086735.1). Taxonomy (NCBI): domain Eukaryota; kingdom Metazoa; phylum Chordata; class Mammalia; order Primates; family Cheirogaleidae; genus Cheirogaleus; species Cheirogaleus medius. Next base: position 11,305,039 of record VBSM01000729.1, on the reverse strand, counting down.
GTGAGAGAAATAGAATGGATTCTGAACATTTCTAGTTATAAATAGTGGATGATCATTTTCTGCAGATCTAGAAAAAATAATTCTACTCTTTGTATGGAACCAGAGACAACTCCATATAACTAAAGCAAACTTAAGCAAAAAGAATAAATTGGGAGGCATCAATTTAGCAGACTTCAAGCTATACTACAGGGCTATGATAACCAAAACAGCATGGTATTAGCACAAGAACAGAGACATAGACCAATGGAACAGAACTGAGAACCCAGATATAAAACCAGCCTCATATAGCCATCTGATCTTTGACAAAGCAGACAAAAACATACACTGGGGGAAAAAATCCCTATTCAATAAATGGTGCTGGGAAAATTGGATAGCCATATGTAGAAGACTGAAACAGGATCTGCACCTTTCACCTTTCATAAAAATCAACTCATGATTGATAACAGACTTAAAACCTAAGGCATGAAACCATAAGTATTCTAGAAGAAAATGTTGGAAAAACACTTATAGATATTGGCCTAGGGAAAGAATTTATTAAGAAGATCCCAAAGGCAATCACAGCAACAACAACAAAAAAATAAATAGGACTTGATCAAATTAAAAAGCTTCTGCACAGCCAGAGAAACTATCACCAGATAATATAGACAACCTACAGAATGGGAGAAGATACTTGCATGCTACACATCTGATAAACAGCTGATAACTAGAATCTATATCGAACTCAGGAAAATCAGCAAGAAAGAATTTAAAAAGTAGCCATCAAAAAGTAGGCAAAGGACATGAACAGAAACTTTTCAAAAGAAGACAGACTAATGGCCAACAAACATATGAGAAAACGCTCAACATCTCTAATCATTAGAGAAATGCAAATCAAAACCACAACGAGATATCACTTAATTCCAGTGAGAATTACTTTTATCATAAACTCCCAAAACAATAAATTTTGGCATGGATACAGAGAGATGGGAACACTCATACACTGCTGGTGGGACTGCAAACTAATACAACCTCTATGGAAATTAATATGAAGACATCTCAAAGAACTAAAAGTAGATCTACCATTTGATCCAACAAGTCCACTACTGGGCATCTACACAAAGGAAAAAAAGACATTTTATAAAAAAGACCTATGCACTCGATGTTCATAGCAGCACAATTCATAATTTCAAAGATGTGGAAACAACCCAAGTGTCCATCAATACATGAGTGGATTAATAAAATGTGGTATATGTATACCATGGAGTTCTACTCAGCCACAAAAAGATGATGAACTAATACCCCTTGTACTATCCTGGATGGAGGTGGAGGCCATTCTTCTAAGTGAAGTATCACAAAAATTGAAAAACAAGCACCACATGTACTCACTATTAAATTGATACTAATTGATCAACACTTACCTGCACATATGGAAATAACATTCATAGGGCATCAGGCAGGTGGGAGGGGTAAGGAGGGAATGGGTAAATTCACAACTAATGGATGCAGTGCATGATGTCTGGGGGTAGAGCATGCTTGTAGCTCCAACTTAGGTGGTGCAAAGGCAATATATGTAACCAAAGCATTTGAACTCCCATAATATTCTGAAATTAAAAAGACAAAGAAAAAAACAGTGGATGATATAAGTACTGTAATCCAGGGCTGGGCCTCTGGCAATCCACAAACTATCCTCATCTGTGGAATCATTTAAAGACATTGATTTACCTTATCCTGAGTCCCAATACAGAGGTCCCCTTTGATCTTTGGGGAAAATGTTTCTTCTCACCCAAAGTGGACACTAGATCACATCCCACCCAGGAGTGACTTTGCAGAGCCAGACAGTCCTTGCCCCATCAAGTCACACTGACTGAATCTTGGCCTCTGACTGTCAAAGTCTAAACTGGAAGAATGAACCCTGTTATTGATATGGCTCATTCCTGTGGAAATTTCTGCAGAGAATACTGAACATAGCGGAAAGTTGAAAAGTAAGGCCTGAATGACTTTATTAAAGAAGCAAGGATTGTTTCTCTGTTAAAAGCAAAGGCTGAGTATGGTCCCAGTTTGTTATATGAAGATAATGTCAGCATTTCCACTGAGGCCAAAATAAGAGAAAGTGGGACTACGAAACAATGTAGTTCTACAGAAGGACACTGGGAGAATACTCTGGATATGGGGTGATTAATTCGTCCATTTCTCATTCACTAGTCATTTAATGAAAATCTGCCATGTTTTGGATACTGCAGTCCCTGAGCTTATGGAGACCAGGAAGAATGATTACAGTTCTTGAAGCAATCACCAACTAGTAGGGAAGACAATATGCAAATGGATAATGACTGTATGTGAGTTAGTACTAAGAGAGAAGAATGAGACCCTGGAGGATGGAGCAAGCTACTGATATGTCTGAGCAGCATCTTAAAAATTAGGAATTCTTCACATGATCAAGGTAGCCCAGCATTCCAGGTCGATTAAAGATCTCTGCAAAAGCGAACAAGTGTGAAACAGTATGGCATTAGTTAGCACAAAGAACAAATGAGGAAGTGGTGAGAGATGAGGCTGGTGCTAGATTGCCCAAAGGCACAAGGGTGGACAACTGAGGTCCCCCCATTCAGTAACTCCAAGATGCATGACCATTTTCCTACAGGCTGTCACCAGCTTTTATGCCATGAAATGATAAAGTATCTCTTATTAACCATGTCAAAAGCTCAAAGTGGAAGGTCAAACGCAAGCAGGAATGAGGACAATGCTGATGGATTTCCATGCCCAGTTTAAGGGGATCCGTATGCTCACTGGAAACAAGCTGCACCACGGGCCAGGGTAATGTGCACATGTAACTCATACTGTCTTACCAAGAGGCTCACGTGGGCTTTTCCAGACAAATGGACATTTGACCCAACCAAACATGCTTACAACCACAAGGGGAACCATATTGGGTTTTTTGCCTGGCTTAACGTGTCATAATCATACTTCATCCAGGCACCGTTAAGGAGGCTGCTTGGGTCTGAAGCCTCCACAGAACCACAGTACCACCCATCTGGTTAAGTGGTGTGGGTGTGGGTACCCACTGGGCCAAGATTAGCATTTGCCCCATACGTGAAGACAGCAGCGCTACCCTCAAGAGAGCAGGCTGCCCGGAAAACTGAGCCCAGAACTAGTTTAGCAGGCATGGTGTTATATAGCTCAATAGAAAAGGCAGCAGGGCCTGTGCTTTTCTGTGAGCTTAAGGCCTGGAGTGGAGGCCCCCTGATGTCCTTTGATGAAGCCTGGGCGTGTAGCACAGAAACACTGGAGCTGGTAAAGAATTACTATGGGCACATCCTGCCCTTTGCCCCACGCTTTCTCATAAACATTATTGGATCTCATTGGCCCAAAAGTCTCCATTTTTGTTTCACATGCATGGTGACTTCTCCTAAAGATAGCCAGAGGTCACGTCTGTGGCACTGAGAGCCTCAGAAAACTAGGGCTATCTTTGCTACTTTATCTCTCTGAAA
>VBSM01000729.1:11204823-11301475 GCA_008086735.1 Cheirogaleus medius | reverse complement strand
TCAAGAATGGAAAAACAAGCACCACATGTACTCACCAGCAAATTGGTATGAACAATTAATTTTTAAAATGTATTCTTCTAGGAAATTTGCTACAAGATCAATTTGATTGCCCTTGTATTAAAAATTCTGCTGTTACCAGGGCTGGCTTCATGGGTCCCACACCCAGAAAGCCCCAAAGTTGGTTTAATGCTCTGATGTTGCCATCACGAAATTCTCAATACATTTGAACAAGAAGCCTCACATTTTCATTTTTCACTGTCCTGCATGTTATGTTGTGGTCCTGACTGCAACCAACAGAAATATACCTGCGGTTTTGGAGTCATACTTTTTAAATCTTCAAAGGGCATTCACATTTGTTATTTTATTTGATCCTCACAAAAAAGGCAGCCAGAAAAGGAGAGAAAGTGGTAGAAAAGATAAAACCTTATGGTTAGAAGAGGACTAAGTTCCAATCCAGGCTCTGCAGTTATTAGGTACATAAATTTAAGCCAGTTATTTAATTCCTCTGAACACTAGCTTCCTCTTCTGTAAAATAGTAAAACTGCCTAACACATTGCAGTTGATGAGATAATAACGTATGTGACAATGCACAGCAAGTGGTAGACACTGAATAAATCTCAGTTCCCCCTTTCTTTTCCAGCTCCTCTCTCTGTCCCCCAACTCTCCCAACTTGTAAGATATAGAAGTTGCATTTAAGAGGTGTAGATGATCTGCCAAGTATGTTATTCTGGGCCCTATGAAAAACAGAAGTCAAGCTGGGATTAAATGTGCAAAGATTTTATTAGAGGAAGTGCCTGTGTGAGATAAATGAGAGAAAGATGGGAGGGTCATTAGACCAGGAAGCAAGTCTGACCCTGAGTGAAGGGGAGAGGGGGAGATGTTTGGGCAGAAGGGCTCCAGATTGCTGTGCCATCTAAGGAAGATCTGGCGAGCCTGCTGGGGAGTCCTTGAGCCGCTAGAGTCAGCTCTCAGCCAAGTCCCACAATTCCCAGGAATGATCTTGCCTTAGGACTCAGCCACCCTCATTCATTGGCTGGAGCAGCTCCTGGGAGGTGTGGCCTTGGAGCAAAGGGGCTGTGGATTTCCTGGAGCAGCATCTAGGCCTTTGGTCACTTAGTCTCCCTGTATTTGGAGGTCTGTAAGGTGCATTTTTATGGCCACCACATCAAACTCCACACTGAGTTGGTGACAAAACCAGATCCACCCTTGACTCTCATTGCACGAGATTCAGTTAGCCCAGCATCTCCCTGTAATGTGAAGGAAGTTGTTCTGGAGCCATTGTTTTCTCAAAAAGCAGAACAGCATTTTGTTGGAATTGGCAATTCTGCCTGGCCCTGGACACAAAGGGTCCATCTGCTGAAATGCCTTTGTCCTGTCTCTCTGAGGAAGTAAAACGTCCCCCCAGAATGCTTTGATCACTGCTCAAATCAACTCTACTGGATTTTTGGAGCCCAGGAGAGAAGACTCATTCAGTCACAGAGACATAACCCTTCCCATAGCCCCTCACCTGAAAGCCGTTAAGGTTGATTCAAGGGAAATTGTGCAAAAGTTAGGTATCTTTTGGCTGTTAGGGTCTATGAAATAATTTTTAAAGGAAATAAGGAAAAAAAGAAAGAAAGAGGGGATGGGGGCAAGGGAAGAGGAAAGCAACTTTTATTTTCAGAGAACTTTCATATACATTACAATATTGATACATTACTCTGAAAAGTGGGTGAAGATAGGCAGGTGATCTTATTATTCCCATTTTTAAAATGTGGATTCAGAAAGTTTAGATCACTTGTCCAAGTTTTCATAGCTCATGAAAGGCAGAGCGGGAACTCCAGCCCACACCTGCCCTCCTCCAGCAGGACTGGGTCTACATGACACCAATAAAGTCCTTCAGTTGACTCATAGAAAATGTTAGTCATTCCAGCAAACTGTTACTCTGGCAGCTCCAAGCCCTCTCTCTGCTCCATACACTTCCTCCCAAGTGGATTTCTTAGGGCTCTAGAGCCCAGGATACATAATCACTGCCAACGCTTATGGGAGGGAAAAGGGATGATCACAAACAAGTACAATTTTAATTAATCAAGTGTAAGCAGATGGTAGGGAGAGAAGAAGGGGAAAGAAAAATGGAATAAGAAATTCAGTCTAATTAAGAATGAATCTAAATAAAGAAATACTTTAAAAGTAAATTCAAATTGACTTTGTTTTCACCTAAGTGAGGTATTAGTTGAAATTCCTCAAAGATTTGCCTTAATAAACAAAAACGATTTATAATATATGTTTCTCATTCATTCGAATGTTCCTCATTCAGAGTTTTGAATGCTTAGAACAGGGCCAGACATTTAGTTTGCATTTCTAATACATATTTTTAAAAGATGGACTTTTAAAATGTGGTAGGGACAAAAATATGTGGAAATTTGCTATTAACTCACTTGAATGAAAAACAACCATTTACCCCATTTAGAAGCATTGATTTGTTGCCCCCAGAAAACACACACGATGTTCAGGCTTATTCACTAAGAATAGATCCGAAAGGAGATAAAATTAATTTGGTTGAAAAATAATAGGATAAAGTCAAATTTCTTTTTTTCAAATATCATTTTATTCATTCTTAATAGCTAATTCAGACCAGCTTGTTTATATCCTACTTCCTCTTTGCCACCACCCCCACAACTTCACACATACACACCCTGCCCAGTTCATCTAAATTAAAGACGTTTTACTGTGTTTGCATGGTAAATTTGTAGAAGCCTGTTTCCATCCATGATGCCAAGTGAGAAAATGGAGACCCATGGCAAAAATTTAAAATAGGCATAATGTCTTTTTATCCCACAAAATCACAGAATCAAAACTTCTTCCTAATTTGGAAGCCCCTTCAGCAACATCCTTCGGGGATTCTCCTTTCGCCTCCACGGGAACTCTTAGACAAAGAGTTCTTAGAAATGCCAGAAATCACGGCCTCTAACTTCTAGAAAATAATTTCTTTACATCAAGTTGAAATCAACTCTTCAACTACTTGAAAGATGTTTACTATAGCATCCACTCACCTTATCCTTTCCAGGTTATACATAAACAGTTCTGTCAAACTTTTACTGTTATATGAAGGTCCCATTTCATATGTAAAGGTCCCATAGGACGTCTATTAATATAAAAGTCCCATTTCTTTGAAACATGTAACTTGTCATTATTTTTCTTTATGTTTAATACACAAATCTGAACTTCACCGCTACCGAATTTCTTTTCCCTTTTTCAAAATGGGGTTAATATCATCTCCTCACAGGTACATGTTGGATATTAAAAGACATAATCTCAACGGTGGGTTCTTACCAGCATCTGTGTTCTGTTCATCCTCCTGGGCACGCTGGAGTCCAGTTTCAGTCTCCCTTGTAGTTAGGGGAGACCGTATGACTGAGTTATAGGCAATAGAACGTGGACGCACGTGATACATACCACTTTCAGACTTATTCTCTTGCCCCCCCCTTCCCAATTTCTTGTGTGTGATCCTCCCTTGCTTTCTCTATCTCCCTACTCCAAGGACCTAGGAGAGGTGGAGCTGTAAGGCAGAAAAAACCCAGGTTTCATGCATGACCCATACTGGTGTGCAGCATAGGCAAGAATAAAATTTTATTACATTAAGTCACTGAAATTTTCAAGTTGTTTCAGCTGTTAACCTAATACTGGTATGTATATTAGGCTAACACTTTCGTGTAAAAGCACAGAGCCAGGTACAGAGAAATGGTCAATAAATATTAGCTACTGTTACCAGTACCTAACAGTCAGGTACCATTACCACTAACAACACCTCTATCACTCTTGCTACTACTGTTTACCACTATTGCAGACATGGTCTGACTGGAGTCCAGTATATTATCTTACTTAATCTATTAACTTCAGCCTAGAATTGAACCCACTGTTTTAGCAGTTAGAGCATACTTTAACTCATGTTGAAATTCCAGTTAACTACTCTTGAAAGTGAAAAACATCTTTTTTCACATTTTTTTCAACATAGTTCTCCTCCTTTTTGGACTTTAAAAGTAAGAATAAATATACTCCTGTGTTAAGTTTGCTGGCCCATTTTGAAGACAGTTAATATATTTTTTGAATCTTGATTCCCTTGTCCAGTATATTATTTTCCTCTCTCGGTTTTTATATGAGCTACAATTTTTTCTGATATGCATTCTGTTTTCATCCAAACTGCTAATGAAGATGTTGATGACGATAAGGCTGAGTATAGAACCCTGTGGTGTAGCTCTGGGGGCTGCCTGAAGAATTTAGAGCAGTCTGCTCTTTAACAGTATTTCAAATCTACAAGCTTGGGCTGCCTTGTCATCCAATCCGTATCTCCCCATCGTGTCCACAAAATATCTTGCAATCTTTGTCAGATGTCACATGAATAGTGTGATTAGCTAAGCTACAGCATTCTTTTAATGAATTAGTTTAGTAATTTTGACAAAAAGATAAAATGACATTTTCTTAATCCCAGGCTGACTCTTAAGTCATCATTGCTATCTTTTCTAAGCACTCTCAAATCATCTTATTGATATATCCCAGAATATTGCCTGGGTTTGACATGAAGTCTATAGTGTTTAAACTCCCTTCCTCTCAACTCCTCTTTCAAAATAATGACATTTGCCCTTCTCCAGTTTCTCTGGGACCTCTCTCAATATGCACGATTTCATAACCATGACCAACAGTGGTTTCCTCACCGCCTGTATACATTTCTCTAGTATCCAGGTTATGGTTCATCTTGATCTAAAGAATTGAACATGATGAGGTCCAAAGCCCCATTCCCTTAGGCACAGAAAGCACTTGTAGCTACCAAATACAGTAACTATGACTATAAATCACCCCAGAAATAGGTCAGGAAACTTAATCTTCTTTATGGAGCATCTCCAGGCTAGGAATTTAATTCTAACCACAATCCTCTGAAAACTGAGGTTCAAAGAAAAAATTTGTTCAAGGTTACACAACTAGAGTCAGGCTGATTCAGGAGTCAACTAGGTCTTTTCAAATCCAAAACTCGAATTTTCCCCACTGAGTCACACCTACCTTCTTAGTAGGGCTCTAATACTCTCTTCTCATCTGTCTTGAGACACTTCTTCCTGGCGAAGAAATATGGAAATTTGTCAGAAACTGAGTTGCTTTGCTATTCCTTTCTCATGTCTGTCATACATTGAAAGCATTCACCAACTGATTGAGCATGTTCTAGCAAAATGATATTTCTCATTTTTTTACAAGCTTCAACTTACCCTGTATTTTTATTTTGACTCCAACCTCACCCTCCATATTTAGCCTAAAATCCCTTTGATGTTGTAGAGCCTTGGTTTCTCTGGGTCCTCGGGATGTGCATTCTGCTCTTTATCCGAAGGTTATCATTCTTCTATGAACACTGTCTTTGAATTCCATTCTCCTGAACATCAGGGTTCTTCTCATGCCCTCCTTTCTGCGCTTTAACTAGATCTGATCTTTAACTGTTCTGATCTTTAACTAGAAGATTCTTCTCGGTCCCCTGCCCACACCCCCATCAGGCCCACTCTATACCATAGCAGACTTGTAGGCTAAAGACAGCTGTCAACTGACTATCCTTCGGTATCAGTGGATGAACACTTCAAATCTCCCTTTACCTAGAGGCCATTTTCGTCTGTGGAAGGGACTAATGAAATGAGATTCAGTGATTCTAAGCATAACTTCTGGAGAGAGATTACCAGGGTCCAAATACTAACTCTACCCCCTACTATCTTGGTGAACTTGGACAATGCATTTAACCTCTCTGGGCCTCAACTTATTTATCTGTAGGATGAGGATAATAATTCTGCTAGGACAAATGTTGGCTGTTACTTATCATCAAATGAATCTTAATGTTGCCTTTTTTGTCTTCTGGCAAATGAAAGAAGAAATAATTGGGGGCTAAGAACTCTAAAAGTTGCCTCTCAATTCACACCATGTGAGTGATTACCTCTTGTGCTTAGTGATAAGCAGCAACAGAATTTTTGACTTGTAAATGTCATCACATCCAAGCCAGAAGTTACAAACTCAAATGCCAATGAAGCAGACTAGATGAAGACTCAGTCAAACTGCAGAGTTTATGACTGTTCTGAAGATGGCAGTCCTAGTCAGCATCCACATAAAACTGTGACCTCAAAATTATCAAATTTTCCTTTGCTTTTTTTCCCAAGAGATACCAGAAATCCAGACTTTTATGTATAATCTCCACATTTTTAAATTTTGGCAAGTTATTCTTTAAGCATTTAGCATTTCACATGTTTGCTAACAACATACCACCTGTTTGCAACCTCTGGCTTAAAGCCTGAAGTCTGAAGCCTCACCCCCACCCAGGTCACAGAGTGGACTTGTGGCTACTACATGCTGTAACCATGACTACAGATAATCCCAGAGATAGGTCAGGAAACTTAATCTTATTTATGGAGCACCTCCAGGCAGGGAAACCTGCGTGTCCACTCAGCCATGTGCTAGAGTCACCCTTTTTTGCAACAGCTATTAGTTTACCACAAGACTGCGCTTGTCAGATCCCTCAGAATCTCCAGGTCAAATTCCTGGCCCATCCCAAGATTCCAGCCACTCACTGGTGACATTATTTATGGTATCAATTACTAATGCTCCCAAGATTAAGAACCTGGTAAAACAGATGCCAGGGAAGCTGTTGCTAAAATTGTCTATGTATGGTTAGAGGCCGGGAGAAGCCCGCCCCTGCCCTGCGCATCTGTGGAAGGAAGGGGGAGGTCGTTGGAGCCAGCATCCAGTGTGTTCACGGTCAAGTCTGCTGAAGCCCACAAGATGATCCATTTGGGGAAACTAGGGCTGGTGGCAGCTGTTGAGTAAGCCTTGCTCATTTTAGGATTATGAGAGAGCTGAAGAAGCCTTGTTAAGTTGCTAAGAGCCAAGCCTATCTTTGGAATCCAACATAATTTTCCTGCAGATTTGATCCATAAAGAGCTAGAGCTAGGGGTAGTTAAGATTTAATGCCAAATATATATTTTAAAAATTAATTTCAGCACGGTACTGGCAATTAATTAATTAAATTTAATTAAATAAAAAGCAACCTAAATGTTTATCTGCCGAGAACTGGATAAATATTCAGAGAAGCTGAATGCCAGCATGTGAAGGAACTGGGTTCTGATTGAAAATGTAGGAGCTTCACTACCAAATGCTGAAAGGGAAATGTCTTCTTCTTTGGGGTTTTATACTTCTTGGAGTTTCTTGGCTGTGAAAAGAAATTTCAATAAAAACTAATAAGAAACACTTAGAAGTGCTTGGGACGAGATGAGATACCTGAGTTTTCAAGTTTAATTTTCTATTCAAGTGAGATTTGTCAGCTTATTCCACTGATCTTTTTTTTCGGTTATTTCTTTAAGCAGAATCTACCCCAAAGATTGACCAAAAATTATGGATGAGCATCAGAGATGGCAAAGACCTTGGAAGTCACCTTGTGCGACACCTCTATCTTAGGGACAGGAAACTCAAGCCCAGAAAGACCTGGAGACTGTCATAACAGCTGATTAGTGGCAGAGCTGGGACTTGAATCTGCTACTCTTTCAGCCATGCCATGCTTATCCTCATGAATAATCCAGTGAAACATCAAATGACCCCAGTTTACCAGGAAGGCACTCCCATCAATTGCAATCTGGCCTAAGCAAGATTCTCACTGATTTAAAGGTTCCCCAGATCAACTTTAATGGAGCAGGCAGTCATGCTATTAGAATCATGTCTTTTTTGAAACACCTTTTTTGCTGACATGTTATTTTCTATCAGAAAGACAAATGGCTAAATACCAGTATAACTCACATTTATCAAGTACCTGTTATATGGTGCTTACTGAGATTAGGGTTTTGGGTTGCATTATTTTAACATTTTCTTTAACAACCTTAGAGGTAGATTATGATCTCCATGTTATAAATAATAAATGATGGAACCAAAGGCTCAAACCTAGGCTTTTTTTTTTTTTTTCTAAATCTAGGACTCTCTCCCTGTGTGCTATCTTCCATGGTGTAGCAGAAGAAGCATTGGATTTGGCCCAAAGACTGTAGCTTCTTTAGAAGCAAAACATGCTAATAAAATCTCTGCTTCCAGAGGGGAGTCAATGGAAATCAAATAAGAGTGCATTTCATTCTGTCATCTCCTGACCTATAAAAGTGAGTTAGAAGATCAGACTCCTGGAGAGTTGCTGCCTCCAGGCCTTACAGGACTCGCTGTTCATTTCTTATTGCTCCAGATTTCTGAATCTTGTCTTCAGGCCAGTTTCCTGATCTCCTCTAATCACAGCAGCACTCCATTCTGTGCTTGGACATTCTGTAAAATCTATGGCTTCTTGGAACAGATGACAAGCCTTGGGCTTAAAAATCCTATAAACCTGTCCTCTGAGTATTTTGTGATGGGCATTTAGGAGCTCTGAAGTCAAAAATAGATGTTCATTTAAGTTCAAGGGTTACTCTACCATCCTCCCTCCTCCCTCTTAATGTCACCTAGCTCTAATCCAGACCTACTGCTTAATGCAGTGGGGGGAAAAGGATAGTTTTATTTACAAAAGTAGGGCTCACTGGGACTTATGTTCCTATAATACAAACTCTTTGCAAGGCAGCATTTTCCATGAGACAGTGGGCTGGGATGAATATATCCCCTACTACATTCTTCTTTAATCATTTCTCTAAACAGAAACGACCATGTCATTGAAAGCATAAAATGCACCTAAAAAAATATTCTTCAGTAAAGCCCAATAGAATCGAGGTGTGACATCCCCAAGAACAGCCAAGTCACAAAAGAGCTAGTCATGCTGGAGGCCAAGTTAAATAACTCATAATTTTGGATCTCTGGGTCCTGCTAGCACCCTTGAGTGTGGCCTTATAAAATGCCTGAACAGGCAAGACGGCCCCTGTTCAATCTTGCTTGACTTGGCCCCCACATGGGTGACTCTTCTGTGATTTGGCTTTCCCCACACATCTCACACCTTCCCACAAGTGACCTTTTCACTCTGCGCTTGGCTTTTCTGCAGTGGGTTAAGTGTCTGCACACATTCACATCATCAGGTTCCCGGTGTGAAGATGACGTGGTCATATGGTGATATTGCTCTCCTGATATGCAAAAGAGATTGAAGTTCTGCTCCAACCCCTGCAATCTTTTCCATGATAATTATGGATATAAGGATATGGCAAGATTATGAATACCCTACATGTCTCCATTGTGCTGCTTCTTGTAGCCCCAAGCTTCCACAAATCTAATGGTGCCTAGACCCTTAGACTCTAAATCTTAGACCATGTGTTGTTATTTCCTAACACCCCAGAGCCATTTCCTCTGATATGAAATTTCCAGAATTCCACAGGCATACTGCATCATGTGGCAGTGGGCTTCTGCATTTCCTTGGAGCATTACTCTACAGGCCACTCTAATTATAATCACTGATCCTCTGCTTATTCTCTGTGTGTGTAAAGCAGTCTCACAACTAACTATCCATCATCATCTGCAGAAAGCTTTTCCTGAACTCTGGATTGACCCAATTGTTCCCATAGTGTCCATTTTTAACTTTATCACAGCATTTCCTCACTACAGTAATTGTTTCTGGTCTGTCTCCACACTAGACACATTAGAGCTCCAAAATTGTATGGACTAGCTCTCACTTATCTGTGTACTATCAACACCAAGTCCTACACAAAACAAGTGTTCAGTGCATGTTGATAAGCCATTGTTGAAGGCTTAGTTGAACAGGTTAGGGTGAAAATTATTTCCAGGCCTATGAGTTAATTCTATTCCAGAAATGCTTTCTTTTGCCAGTATTACTTTGTCATGAAATATTAAGTATGACTTGCGTTGACACTCAGACAGAAGGATATCCATCCAGCTAGAGTTGTCAATGCAGAAAGGCTAATTTGTTTAACTCTCAAAGGGTAACTTTATTATGTCTTTGGGGGAGCCATTCTGAGGAGAGGTGACTGACTTCCCCCATGCTTTCACCTTGTAGGAGATAAGGAATTTAGCAGCTACCCAGATTGGCCTTTAGTTTGGTCTACAGCTCAGTATCCTCTGGCAGTGTCTTTCTTAAATCCTCCCAAAAGACTGTGTAAGGCTTCATGGACATTGCCAAGCCAAACTGCCCCTAATAAGATATATGGACCTCTTTCTCAACATTTTTAGCCACTGCTCCCAGAGCCCCACAGGCACACAAGCATGCTGCAGTCTTAGATACAGATACGGAATCCCACAGATAATCTTCACCAATCTCAACACACACCTTCATTTTTTTCTGTTCAGCTACGTAGTGGAGGATGTTCCTGAGTGATTAAATCTTGAGGAATCTTGCACCCTGGTGGTTTGAGCAGAAAACTGAGTTGTTCCAACCCTGGATCCTTTTGGCCTTTGCCCTGATTATTTTACTCGGGGCCCAATCTTCTCTAATTCTGAGCAGTTAAGGAAGCCCTTCTCTGGCCATGTTTCAGGAGAATGAGCCCTTGTTAGGGTGAGCTTTGGAGAGCTTTAATGAGAAAGTTTATGTAAGCCCATGTTGCAAAGAGACAAAACCAGAGTTTAGGAAAAAGGCTCAATTGATGAAACATGAAACCTCCCCTCAGACCAGCAGACTCTGGAAACGGGAAGTAGAACCTGTGGCAGTTTGCCTATGTGTTTCTGGGGGCCATACTGGAAGAGGGAATAGCTAGTTTTCCTCCGAAAAGAAGACTATTTGGTGAGGGGACCCGCGATATTTATTGGTTTGCTGTACAGAGTGCTTCACTCTGAGAACTCCCTCTTTGAGGAACAGCACCAGCCACATCCTGAGGTCAAAGGCCTGAGCACTGTCACAAGGTTAGACCAAGCCCACTTCCAGAAGCTCAGTATGGAAGCCATGGGTGAATATGGTTCCCAACAGACTGGATCTTTGGGGATTGCAAATAGTGCTACATGATCAGGCTTTCTATTCTCCTATCTTGGGGTAGGACGTGGTATCCAACCACCTGCGAAAACTGCAGGTTGAGTAGAGTGTGATCCTGACCCTCTAGAGATGAATTCCACAGGCATGTCATCCTTGAGCTCTGTCTGAATGAAACCAATGAAGAGGTGATTCCTGCTATAGTATGAGCTTTTTTAGGCCATGACTTATCCATAGCATTCTCATCATTTTTCTCAAATAAATATTTTTAAAAGTCTGCTTTAACCAATTTATCATGCATTAATTAATAATGCAGGCTTTAAAGTCAGACTGCTGGAGTGTGACCTCAGCAAAATTCTAAGTCTTTTTACATTTTTCTCTTACGTATGAAGTGGGTATAATAATAATAATAATATCAATCCCATAAAGTCATAGTTGAGAATTAAATAAGATACTATGTAAAGCACTTAGCTGACATGAGCCAGGCACAGTGGCTCAGGCCTGTAATCCTAGCACTTTGGGAGGCTGAGGTGGGAGGATTGCTTGGGGCCAGAAATTCAAGACCAGTCTGGGTGACATAGTAAGATTCCATCTCTACAAAAAAAAAAAAAAAAATTTTAAATAGCTAGTATGGTGGTGGGTGTTTGTAGTCCTAGCTACTCTCAAAGCTGAGGCAGGAGGATCACTTGAGCCCAGAAGTTTGAGGTTACAATGAGCTATGATCAAGCCTCTGCACTCCAACCTGGTGACAGAGTGAGAGAAAAAAATTAAAAATAAGTAGAGCACTTAGCTGGCATGAAATAAGCGCTTGATACATGTTTCCTGTTTTATAGTTCTCACTTAAGAAAAGTTCACTCTGCATTTTATGAATCCTCGGGATGTTTTAGGAGAATAAGAAGGAATTCCTACTGAAAGGTCTCTCTTAGAGATGGACTGAACTCCAGTGGAGTAAAGTCAACTGCTCTGGATTGTTTTGCAAAGCTGCTGAGAAGCTAGGGCTGGAAGTTAGCCTTACCTTTACCTGCTGAGTTTATAGGAAAAGAAGATTAAGATTGGCTCAGGCTAGATTGGCTCAGGGGGTAGCAAAGACTCCCTAATGCCTAACAAATCTGTTTCTGTTTTTTCCCAGGCACTCAGCTAGACCATATTGCACAGCTTCCCTTGCAGTTAGGTATGGTCATTGGAGCTCCAACCATTAGAATGGGGAAGGAGTCATGTACCAGTTCTAAACCTGGCTTCTAAATAGCTCCCATGTTCAAGTTTTCATTCTTTCTCCATCTGCTAGCTGAATGGAGAAGGACCAAGCTATGTGTTGAAGACAATGGGGCCATGAAATGAAAGGAGCTGGGTTTCCTGAATCATCACTTGCAGAAAAACTACCTCACAAGGAAATCCATGTTGGATTGTGAGATGAGTGAGACATAAACATTAATATGGTAAGATTTCGAGGTTTATCTGTTACATCATCTAGAGACAGCATAAGAGAGACTTTACTTGTCCAAGTGTGGAGGAAGGATATGGAGTGTAGCAAGATGGAGAGAACTCCAAGAATCCTTTTCACGGAGTTCAAAAACTTCCCCTACAATGAGAACTGCCAGAGATCGACTTGGCAATCCTTTGGCAGCCCCCTTTGTCCACTTTGGCTTCACTGGGTGAAAATACTGAAAATGACTCAAAAACCCTTTGGTTTTCTGTGCCTGTGCAGGGCCTCCAATAACGTCTAATAAAAGCAGAAAGTGTGAGTAGGAAGCATCTGAAGTGGGAAATGCCGTTAGGCTAGCCCATAAAAGATGAGTGCTATGAGCAGTAAAATGAGCTAAGAAGGAAAACATGATGAATGTTTTCTCGGCTTTAAGCAGCAAGGTCCCCTTTCACCGTCCCACGTGGCACTGCGCGCCTGGCTGGAGAAAGCAAGGGGCTCTGTGCAGAGCCTGGCTTGCGGAGTGTGGCAGCTGAGCCTGTCCCTGGGGCCCTGGCTGGGGGAGCGAGCTGGGGGGAGTCGCAGCCTGACCTCTCCATCGCTCCCCGGCCCCCACTAGTGCTTTCCAGGCTGAAGGTTCCCACTGAGACACTGGAGGAAATCCTGAATTGCCCAAGTTACAGAGCCAAGACACCTCACACAGGAAAAGGGAATCCAGAGTCATGGTGCCAGGAACAGCAGGGAGAACATTATGGGATTTGACTCAAGGAAGTGAATATCCTCTCCCTCAGTCCCACTGCCATTGCTCATTGTCCCACGCCGAGAATACATGTCTTCACTGTACTGGCCCCACCTTCACACTGGGACACCCTCCTTTTCCTCAGTTTATACAATTTCCATGAATTCTTTCAAAGTATCATTCATGTCTAACCTTCTCTGTGAACCTATCTCACTTTATTATAGTCCCTATAAATCTCATTTTTGGAAAAATATAGTAGTGGAAAGGCCTGGTTTGGAGCCCTGTCTTTGCTACTTGCAAGCTCTGTGATTTTGTGCACATTACCAACCTCTATGAGTTTCAGTTTCTCCATCTATAAAATAGGGATTGAAATACAAATCCTATACGGTGGTTGCAAGGATTATAGGATATTACCTTGCATAATGTATAACACATAATAAATGTTCAAAAAATTAAGTTTCCTCCTGAAATTCTGCAACATATATGGTCTTTCACACCAATGTAATACTTTTATTGTTCACTATTTCATATGCATATGTCTTGACTCCTCAACCAAGTTGAAATCTTCTTTCAGAAAGAAATTTTCTATATCCCCATAGTACATAGAACAATTCTGAGAACATTATAGAATATTTTTAATTCTAAAAATATTGTTTAATAATTTTTGCTTATGAATTATCATTTATTATTAATCCAATTGTTATTAATCGGTTAATTGATCATTAGTTTTGACTTTTTACAAAAGTCAGAAAGAAAGGATACCTCTCATCCTCTGCTAAGGAATGACTATACTGGGGCCATGGAGAAGACAGATTTGGATTTGAGGGGTCTCTAAATGGCCCAGTCCTGTTGCAAATTAGTATCAATACAACAAAACCATTGTAAAGACAAAAATGCCTGGCCCAGCTGATGCAAGACTAGCAGAGCACACCTTCCAGTGATGATGTGGCCACCCTCAGCATGAGTTAGAGTAAGAAAATTCTGAGAAAATGTCTGCCATTTGCACCAGTTCAAATGTCACCTGCTTACAGCAGCCCTCTTAGAAAATCCTACCCAAGAATAAGCCTTCATCCTCATTCCCCTGTCATTCTTTATTATCCTATTATTTTTAATTTCCACAAAGTAATTACTGCAATCTGAAGCTGTATTATTCATTTACTTGCTGATGTATTCAATATCAGTCTCCTACCAGACTATGAGCTCCTTGAAGGCAAGAATGTGTCTGGTTGTTCATTGCTATGTTTTCAGAGCCTGTATCAGTGCTTGACATGGAGTATTCAATAAGTATTAATTGAATTCAACTGGATGCATGAATGAAGCTGGTCGTGCACATGGAGATCAAATCTCCAATTGATGATCTTAAACCAAAAATCTTTTGTTTGTGAAATTTGTCTTTGTGGCTGGGTTTCCTTGTGAAGACAACTCTTCTTTAGCTACTGAATGCAAATTGGTACAACAGAGCTTCTCTGAAACCCTCAAAGTCGTAAGCGATGTTTCAAACATTTGGCATCAACCAAACAGCTCTGCTCTTGGATCTCAGCTCTCAAAACTCCCACTGATGAAACACATTCCATAGAAGGAGATTATTAATTTATAGGCAAGAAGTTTCTGAATATCTTCAGCTTTATTAAATTGCTCATTTTGAATTTAGATGCTATCATTTTTCCTCAAAAACTTATTATTTTTAAAAATGTTATTTTGTTTTAAACCCATTGTTTCTTATTTCTATTAAAATTCCAAGCATCCTCCAAAGCTCAATTCAAGTTCTACTTCCTTAATAAAAGAATCAACCTCACCTTCTTGTACTAAGCATCTTCTCTGAATTTTCAGAGTCTTTTATATCATTTGCCTCATATGTGTCCGACTACATAAAAAGTGAGCCCATTCAGGAAAGAAACCACGGCATGTATTTTCTACCCTCTGTTATGTGTAGTGGATGCTTACTAGCTTCTATTTAAATTTATATTAATTTATCACAAAATAATATATGAAGAACAATAAAGCTGTGTTCATTTAGGTAACCTTTAACTTGTAGAGAAGAATAATTCAGCCACATAACCATTTTGCACTATCCTTGAAAAATGGCTTTGATGGACAAATCCAACAATGAGAATACGTACTGAGGTTCTATTAACACCTTTCGTACCACATAGAAATCTCTAAGACATACGCCAGGGACCGCACATTTTTGGGCAAACTGCACGTTATTTAAATCATCTTAACTACAGTGAAAAACGAGAAAACTCGTGAGCAGTCCTTAAGGTGTTAATATCACAGGCCAGGAACTGTCCTGGGCCTTGAGGATGCAAAGATGAACAAGACAGCCTTTCCCTAAGAAAAATGACCAAGGGTGGAGCATCTTAGCCTATAGAAGAATAATCCTTCTACGAAACAGCCTTTGTTTGTAATCAATATGCCATTTTATAATAAATTTTCACTGTTTCATTAAAGAGAATTGTGGGAAGATGAGATAATCATGTGAAATACATAGCATAGTGTCTGGCGGTACATAGCAACTCACACAGGTTTCTGCTGCTAATATGAAAGCAAACATCCCATTAGAGTCAGACAGCATGGTTTCAAGTCCTAGTTCCCTTTCTGCCAGGCTGCATGATCCTGTATAATTCACTCAATCTCTCTGGAGTGCAGTTACTAGTTATAAAATGAGGATGGAAATATTTACTTCATGGGGTCTGTATAAAGATCCCATACAGTAATATATATGAAAGTTCTCTACTGATTGTAAAGCATAATGAAAATGCACAAGTCATTATTTAATTCTTCTATATGAACAAACATGCAGAAAACAATTGCAAAGATTTTATTTAGCGGCTTTCTGTGCTTGGCACTTAGAAACAGAGTTCCGTGCATAAGGGCAAATTTTTATACACCTTTTCTTCATACATATTTTACATACCCTTTTATTGCCCCCTTTTTTAATATTCATAATATTGGATTCCCCACTAGGCACATAAATACATTTATCTACAACACCTCAAAACCAAAAATCTTAATTATATCTGTATTATTTTACTTGGTATTATTTGCATTTCCACACCATTTAAAAATTTTAGCTTGCACCAAGCTTCACTTGTTTTCTTATCATTAAAAGATTTGAAGGGAAAGGGAAAGATGAAGGGAAAAAAAAACCCCAAAACTTCAAAATGCAATGAACTATTTTGATAAAAATAGAGCTCTAAGGGCAGGTGGAAGGGTATAAAAGACCCATCTGCAATTCCTGGAACGTGAGGGGATTTTTCCTGCCCTGGGAGCTATGGGCAGGCATTCCAGGTCAGGTGTCTGGATCTGGCATGTTTAGGCCAGGCCTCTATTTATCTTTGCTCTTGGTATCATCTGCCAAGATTATAAAACTCTTCCTTCTTCGTACCCTTCTATTTCCCTTCCCTGCCAGGCTGCATGTGGTGGAATAGGCACTTCCCACATGCTGCACCTCTCTTCCGGATCGCACGAGTCAGAGCTGTGGGATCAGATGCATTCCTCACCCGCCCTGCTCAGTGCCCTGCCCATGCAGTGTCCCAGAGAGGTTTACTCCTCAGTAACACCATGATTCTTTCCATAACCTGTTGGGGGGCAAAGGGGACAAACCAAAAACAAATTTCCTTGGTGAATTAAAACTCTCATCACTGCTCACACTTTCTCAGTCTTGCTCTCCACCTCTCTCCTGCTCTCTATTCTTACTCTTTCTCCCTCTCCTCTTCAGCTGCTCTCACTTCCTCTTTCCACAGGCACCACCGGGAACGTCAAAGACAGCATACTGAGCGAAGACAGCCAAAGTTCAAAAGCAATCTTCTTCCGGAGGCCAAGTCCAGTTGCAGTAGATGTCTTCCCACCCTCATCCATGGGGAGGGGTTCCAGGACCACATGGTTCATTCCAGAAACAGGGGAAGCTGCAGGGGAGAAAGGCTGGCAGCTGCTGCCAGCCAGTCCATCTAGAATTGTACATAGACAAATTCTTGGTGAAAGCACCCATGCTGGGCCTCCCTCCGCAGAGTTCACCCAGTTCAGAGTCAGTGTGCATGTATGTGTGTGCACGTACAAGTTTGTGTATGAATGTATGTGTGTACGTATTCATGTATGTATGTATAGGTAGGTCTGTATGTGTGTGTGTGTGATTTTCCATGGCTGCTACATGCTTGCATCTCCCTTAACATTATTATGAAGTGATTATTCAGTCTCTTCAAAGGCCACTCTGGAGCAGACAATGCTTTATAAAACTAAGGTTTGGGAAGGCAGAAGAATGGCCACTGAGTTGTGGGTGATTCTACCACAAGTATGCTTCAGTGGCTTAAAGGCGTCTCTGTTGTGCTTGGGTATGTGTTTTCCTTCTCCAGAAAAAAAAAAAAAAATACATAGTTCCTGTTTTCCAAAGGCACTGGGCTCCAAAAGAGAAGTATCTGCCCACGGAGACTCTGGGGCCTTGACTGCCGTAGACTCCGTGGTGTTCAGACTGGCCTTTAAACCATGTGTACAGACATCTGGGAGGAGGAGCCTGGGACTGCCCCGTACTGCCGGCCATCGCAGGTGTTGGCTGCCTGCTGATTGTTGGGTGAAGGGCTAATCATGTGCATGCTGTGCTCCATCCCCGAGGGCAGATACTGCCTCTCCCCAAAGGCCCCGTTGGAAGGAGAAGAACAGAGTAAAGTGCTTTGAGAGGCGCTCAGTTTTTCTGGGCTTGCAGCTAGCCTAGGGGAGGTAGGGAAATTGTATCCATACAGGTTGTAGGGGTTGTGGAGGGAGAAGGCATTGTAGGAGCTCTGCTGCATGTGGCCACCCCCAAACATGTGTGGTGATGAGGAGCTGGAAGCAGCATTGCCTGCCTGCATGACATACTGAAACTGGGATGTGGGGAAGGACCCCAGCTGGCCACCATAGGCTTCCATCTTGCTGTTGCCAGGCAACGAGGGAGGAGTTGGTATTCCTGAGATCAGGGATGGAGTCCTTTGAGGCATGAAGGTTTCGGAGGGCTGAGTGGCTGAAGCGGTGCCACTCTGGAGCCTGTTGTAGCCACTGTCACTCAGCCCTGGGTAGCTCTGCAAGGCAGCCATGTTGCTTCGGGCACATGGTGGATAATCAGAGAGGTTTAGGTTACACAGCTGGCTCTCTCGACAGCCCACGTTGAAAGTGTTGGGGGCCAGATGAAAAGTTGGAGGAGAACAGGATGGAGATAAAAGATGAGAAGAAGCCGAAGGGGATGGTGTCCCAGTGCTGGAGGTGGTTGGGGAGGTGCCTGTGCTTCCCCCTGAAAAACAAAACATGAAACCATTGAAACAGAGGCCTTTTAAGATGAGTCAGTCCAGGCCAAATGCAAGCTATACAGGAGGTGCCTTCAAAGGTCCAAGACGGGCTGACTTTTGCAGAACCATGATTTGCTCTTAACTCAGCCAACTTATGCTAAGTGATTCCACCTGTGCACACACACACACACAGGCTCACATACACAGGCACTCCAAAAGAAAGGACAAAGAGGGTGACAAAAATTAACACCAACTCTTGTTTGTTTCTCTCCGAGAGCTTTAGTAAGTCCTATGTTAAAAAATAATAATAAACCTTCCCATATTCCCTTTGCCATTTCTCACAATTAAATTCACTTTCTAATAAGACCTCTGGTGATCAGCATTAAAATCCACTAGCTCAACTTTTCCTATTCTCAATGAAAATGCACTAAATATGTATTTTAACCAGGGACTCTTGATTACTTTGCAATTTTTAGTCTTCCAGCCAAAAATGTAGGATATCAAAGTAGGACCCTAATTTCAGAGGCAGTGCGTACTCAGGCAGGGTACCAGGTCAGGACTGAGGCCTGGGGGGGGCAGGGCAGAGGGGCTCAGGTAGTGGGATGGGACAGTGCGGAGTGAGACTGAAGTTGTGTCACATGGAAGGCATTGGAGCACAATTGTAAGAACTAGTAAAGCAAGGCTGACCCCAAATGAAACCACTATGATCCAGAGGCTCTGCTGCTCTCCCTTTATAAGATCCTGCCCAGTCTCATAGATTGAAAAAAACACTATAAGTGGAGTCTTTGGAGTTTTGATATTTATGAGCACAAGAGGCCAAATAGGCCTTAAACTGACATAGAGTCAGGAGATCTGAGTTCTACTCACAGCTCTGCTACACTAATCGCCCGTGACCCTGGGCACATCACCTACCCTCTACAGGTAATAGATTACAGTGTCTTTATCTAGAGATGAGAAATTGAGTTAGATCAGTGGTTCTCAAGCTGAGAGGACCTGCCAGCTTCAAAAAAATGCTGATGTTTCAAGATTGCACCTTGGACAAACTGAATGAGGGTTTCTGGGCATGGAACCTCCATGTCAGTATTGTTTTAAAAGCAGCCCAAATGATTCTAATGTGTAACCAGGGTTGAGAACCAATGATACAACCTGAATTCCTCATTTCTAAGTCCCCAGAGTAATGGTTCTTAAACTTGAGTGTGCATGAGAATCAGCTGGAGGGCTTGCTAAGCCATAGAATCAGGGGTCCTCAAACTTTTTAAATAGGGGGCCAGTTCACTGTCCCTCAGACCGTTGGAGGGCCATTGGAGAGTGTGGAACACATTCCACACATGCGCACTGTGGGCCCGGGAGGAGTCAGCTGCTAAGCAGGACAGGCAGCAGCGGCAAAAACACCCGGCGGGCCAGATAAATATCCTCATTTCCTCGGCGGGCCGCATGTGGCCGGCGGGTCGTAGTTTGAGGACGCCTGCATAGATTGCTGACTCCATCCCCAAAGCTTCTGATTCTATAGGGCTAAAGAAGGGTAGTTCTAACAAGTTCTCCGGCAATGGTCCAGGGACCACACTTTGGGTTAGAGGACCGACCTCCTGATCTGTATTTGAAAGAATTGATCTTACGTCATGTGAATGTTAAAGCTAGACAGGTGGGTGATATACCAACAGATTGAGGGCCAATTCAATCCAACCTACTTCAAATGTGTTCTTAGATGTTTAAGAAGGCCCAAAATGACCTTTACCAGCCTTCTCTTTCCTGGGGCCAGGAAGCAGCATCCACTTCCTCTCTCACCCAGTGGAAGTTAAAGACGGTGGTGAGTGCTAGCTAGGGCTGCTGGGTCCTTTATTCGATTCCAGAATGAGTGGAATCATTCCACTTTGTCTTCCATAGGGAATCTCCCGATGGAATTCCCTCCTTCAGAACAAGCTTGGGACTTTCCCAGAATTGCTGAGACCTGTGATCCCCCAAGACACATGGTGCCTTTTAGGTCACCTACAACTCAGGTTGGCACTCTTAGAAGCTGAGCACTAGAAACCAGTAAAGGGTATTTTAAGTGGAAAGGAGCAGGAATAAGGTTTTTATCCGTGAGGAAAAAGTTAAGAGAACCAGCAGGGTTCCAGAGATACTGGCACACAAAAAAACCATCCTCAGTGTCCTAGGAAGGGGTGTGGTCCCAGATGTATGAATTAAGAGACAGATGCCTCAAAGAGGAACCTAAAGTTAATGTTTAGCAGGCAAAAAAAGCCTCAGTCTACATCCACAAATATAGGTCATAGTATTATACAAGTACAAATACTACTGTACTATAATAGCTGTAGAAGTATAACTTTGGTTCTTGTTAATAGTTTCTTCAGAGTTAAATTTTTACAAAGCCCAAGTAATATCATCTCTTCCGTGATCAAAAGAATTTCTCCAATGAACTCTCAAGGTAGAATTGGATGGATATAAACAGCTACTGACTTTAGAGGCATTCCAGGAAATTGTCTTTGCTCATTTCCAGTTCACAACTTAAATTCTTTTAAAAGAAGTAAAAAGATTTGTATTCCACAATTTGAGATAAGGCCAACAATGTAAATACCACTGGGAGAAGGAAGCCAGCCTCTGGTCATGGTGGGAAGAGCCCTGAGCCTAGTCGATTTGAGGTCCATTGACCTCTGTGCAGTTCATGACCACAAGCAACACAGGCCACCTCTTCATTCTTGTCAGCTATAACATGAGGGTCTTGAACTAACGGGACTCAATTTCTGTTCTTCTCAGAATTAAATCTGTATCTGAGGATTAAGGTAATATACGGTGTAAAAGGTCAACTACAAGTACTTTCCAAGGAATCATTTTAATATAATGAAGACATTTAGAAAGGGGAAGATTCTAGAAGGAGGAGGATGACATCTCATGCTACTTGTTTTTGTATGGCTGAATGGCCAAGCCTACTGTGCCTTGCAGAAAACTCAGAGATTCCTTTTCTGCAAGCCTGTGCTTCCTCTTTGAGGCATTCTGCAAATTTTCCTTCTTTTCCATTTTAAATGCCATGAGCTTGACTAAAATAAGTGGTATGGCACAAATGGAGAAACTTGACTCCAGCTGTAAAGAGATCTGTGTTTTATGGGATATGTATCTGGTCTCCTCTCTTTGAAAGTCCATCCTTGCTCCCCCTGATCTGGTGTTTATGTGGTCCCCGAGGAGACCACCTGTTCAACATGCTGTACTGTCCTGTTATAAGTACGCTCCATCAGGCACTGGCCCTAGCCCTGCAGCAGGAAGTGCAAGATGGAGCAGATGACTTTCTACAACTCTAAATGGTTTCCTCTCATGGCCCAAGATTGAACGAATGGTACTGATTTAAGGTCTCCATTGGTTTCACTACAAAAAAAAAAGAAGAAGAAGAAGGGAACTATTAACAAGTTACAGGGATTTCTGCTGAGCAGATGAGAGGCACATGTTAAAAAGTTTGTAGTCAGCTTGCTTTGGCTTTTAAATGACATTCACTGGAAATGAGACTTGGTGGCCTGCTCAGCTTCAGGGGGGTGGGAGCCTCCATATGAACCAGTGTTTGAAGGGGAGGGCAAGTCTGTCCAAGAGAAGATCACATTGCTTCCATTCACTTTGAAGAAATGCACTTATGCACTTAAAGTACTCAATAGAGATAATAGCTATTTTTTCAAGGTCCACATAGAGACAGAAGAAAGACTATGGTATTCATTTTGCAAAGAAGCACACTGAGATACTGAGAAGTCTTTATTCTCTTATTATCTAACAGCTTGTCAACTCTTAGACAAGATTGGAAGTGTCAGCCAAGTGCTAAATAAGCATAAAGAAAGAGCCCACCCTCCCTGTGCATTTCAACATTTGGCAGACTACAGACTCTCATCACAGAAAAACTAGGGCAGAGTGGGAGGCCAGGCCTCCCTGACATAGAAGGGTCAGAGCTGCCCCTCAAAGCAAAGTAAGCCCCTCTTCCCTTCACCTTCTTCCCATCTGTACCTGCAAGGTCTTGAATGCTCTAAGAGTCTTGAAAGAAATTTTATTTAATAGATGAGTGTGCACTGTAGAGTCAGAAAAACCTGGTTGCAATCCCAGCTGTCTTACTGATTATGGGACCTGAGCCAGTTAGCCTCTCCAAGCCTCAGGTTCCTTGATCATATAAATAGTATTGCTAATATCTACTTTGTAGGGATGTTTTGAGAAATAGATGAGATATTACAAAGTGCTAATAACAGTACTTGACACATAGGCATTAAATATTCTCTTCTCTGAGAAAAGAAGGAGAGAAGGAAAGAGAAAGGAATCTTGGGGCATTTGGGTTCTAATGCAAATGGCTCTCCAGTGTTGGCCTCTGTCCATGTGCTGAGCATCTTGGTCTCTCCACACAGTGATGAGCATGACATCACAAAAGCTACATGCCCGTTGTTACAGCCTAGAGGAGCCTTGGTGGCCATGAGTGACTGAGCATTGTGTCAAGTGGCAGCTGGGGGCCCACCCGGGCCATATTCCCAAAGGCTAAACCAACTCTGGTTCCTCTGAAATATCTATCCCTCCTCTCCACCCTCAGCCCAGGATGAAAGTGGGATGCCCCATGACTCCATCCCTCCTCAAAACCGACAACACAGACAGGTAGATTGGTATCTTTCCCACTGTTGTTAAGGGTCTTAATTCCCTTCTGAGAGGAGATTAATATGTAATGCCCTACGTGGCTTAAAACTCCCAGGAGTTCTATGACCAATCTCCCACAGTCCCCACTCCCTGTGTGCTATTTTACCCACAGACCAAAGTGAGGACGTACACATTAAAATTCACATATGACATTAACTTGCTCCAATAGTCAAGGCTAACAGCCAAAACAACCAAAAAGAATACATGTTTAGCAGTGATCCCATACGAGGACAATAACCTAGAATTTACTTGTGTACCATGAAGACAAGTTAAATGTGACCGTGAAAATCCTGAATACCAAACCTGCTGACTTCTGCATCTTTAAATTCATCACTTCCAGATTGTAATATGGGGGCTTTCACATGCAGTTTCCTTTTGGATTTATTTTGTTATGCCTGTCTTCCGCCCCACCCCCACCCCCGCCAAAAAAAATTGAAAAACAGTAAGACAAAACCCCATCTGGGCCAGTAAAGAATAAATTTCCATGTAATTACTTGGTTCCACGAGCCAGACTCTTCTCTCCTATAACTCAATGGTGTCTGTCCCTGAGGAGTGCTGATTCACCGGGTATCGTTGAGAAGCCTTCTTTGAGGCTTTCAAACAGGTAAGAGGTAAAATATCAGCACCCTCTGGACTGATCCTAGGGAATAAATCCAGAGGCCATAAAATTTAATGAGCACAGCAACGTTCAGGTCAACTGAGTAATTCCTTAGTTGAGATGAGAACCCTTCTCATAATGCAAATGCGAACATTATAGTGCTAATGGGAATTGTGTGGTTTCTATCTTAGAAAGATTCCTAATGCATCCTTCTCCATAAAATTTAAATGTATGCATACATCCAAACTCCTTCCCTTCAAAATACTTTTAATATATTCATCCAGTTCTCCGTTTTCACATTGGTCCTCTGTGTTCTGAGTCTCTTTGCTTCTTAGATGGTCCCATTTTATACCTACCACATTCCCTAGGCGGATAGCCCCAACTTCTTCACTTTCCATTAACTTGTGTTTTTTTCTGCTACTTGTCTTACTGCCTTGCTTGCTGCAGGGTATATCTGTTGTTACGGTCATTTAAGAATGAATCTGCCTCTCTCTGGCAACAGTACCCAGTTTGCCTACTGGGAAACACCCCTCACCCATTCTCACCCCTTCACCCCTACCTCCAAGGGCAGGTGTGTGACCCAGGTCTGGACAATCAAAGCATCAGATTCCCCCCACCACTGTAATTGGTTCAGGGGTGACTCAATTAGAGTCAAGGAGATTCAGTGAGATGTTGCTAGAAATCTTAGGAGAAAGGTACATATCCTTTCCCACCAGATTTAAACTTAAAAGATGTAGGGCCGGGGGCACTGGCAGCATGTTACTGCCATGGGGAGGCTGAGAATGAAGTCAGCAAAGAGGAGAACAATGTTGAGAGATGGAGCCAGACCTGGTGATCTTTCTTGGGCCCCTGGATCAGGCTTTGCATAAAATCAACTACATGAATCTTTTCAGTTTCATGAACCAATGAGTTTCTTTCTTGTTTTGCCATTTGGGTTTTATTTTACTTACAACATTAAGAATCCTAATTGATACAGCTCTCTCTCTAATTCTACAGGTAATTCTACAGGTGATTCCAGTAGAATTCCAGGCAAATCTGAAGGGCTGAGGATATTAGGATAAAGCTGGAGGAGAAAGAAATGGAAATGAGACTGAAATGAAAGTGTGGACCACTTTTACAGATGGAGGCTACAGATGATGCCTTCCTAAAATATGATAGATCACCTATAAGTAGTAACAAGGGCTTTCAGCTATCTGGATAGATACCTGGCTCTGTAAAAGAAGATCTGATAAGATACTGACCTTACTTTCAAAAACTGATAATTTCTTAAATGGTTAAATAACTAGGAAGAGCTGCTAGTCTGACCTCATTCTGGTCAATGAGAACAGGCTAAACAACAAAGTGAAATGCTGGTGACTTTTCAAAAGGTGATTTTTCATATTAGCCTTCATGACAAATAAGGAATATAATGTAGAGAATAGAAAAGCAATAGCTGCTGGGCTTTTCAAAAAGATTTCTAAAAGTTCAGGGGAAAGAAATGCACAAATCCAGCAATAGAAAATATAAACAGGATGGTAATTTCAAAAGCCAACTTCAACCTCACAAATGGTAAGAAGATAAAAGAGGAACATCTAAAGACATCAGAGTGGCTATTCTCTAACAGGTTTGTGAAATGCAATTAGACAACACATAAGGAAGGATATATAAATAAAGGCAGAGAAACAACGGAATGATCTTGTGAGAATAACACTGGGAAGCCCAGAATTAAGTGGAGTTTTTAGATTTCTCTAACAGTGGTAGCCATGTTCTTCCTCCTATTGGATTTCTTTCTTTTGAACAAGGCACATAGCTTTAATTTTCTATTTTTGTCTTTATCTCTGCCCCAACAAGACTTAAGATTACCTATGACAGCAAAAGAAACACTAATATTAATTGACTAGAAGAGTGAATAAGTGACCCTTACATACTTCTTAGTGTTAAAACTTCAAGGTCATTTTACTTACTCCCCATACCATGTGTACTAATACATGATCACCGGATACCATAAGTAATTGGTCCCTTGCTATACTGTTATTTTTAGGTAAGAATTTTTGGGCACTTTGCTCTCACTATCCTTTACAAAACTTGTTTCTTCCTGGTGACTGTTTTTCTGTTCTTTTTATTATTATTATTATTCTTTTCCAATTTCCCTCTCCTTCAAAGTTTAGCCTAAAGTTGTCGCAATTTGGTGAACTTTTGCAGAACACATGGACACCAGTCCCTAGATACAGAACCTAGCAGAGTTTATTCACTCATTCAACCTCTATTTGAGTACCAAATAATTACTCAACCAGGGAGTGGTTCTACCTAGAGATTTAATCACAAAGGGAAAAATGGTGAGAAAAATGTGTATGAGAGACGTTAATGAAAGAATGATACAAATAAACAAGAGCACACCCTAAGGAGACTTAGCCTACTCTGGGTGGCAAAGAAAATTTCCCCAAGGAAGTGATATTTAAGCTGAGGTCTCAAAGACAGATAGCACTAACTAAGAAGGCAAGTGAGTGGAAAAGAGCCTTTCAGGCAAAGGAACAACATGTCACCAGAAGGAGCACAGCATACTTGAAAAATGGAAATAATATGAGTGGCAGTAGAGCAGCAGGGAGGAAGAGGGAAGGTGGTGTAGGCTGAAGCTAGAGTAGTAGTAACAGCAATACTAAGGATAATCACAGGGAACAGTTATTGAGTATTCAGTCCTAGGTGCTTTTCTAAGCACTTTACATATATTATTTTATTTAATTCTCATTGTTACTGTCTCCATTTTAGAAGTGAGGCAGAAAAAGCCAGAACATGCAAGGTCTAGGAGGTTATGTTAAGGAATGTGTCTTTCATACATAAAAGTAAATTGTGGCCACTCAAGGGTCTTAAGCAAATTAGGGGTAGGGTATTGATGTGAAAAGATGCATGTTTTTTAAAAATGACTCTGCTATGTGGAAAATGGCTTGGAGGGAAAAGTAGAGACTATAGAGGACATCATCGTCATTCAGGTGAGAGGTGTCAGCTCAGAGAGGGGGGTGATCGGAGATTAGAGATGTGGACAGATTCAAGAACTTGGCAATGCTCAGATATGGGGGTGGTGAGGGTCAAATAGATGATAGTGTCCTTCTCCAAGAAGAGGGTGCCAGGCCTGGGTGGTGGATAATGTATTCAGCTTTAAACACACTGAGCATAAGGAACTTTGGGAACAAAACAGAATATGTAATCAATTACTCTTTGTTTTAATGGGCTGAATTGAGATGCTCTCCAAACCATCAATAGGAAGAGTAAATTAAATTCTTTGGGGAAAATTAAAGCTCTAGTAAGTAACAATGAAGAAAGATAACATGGTCTTGTGGAAAGGAAACTGTCCTGTCATAAAGGAGATCTACATGAAATTCTCAAGTCAGTTCTGCCACCACTTAACTGCAGATACGATACTAAACGGCTGCATACCTCAGTTTCTTTTTTGTGCCAAAGACAGAGGATAATGAGTCCCATATATTCTTCTACGAAAGAGAAAACAACTATTTAGAACACTCAAGTCAATATTTTTTTAAATAGAAGGATTTGAGTTTTTACAAAACTATGGCTAATATTTAAGTTCTTCCTTTGAAATTTTATCATCAGATGAGTCTTAGTGAGAGAGAAATAAAAATGACAGCAAAGGTAGAATGAGAAAAGCATCACTAACCTCATCTAAGCAGAAAAGTTGAGCCAGTCTTCATCAGTAACAACACAAAACTGTCCTAGGCCTGCTCTTTGACAGGACGGATATTCATGTGTTCGAAGCAATGAGGTAATATGGACAACTGAGTGAGTCGGTCATTATTTGGAGCTTAGGTTCAGTGTCAATACTCCCCTCATTAAAAGGGAATGACTGCAAAATCAGTTTACCACTGAAGTTTCCACTAAAAGCGCATCACTCTCTATTCCTTCTAAGACACAAAGCAGCTCAGTGCAGATGGATGTGTCTCTTTCCTTCATTTTATGAGTGATGCTGTCCAGAGTTACTGGGCAGTTTTTGAGGGAAGAGAGAAGAATGGGTGTTGTTGCTTTTATGTCCTTTGTTAGCATCAAGAAACCAAGCCACATATTTTTTAATAATGAGAATCTGGATCAAGTTCAGTGTATAGTTCAAAATATATTCCAATTAAACTATTTAATAGAGTCTTGGCTTTGCTTCTAGCCCCGTCCCACCACCATATGTATCCAATAATTCAACCTCTTCCTCCTTTCCAATAAAATATGGGGTCACTGAAGTGTTCTGAAAGTTCGGTTTCTCTAAACCATTGTTTTCAGAGTGTCAATAATAAGCCTTCATATTGATAATATTGATTTTTGTAGAAGTACCCTGAAATCTACTGTGCTGAACACCTAAGCAACTCATGCAGATCCCTTGTCCCCGGCCAATGGCCCTACATGTGTTACAATGCAGATAGCCATCCCCAATGATCACTCCATATCTATATCCATGCACAAACTAAGTGGTTGTGCTCCAAGATGACAGTAATCTTGCCTACCTGAGCCACAGGGCCAGCAAGCGATCTCACTCACCATTCATTAGGCACTTACTGGGTGCCAGACCCTGTGGTAGATCTTGAGGACACAGCAGTAAACACAATAGTTGCCATCAGTGCCTGCTCTCAGGAAATGGCAATATCCTGGCCAACCTTCTCATACCAGCCTCCTGCTCAGCCAGAGCTTGGAAAGCCAATGAGTAAAGCAAGGGCAGATAAGCAAAGCAGCACCTCAGAACTCATTCGAATCAAGTAAGTGTCTTTGCATGATACTTTTTTGTTTATAAAGCATGTTTTCATAAATTGTTTCACAAAAAATTATCCCTCTTTTGTAGGTGAGAAAACCGGCACTCAGAGTGAAAGTAAATTGGCCAGGTTTAGAGAGTTAGTGACCATCAAATGTGAGGGTCCAGATTTTCCTGACTCCCATAAAACCTCTGCCTCTTAAGGGCCATGAAGGCCTGAAATCTGTAGTAACACCCTGAATAATTATTAACTCTGCTTGTAATCACAGATTTATAGGGAACAACATAGTAAAGAGATGGAAATTCTGGATCACTTACCTCACCAGATCCCTGGGAAGAGCAATAGTCTAATCATGTTTTGAATAATTAATCATCAGAAAGGCAATATTTTCTGTCCCTAATACATCTTTCTCTTAAGCATCCATGCAGAGGGACATAAGGGAGTTGAAGATGAATATGATGATGACAAAGACAACAATAACTAGTAGCATTAAGTGCTTACTAGGATTTTAAATTCATTATCTCATTTAACCCTCACAAAAATTCTATTATATTCTCCCAATAAGGCAGAAGATGAAAATTGGGTGTCAGAAAAGTTGAAGGACTTGACCGAGGTCACAAAGCTAAAAAGGAACACTGATAAGAGACTTACCCAGGTTGTCTGACTCCAGAGTCTATGTTTTTAATCACTACATTCATCTTAAAGCCTGCCATATTTCAGCAATTTAGGTTACAAACCCAATTCAGTGTTCAAAGTGCTAGATGTCCCCCTGAGAAGGGAATGTAATGTTATATATTATCAAGTCCTAAAATGGCCTTTCAAATGGTAGAACCACAAATTAAAAAATTGAGCTTCTATTCATGGCAACTATTTGGTGGAACAAAATGAGCTCAATCTATAAATGCTAATCAGTGCTACCTGTAGGCAGGGGGAGTTTGAAGGAGACTCATAAAGTATCTGACTCCTTGGGAAGCTTTCATCCAGGGACCCATGTGGATGGGTGTTGCGCCTGGGGAAGCCACAGATTAAACGGAGAAAAGGAGTTGAAATTAGCCTGCAAACCATCTGTACACATGGCCCCAGCTTTCCCAACCTGAGTTACCAGGGAAAGGAGATGAGAAATTGAGTAAAAAGTACAAAACATCAGTGGGAAAAGTCACTTAGCCCATCCACCTGAGAGGGGTGTTGTTTCAGATAAGCAAAAAGGAGA
This sequence comes from Cheirogaleus medius, assembly GCA_008086735.1. Taxonomy (NCBI): domain Eukaryota; kingdom Metazoa; phylum Chordata; class Mammalia; order Primates; family Cheirogaleidae; genus Cheirogaleus; species Cheirogaleus medius. Next base: position 11,272,030 of record VBSM01000729.1, on the reverse strand, counting down.
GAACACAAGGTGCAAGGTTCAGATGAGCTTGCAGCAGCCCACTCCTCATGGTGAGACCTGATGTCATTTATTCCCATTGTCCAGAGCTAAAATTTTGCCCACTATAAAACTAGAATAAAAAAACTAATGAGGCTCCCATGAGGAATGTATGAAGTTATTATGAAGATCTCTTCAAATAGCAAGGCCTATGTGAGTGCTTAGTAATAATAATAATAATTTCATCACCATCATAATCATAAATATATAACCATGCTTTCAGGAAGGGAGAGAGAATTTTGAGTACCAGATGAAAAGCTGCCTCTAGAGCCAGCTTGTTTGCTCAAGTGGTGATGCTTTGGTTATTTACGGAGCTACCAAGTTCTCTACATTCCAGGAGAATTGGTATCACCCACATCTTGGCTGGGGGTCAGATGAGCTATATTCAGTTCAGCTCCCACCCCCTCCTCAGTCCTATCACCAAGTGAAGGCCTTGTCCCGGGGCTTTACCTTGCTGCTTTTGCATGGTGGTGAAATCCTCAAAGGTAAGTGTGCGCACAGGAGGTCTCCAGAATGCATATGTCTCCATGATGGCTTCAAGTCCCGTTCTGGAGGAAGAAAAGCCAGCAGAGGAAGCTGTAAATAATCCTAAGAAAATGCACTGACTTTTAAAAGATCCAGAGGTGGTTTGTCTAACAAGTGGCATAAACATAGGCACTGAGAGATATCACATCACCATCAGAATGACTTAGTCTGGAAAAGCACACAGCACAGATGATGCTGGATTGCTGGAGGAAGAACAAATTAACCCAATTCAGAGTATCTGCAAGCAAATCTACAACCATGATGGAATTTCACTGTATAATTTCTTCAAAGAAGGTTTGGTCTGCATGAAAAAAGCATGTTATGTGTTAAAGGTGAAAGCCACTAATCTCATGAGTACAATTGAGCAGAGAGCAGCACTGACTGTTTCTCTAGCCCAGGACAATGTCATAATCATTACCACAGTGCGCTGACGCAGCCTGTCCCAGAGTCAACTCCACACCTCGGGTATGTAAAGAGCCCATGAAACTGTCAAACTGCTGTGACTTTAAAGGCTTCTTAAGTCAACAGAAACAAGAAGGACAACAGAAATAAAAGGAGAGGTAAGCAATCAAACACGCTTGGGTTTCTGTTGCAACAAGAAACACCTACCCGAAGGCACAGAAAGGGCCTGGTCTTAGAAATTATACCTCAGGCAAAAGGACCAGTGCATTTCTCCAAATATTTATCTGTGTTTTTGTAACCTAATGCTCAAGTTGGTCTTTGAGAGTCACAAGCTGTCAGACTTCAGGAAATATCCAATATTTTACAAGTACATTCTTTTAAGCCTTCTGGTTCATTGGAATTGGGAATTCCATAAACAGGACTGTGTGCACACTGTCTACATTACCCTTCAGTTAATTACATCTGTGCCATATATATGAGGTGTTGATACATATCATTCTCACACGCTTACTCGGGTTATCCAGACACATTCTTGCTGATATTCCGTACCCTCAAAACAAAGTATTGGTTGGAACTTTGTTTAAAGCTTTAAACACAACTTCTGATTATTGACTTTTCTTTAAAACTAACTGTTTTACTTCTAAGTTGAGGGGGTGGAAGCGCAGGGACTCTGGGGAAGGTGGGAGAAGGAGAGTGGGAAAGAGCAGATGGCTTCAGTCTTTTCATTGCAAAGTCACTGAATGGTGACATGGTGCTCCTTCCAGAAACAGACAAACCTTCCCTTGAGATGAAACATATGCTGCTTGTCCTTGTCCTTAGGTAATACATTTCCAGAGTTCTCTTCAGCCTTACATACCAAGAATACACTGAAAAGTTTTATTTGAAGTGAGAATAAATATCGTTTTCTTACAAATGAATCTAGGATCCCCTGAGGTTCTTCTTAGATGAGCTGCTGATGCACTGACTAACTCTTTGTGTTGGAAAATTTCCTCTCTGAACAGGCCTTACTCACACAGTTAACTTTCTAAAGTCTTCCCTGGAATCTGTGAGGCTTTAAATACGCCAGTGTTGGCAATCCAAACTCTGTATTTTAAGAAGAGGTTCAGAGAAGAGAGTGGTGCATGTGTTTATTAGCTGTTAATCTGTTAGAAGTAGGAATAGAAGACATCTCCACATAGTCACTCTGTATTAATGCTGAATACAGTACATGAAACTATTTGTGGAGAGAAAGAGCCCAGGCAATTAGGGAGTTCAGAATAATAAGGGGATAGGCAGATAAAGCCATGCTGAGCCTTGGTGGATAGAAGAAATAGATAAGCCAGGCTTAGGTCTTACTGCTTTGTTTTGGAATGTTGGCCATCCACCAGAATATCTTAGGATTCCTTTGAATGGCACAGCAGGCTCACTGCAAATGGCAAGGTCTTTATTGTTCCACCTCCTATCTCATTCTTCCCAGGAACATGCACCAATGAAGAGGACAAACTATTAGCTCAAGGACAAAGAATACTACCTTTTTTGTTCAGAATAAGGTGCTAGAAGACTATGAAGTTGCAATAATACACTAATACACTACCAATAGTTCATTTATTGAATAAATAGAAAATGAACTTTGTATTCTGTCTTGGTCCATTTTGTGCTGCTATAACAGAATACCACAGACTAGGCAATTTATAAACAATAAAAGTTTATTTGGCTCACAGTTCTGGAGGCTGGGAAGTCCATGAACATGGCACTGGAACCCAGCAAGGGTCCTTGTGCAGTGTCAGTCCATAGTGGAAGGCAAATGGGCAAGAGAGGACAAGAGCAAGAGGGAAGATGGCTGAACTCACCCATTCCCATGATAATTAGTCAATTGAAATAATGGCATTCATCCATTCATGAGGGTGGTACTCTCATGACCTAATCACCTCTTAAAGGTCCCATCTCTTAACACGATTGCATTGGGGATTAATTTAGCAACACATGAACTTTGGGGGACACATTCAAAACATTGCAGTTTCATTTTTATAACAGGCAAAAAGTCTGTGGCAAAGGTATTATAATTTTATTTAAGCATCCAACCCTATATAGCATAATGAGCATTTATCTACTTATCCAAATCTAAAATCCAATGAAAAGAATGAATTATAGAATCACAGATTTACATTTTGGGAAGGATCTTGGATGTGATCTTCTCTACCTCTTATGATACCATCCTGGATGGCTATCCAGCCTCTGTTGGTGTACTTTGCCAAGAAAATACTCAGCTTTTTGATAGATGTGTTTCTGACATTAGGCTGAAATCTCTGATATAGTTTTCACCCTCTGGTTCCATTATCAGTAGGTAAATAATGAGAGTGCTAGACATTTCTCACAAGTAGTCCATCTGCCACATTCCCATCCAAGGGACCTTCTTTAGCTTAAGAACATAAAGTACAACGTGCCACATATGAACACACCCATGGCCCATCCAGGGCTCTGTCACGACAAAAATCATTCCAGTGGTAGAACTCGGGGGAAGGGTTGTGACTCCCAAAAACTAATAACTAAGGCCACACCTGCCTAACCACACCTTACTAATCCACTGTGGATCTATCTCCCACAGATTTATCTTATGTAGGATACACTATAAATTATCCTATAATATATATCATCCTGTAGGATAATATAGACATCATAAATTTATATTATTTAATCTATATATGTATTCAGTAAGTATCTCGTTTTAGAAAAATTAATCTTATTTGTCTACCATATGCCACATCTTTTATTGGTACTCAAACCCTATTAAGCTTCACTGGATAGCTCTAACTGTTAGAAGTACTAGTTCTATATATCAAGATTTGGTGTAGTGCCACAGCAAGATTAGATAATTCGTCTCTCTCCACAACTAGCATGTATGCACCTCAAGAGCTTTGGATCTCATGTTTTCTATGCCCAATTGCCTATCATAGTGCTGGTTACATGGTTACATATCAATTGATATGCACTGAATTAATAAGTAGAGGAATAAATGTTTTATTACTGAGTCATTATTTCATAAACTGTTTAACCAGCATTTATTTTCTAAGCTTAAAACTTAGGAAAACAACATGGTATAAAACAAAGTCTCTGAAGACAGAAGAAATCATCTAGTATTGGAGATTTGGGAATTGTTTCTATAGCTGATTGTGATTGTTCCTTTATTGACTCCGGTCTCAGAGACGTTTCAGTTTTCCTTTGGTTTCTTCTGTTCCCGTCATGGAACTTCTGACCTTCAGCAGAGTCTGAGTCCCCAAGCAGAGGCCAGTCATTTCTACACCTCATCTTCTCTTACAAGAGCTTTTGCCAACTACCCATTAACATCCTCAGCCACTTGGATGTCTATTCAAAGTTTATCCTGTGCTACACATTGTTTACTTATTCATCATCATTTTACCCTAGTTTTGTAAAATGTTATCTCCAGGTTTTTAAAAATGAATTCATTGTCTAACAGATGAAAAAAGCAGCCTTAGGTAACCACATGCCATTAACGTGTTCCACATGGTGGGCCTCTCGGGGTCTGCTGCACACCGCTGATGTCATCTCTGAGGTTTCCAATCAGAAATGGTCAAATTGGCAAGTGTCCCCCTCTTACTTACTTTTCCCTGTTAGCTCCAGTGACAACAAAGCCCACATCCAAACCCCCTTTGTTCAGTACTTTGGCTATAATCACCTCCCTGGTTTCCAGACCTCTTCTTTTTAGACCTTTCAGTCTGCTCATTGGCCAAACCAACAGAATGTGCTGAAGAGGAGGGGGGAGTGGAAAGAGAGGAAACAAGCCAAGGAGTTCTTTTGCAAATTGATGGTGCCTTGAGATCAACTGATTTGGAAAAATAGCCAGACTGTAAAGAAATATCCTTCCAACCTTCTCATTCCAAAAAAAGATAGTAGGATCATTCCTTTGAAGTTCAGCAAATATTTGATAATCACAACAATTATAAAAACATTCATGACCCTATCAGGTAGCACACCAATGTATACTACTGCTTTTCATTTGTCTTGAGATAGGGAGTTGGATTTTTGTTTGTTTGTTTCTTCTGTTTGTTTTCCCCTTAGTTCTGACTTTCCTAATTTTGAGTTTTCTCCATACTGTTTGCTGGTGATAATGGTAACAAGGGGAACATATGCTATGGATTGATCGGGCCACTGGTCATCTCTAAGTAGAACATAGTCAAGAGCTAAGGGAAGCCTATGAGACAGGGATCTTAAAGTCATAAAGGAGTTATGCAACCAGGAAAAGAAAAATATATGCTAAGTTCTGGAGACATAAAGGCAAAAAAGACATAGGGTCTTTACCCTTTAGGAGTGTTTAACAAAAAGAAAACAAGATATAAATGACTAGTTACCGAGCTATGCAATAAATGCTACACTGGACATATATATGCCAAGATGCCATGGAGCATTGAACAAGAAGTACTTAATACACCTGGAAAACTCAAGGAAGATTCCACAAAAGGCCATTTGTTTAAGCTTAATATTAAAGGGTATTCAGCAGTTTTCCATGCAGCCAAGAGGCAGAAAGGGGTTTTCTAAGTGGAGTTAAAGGTATGTGCGAAAACTTGGAGGTATGGACGAGAAGGCATGTTTTAGTGACTAAAAATAGTTCAGGGTGACTGGAGTTGGGGGACAAGCTGGGGAGGGTAGACACCAGGGACATTTACTCCATGTTAGGTGCTTAGATTTTATCCCATGGGCAGTGCTGCACCTCTGACCTCCATTCATTTCCCTTCCTGTTCCGTTAGTTGAAAAAAAAAAGAACCAGAATATTCTGTTCCTTCAGATCTAATTACCACAGCTCAACATTCTTAGACTGTCCTTGCTTCACTGAGGTAATGTCAAACTTTCTACACTTCCTTCTCTTTACTGGACCTGAAATCAAATTATTCAGGTCAAATTATCCAGATTACTCAAGACATTTGATGCCTGGGGGTATTCTAAAAGACCTCCAGACAAAGGTCTGCAAATTGACTAAAAACCAAACCATCATTCAAAACTTGGTTTTGAACGGTATCACATGATGAAGTAGTATATACATGTATCCACATGATGAAGTAGCTATAACTGATGTGCCTTACAATGGCTCAGAAGAACAGGTGCCAATGGAGAGATGCTTGGAGCTGAGTTAAAATTGTTCCTCACCCAGTAATTTTCAACTTGGGAATCCTGCCCTCACTTGGAGTATGAATTGGTAGTAATGGCAGTCCATAAGGAGTTTTCACAGCCTCAAAAATATAATAAAAACCCATGATAACACAAAGTAGGTGAACTAAAATATTGTGTTCCTTTGCATTTGACTGGAATGATCTAACTTTAATTTGGTGATACTAAAATCACATGAGGGATGGATTAGCACAGGCTCTGGATCTAGATTACCTGGGCTCAAATTGCAACCCCGCTGCTTATTAATGCAACCTTGGCCAAGTTATATAACCCCTTCCTGCCTAAGTTTCCCTAAGTATAACATGGAGGTAATGATAATACTTCCTCATAACTGTTACTTAATAAATGCAGATTGATTAAAGAAAAAATATGTCAAAACAAGAGAAAAAGATAATGAAAGTTTGAGAACCATTGTTTTAACTTAAGCAAAAGAAATCCAACTATTCTGCTCAGGTTGTGACCTGAAATAGGAGAATGCATTTTTACTTTACTGGAATTCAAAGCTTTGTTAGCCCTTTGGCTCTGGATTAAATGTGGAGGAAGCTGTATGGTACCTAATTCCATTTTTCATTCTCTCCTCAAAGAACCAAAAATGTGTCCTTCAAGCCCCTGAAGGCCTCATTATCTTGCAGATATTAGAGACTCCAATATGTTAGCCATTAAAAAGACATCGCTCTGTTCGATGACACCATTCCTGGGCAAGAGCCATAGATAACAAAACAATTGCCAACTTTCCCTGGCAAAGCTACATGGCCAAGAGGACAATGGTGGAAAAGGTTCACGACAGAGGAGGGAGAACAAATAACAAGGCAGGAAAAAAATGTTAAGTACTGGCTAAAAGACCACAAGCCAGGGGACAAGCCAGCTATCGCCCTGATGAACAGGAGGAGTCCAGCTACATGTTGCTGCCAGAAGCCAGCACAGGGCCAGCCACCTCGAACTGGAGATGCAACAGCGCCTGAGAGGGGGTCCAACACTGATTGCTTCCATAAATCTGCAAAAGAGCAGAAGCCACCCATGCCAGGGATAACAAAAGGGTATGCAAAATCTACAGGGGCTGGTAGGATTGCCAGTAAAGAGCAAGATGAGATTGACTGGAAAAATACAGCCAATGGCTCTAGGGAGACCAAATGAAAATACAGAAATTGAAAGTGAGGAAGATACTTGGGATGTCATGCTGGTTGAATAAAGTCAAGTGGTTGACTCATTGGCTCTAAGCTTGCTGCATGAGACTTCAGGAGCGATGGGAAGTCACAGTTTCTACAGATTGGCAAGCCGTGCCCAACAGAAGAGAGTTAAATCATTCCCTAGATGCTGTCATTGGCTGGATTTACAAATTCTGAAAGCTAGTACCTCACTGTATTCAGTTTTACTGTCAATAAAATGGGAAATACTGTGCTGACACAATCAACTTAGAGCTAAAAATGGACAAGTTGAACTACTATATGAAATAATTATTACTATTAATTGTATACTTATTATTTCAGTGGCTAGAAATAAATATATGAGGTTAAACTGTATGAAATTACTGGTATTTTGCCATTTTGGCCTATAAATATAATAATTTTCTATGTTTAGCTTAATAGATAAAGGCATAGACAAGATTAGAGTTATTTGTTTACAATAGAGAACTCTGCTAACAGATTTTAACTGAGATCCATCCTATACCCTTTCTCTTTCCACTCCCAAGGAAAAATTGTTTCAGACTTCAACAAAGGTGAACTGGCCCAGAGATTAATTTCTGGCTTTTCCGTGTCCCTTCTTTTCCTTCTGTTAATATCAGGCATTTTGATTCCTCATCTCGTACTCCTCTTTCCCCTGGGTGTTGTGAGGAGGGGCTTGGCCTGTAGCAGGCAGCTCCTGTTTCTGCCCAAGAGAGGTTGTTCTTTACTCTATAAACATGGCCTTGGGACAGCAGCTGCTTGGGGGGGGAGGGAGTGTCACAGGAAAATTCCCTACTCCCAAATATTTCCCCCACAGCCATTAGAGAGTAATTCCTTCCCTCGGGTTAAGTATTAACCTCATCAAACATCCTCTTTCAGCAAGCAAATATATCCATTCCCGTAATGCAGTGAATGGCTCCATTTTTAGATCGCCATCCCCTGAAACATTACGTAAAGGGACACTGGGCACCAAGAAGGACTGTGGCCAGCCACATTCCCAGCACACGGCACTGCTGGCGGGACATACTCTGAGAATGAGCTCAGACTCAGATTTCCTCTTACACCTCATCCTGCAGGTCCAATTGTTTCTTCAGTGAAGGGCAATCCATTAAAACTACTTATCCACACGAACCAACCTCCCCTTGATACAGGGCCTGCCACTGGCTCCTTTCTTATGGTCCCTGAGTTATGGAATTTAAGTGTCCTTGCTCAGGCCTCCAGTGATGGATGCCATAGAGAAAAATATCCCCTTCTGAAAGGCTGCACCAATTCCCTGGGCCACTGAAGGGCCACTCCACCTGCTGCCAACAAAAGTGGCTTCTGGGGCACCATGCCATCTGGCAATGCCACATGGGACAGTCCCCCTTGCAGTTGTCATAGATGCAATGTGTCTGGGAGTAAGAGTAAAACCCAAGGTCAAAGGCAGGATGAAGGGCATTGACAGAGGAGAATCCAGAGTCTCTTACTTTATGGCATTTTTAAGACAAGTTCATAGAACCCTTCACTCCCCAGACAGATCATAATTTTAATCCTCTCCTTTTTATGTATGTGTTTGCTTTGGAGGAAGCCCTCAGAAATTACATAAAATTTCCCAAGCTAACTTGGGCTTTCTGTAACATCTTGGCAGCCATCCCTAACAGAGACAAGGCTTTCACATTAGCTGTGGGCTTAGAGACCCACAGAGTCCTTTTTCCTTCCACTTCTTTGGCTCTCCCTTGGCATTGCCATACTCCCTCTAGCTGAGTACACTGGGGTCTCCAGGCATGTGGGTGGATACACCTCCCAAGGCCGATTCTCGACAATGAGACTCAATGCAAAGAAAGACTCTTGCATCTCTTTGGCTTCATGACCCTTAGTACAGGCTCCCCACTGGGATGACCACCCCCAAAGACACAATTTTACCTCTCGTAGTTTACTATGAGGTGACCTTTCTCAAACTTTGTTTTGCTTTTACTCAGCCTCTGGGAAACCTTTCTTTCCTGAAGCTCACCGACACTGAAAATTGCTGGGTGTCCTTCTCCAGGGAGCCAGGCTGCACAGGTGTGCCCCCACTATTCAGGGCCAGATCAGATGGACTCAAGGGTGCATCTGGCTAATCTACAGGTGGGCCAAGTCAGCATCTTACAGCAGTAATCTGTCTCAGACCTGAATCAAAATTGGTGTTAGTCTTTCAAACTAAGCCTATTTAAAGATTCACCCATCCTTCCCTCCTGATGTGGTATCCAAAACTAGCTCCCCACTGCTGTTCTACCTGATTTGCCCCTAGTTGAGATAGGGCTTTCCCACTCTAGAGCCTCCGGTTTTTAATTTCTCTGCCACTCATCAACACTGTTTACTGTTTTGTAAGTAAATAAACAACTGTTATTGTATTCTGTATACTTGGCCCTGTAAGGGAAAAAAAAAATCTAACAATAGAAACCTAGAAAAAATACAGGCCCAGTCTTCCAGGAGCTTTACTTCTAGCAGGGGGCAGAGCCCAAAAACACAGACCACAAGACAGAAAAAAAGAAAAAAGAAAAAAAAACTCAAGCTGAGGGAAGCTGTTTTTCCCCAGGAACAGGAGGGTGTCCCTCTCTCCCTCAGGGGGAGAAATCTCCCAAAGGTAACTGGATATTGTGTCCTGGGACCAGCCTTGATTATTGGTGAACATATATCGACCACCACCCAAAAGTGGATTTGGGCCACATGATTTCTGAGAAATCTAGAAATAGCAACAACTTAGAAGTAAGCACAGTTTCCCTCCGATTGCAGAGACAATGCCTGGAAGCAAAATCTATCAGTGTCTCCGCGCCAAGAGAAATGGCCATGTATTACTCTTCCCCACAATGTGAACACACATATATGCCCACTCTCATGCTCACACATGCACACACATGCTCACACTCACACACACAGGCTCCCAGTGAAGACGGCTAATCAGGGGCATAATTAGATGGGAATGGAAAGTAGCAGCTCCAAAAGTAAAGTTTGAAGAGTGGGGACCTTCCCACACCTCTCATCTGGCACTTCCTAAAGAAGCAGGGAGAGCTGCATTAGGCTCTGATGATGGTGACACCACGGGTCTGAAAGGTGGACTCACTGGGGCTCCCACTGGGGTCCTCGACAATTCAATGACTACCCCCTCTTGTCTTCATCCAAGCTCAGAATCAGTTCTGAGGAAGACACGGATGCCTAATGCAATGGAGCCCAAAATACCAATGTCACTGTTGTTAACGTTGTCTGGAGTCTATGGCATAGGTGAGAAGACTGAAAGAGCTGGGCAGAACTCTCCAGGAGCAGGCTGACTCTCCCAGACTGCAGGCCTCCTCTGCTAGGCTTACCACGCAATGTAAAGACAGCCTGGAATGTGTGCTCCGCAGGCGAGCAGTTCCCCTCAGCTTCCTCCTCCCAGACTCAGCAATCTGATCAGTCACTCTGATTCCCATCAAGAGGAAGGAGAAAGGGATGAGAGGAGCCAGGAGTACTTCTCCATCGATATCTCTCTACATTGACATGTGGAGAATGGGAAGCCAGTGTTCTCAGCCACAGGTCCCTCAAGCATTCTGCTCTACATACAATTCAGAGGACACGGCCGTCAGCCAGGGGCACACTCTGATGGCACAGAGTGTGAGAGGCTTACAAGACACACATGAGACATTCCAGGAGAGTGCAGTGGGTGGCTGTGTCCTCCCCCTCTTTCCTTCCTCACTCCTCCCTTCCTGAGCCTCTGGATCACACTGGGATGGATTGAGATCGACAAACCTGAACGTGTTTTGGTTTGAGGTTTGGCAAACTCTGTAACTCCAAAGTATTTCACAAATGTTTTGTGTTCTGCAAAACCAAAAAACATTGGCCAAGCACTTTCCCCCCTAATTTTTAAGCCCATGTGTTTTTAAAGGAAATGTAATCCGTATGTTTTGGGTACATTTATATGCAACTCATCAAACCATGCTCCTCTGCATGAGCCACTTGATGTCTCAGATGCATGAGGAAGATCTTAGATGTACAAGAACTCCGTTAGCACAGAAGAGGTGCTGGCTGGAAGGTGGTAAACTGGGTCCTGATGCTGGCACAGAACCACCAGTTCCCAGAAGATTTGCAAATAATTCTTTATATCCTCATCCATCAATCTTTCCCATCTGCAAAAGGGCATTAATAATTCTTTCCCTCATCAGATCCTGTGGGCAACTAGTGAAAATTAAAGTGTGGTTATCAGGCAATTTTGAGATTTTTAAAGAGAAAAAATACAAGAGCCCCTGTACCTTCCCTAACACGTTTATTTCAATCCAGCTTCCCAGAGCGCTGGAGGATAAAAATGCTTTCTACCTTTAATAATTCATCCATGCTCCATCATGAGACATGGAACTTCAGTGTCGTTATATCACGGTTTCACCTGCTAGGGAATTTCAACCTGGCTTCTTGTCCTCTGCTAGGGAATCCTTTGTTTACAGGGGATAGAAAATGGATGAAGAAGTCATGGGGATTAGTCTACAAAGACAGGCTGAGAATATACAGGTTGTTTTATTTGGAAAGGCAAAGATTCTACATGACTTACTAGTGTTTATAAGTAGATGAGGAGCTTTTAGAGGAAGGGGTCTGTTCTCAATATTGGTTGAAGATAAAATAAGTCAAGAGTAAACTGTTAGAATACAAAATGCACAGGCTTTGAAGTCAGGCAGACTTGGGTTTTAATCCCCGCTCCAGCCTTACTGTGTGACAGTAGGAGAGATGCTTAACCTCTCTGAGCATCAGTTTCCTCATTTGTAAAATGCAGCTTGTTTTGAAGATTATAGAGAGCATAAGCAAAGGGTCCATAACGCAGTAAGTGTTCAATCACAGTTAACTGATATAATTACTAGTGGTACTTAAGGTAGCCTGCAGGTTGTGATGGGGCGTAATGAAAAATTCCCATGCTATCAGAAAAACTAAATAAATAAAAGCATTGACATGGGCTAATGAGGATCCATAGTTCGGCTTTCCCAGAGCCCTTATGAAGCAGAGCAGCCTACCAGGAAGGACAGACAAATAACTGTCTGCCCTGAGCAATAAGACATTCATCAGCCTCCAAGCAGGCAAAGGCCAGGGCCAAATGATATGCCAAGGTCCTGTCTAACCTGATGAGGAGACAGGGGGACTTCAGCACTTGAACTGAGATGTCATCACAACTTCCTAACCAGTGACAAATCTTTCAAGATATAATGGTCTTTTTCTCAAGGTTAAAGAGTAGCTCCAACTCTTATAGCATAGATATAATGCAAGTCAACACGGCTTGTCTCTCCCAATTTTCTGTTCTAAGTCATGCCTCTGCACCTCCATTCTCATGCAACTCAGTCACATTCATGAGCAAAGACTACACTTTGTAGCCCTAGGGCCTCTTTGATGTTGCACAAACACGCCTGGCACCTGTCTGTCTTTGCGCTTGCTGTCTCCTCTGCCTGGAGTCCATACCTGGAAACTTCCTTTGTATCATTCATGGCATCTTATCAGAGAGATTATCCCTGTTCATCCTATAAAAGTGGTTCCCACTCTCACTCTACCTCTTAACCTGATTTAGTTTTCTTCTTAGCATTTATTAATAATTGACATATATATCTCTTGATACCTATGTAATATAGACAACAAATGGTCAAAGTACATCCAGATGGCAATTTCCAAGGACAGGGTGCCTGTTAATAGAAAAGTACTTATTAAGTAACCAAATTTAACCTTAGAAAAAGTGACCAAAAACTCTGAAAAATCAAGACTCCAGTGGGAGGAAAAAAAGCAAAGAAAATAAAACACTATTTCAAGTGCCAATAAGAAAGCAAACAAATACTAAATGCTACTGGAGATACAGAAGGAAGGTAAAAGAAAGAAGTAATTGAATAACTAAGGTCAGTAGGTTTGGCCCCTGTGGATGGACAGTTGTGTCTAGAGCAGAAATTCTTAACTTTTTGGACCTTTTTGAAAATATGAAGAAAGCAATAGATCTCTTCCCAGAAAAACATGCACCTGCTCATCCACACACAGTTTTACTTATAATATCTGAGAGCTCACAGAACCCCTGAAATCCATCCGTGGGTTCCAAGCTAAAGATCTTAATGTTCTCACCACACATGGTCTCCCTCCAGAAATAGCCTATCATGAACATCCTGCCCCAAGGAATCACCACCAAAGAAGGTCCAGAGGTTTCTTTATGAAAGGGCAGCTTTTCTTTTTTACCTTCTTATCACTAACAAGGTCCTCAGTAAGCGCAGATTGCGAAGCCTACAAAAGGAGGCAATATGAAATAGCTCACAGGCACATTCTGACCTGGACGTGGACTATAAGCTAATGGAAACGAAGGGGATGGCCCATCTGAAACAGAAGGAATAGATATTCATTCTTCGTTGGCTAAATTTTGAAAATAAAGGCCTTTGTCTTATTTTAAACAAAGAATCGTGGAACAGGAAAACATTTGGCTTGGAGTCCATATGTCTGAGTTCTAGTGTGCTCTATCACTAAATAATGGTTGTTTGACCTAAAACATATTGCTCCATTTGTTATCTGCAAACTGGAAGTTTAAGTGAATTTTACATTACTCAATAGATGTGACCTTAAAAAAATTCTGAGGTAAATAAAATGTTATAGAAATCTAAATGTATTTTAAATATACAATGTGTTTAATAAAGGAGTGATTCATAAATCATTTTATTATTACCGTGACTGATTTTTAGCATAAATCTGGGTTCTAATATAATACATTACACATTTCATGAAGTGGTTCTAAACGAAAGTTTTTGGTTTATTCAAAAACCCTTGCAAAGAGAATACCAAAGATAACTCCAGACAATCTGTCATTCAGATGTAAATAGATGCCCCCAAATTATGAAGAAACATCTGACCATTCAATAGTTTTTGCAAAGCCTGTGTACTTCGTGAGACAGACGTGTCACATTTGCTGATTCAATACTGTCTATATAAGATGAAAATTTCTGACTGAATAACCTTAGATACAGCTGGGTTTCCTAGCCATTTTAGTTCTCTCCTAGCTTTCTATGAATAACAGATTTTAATTTTATAGAGGAAAAGTGAGATCAAACTTAGAGATAAGAAACAAGAATCATCAACCAGAAAAACAATACAGGGCCATTTACAGCAGGAGCAAATAGTCCTACAAATGTCAGTCATTCCTAAGAGTTTCACTCTACCACAACCTAGTTCATCAAGTAGGTGGTGTTCTATAAACTCTCTTTACTAAAGCAGGAAACATCTAATGTATTTTGGAACTATTTCCTAGGAGAAAAATGGTTAAATTTTTTTCATAAAGCTTTAGCTCTTAATGGTAGTAATTTTCTGAAAAGTTTTATTTGTCCACAACTCCTTGCTTCCTGATAATGCAAAACACATGAGATACCACTGTAGGTGTTATAGCCACCTACAAGTGCTTATCAGGAAAAGATAGCAATCTTTGGATGATAATAAATTACCATAACATTTGTTTTAAGTGACTGAATTACCAAGTATAATATAGGGAGGAAAAAAGCATGAGGAATTTGATCTGGTGATTCAGATTGTGCTAACAAAGAATTTGGAAAATTCAGCCTTTGGGGCAGGCAGCTTTTTGATTCTTGGATCAGCTTATCCATTTCTCTTTGCCTAAGTCAACATAGTGGCAGAGCATGCAGGTGTCTTCCAAAACTCAGGAGCCAGGAGCCACCAGTAGAATGTGGGGAAAGGAATGTCACATAGAAAAGAAATGTCAGTTTCCCCAGTTATTCTTACCTGTTTCTCCCAGAATCTCTGAATCCTTTAGCAAAGGGGTTTCGGTCAATTTTTAATCTGGTGATCTAGAAACAAACAAATAAGTATGAATTGTTTTTATATTAACTGATTTCTTTTATTATTACTCCTAGGAAATTAACAAAAAAATCACTCTGCTAATAACAGCTGTTGTTTTTATTTAGTTTCCATTTAGTTTGAGATTTAAATTAAAAAGCTTGATATAAAACCTGTCCTGGCACACAGCTGTCTGATCCACCTAACTCAGTTCTCTATAAAAACCAATGTTTGCCCAGGATGTGACTCTGTAAACTCTCTTATACTCACCTTCCTTGCCCCAAAGTGGTAATAAATCACTTGCCTAGACAGACATTGACATGGAAAACTGGGCAATGGTCAGGTCCACAGTATGTGACACACATGAGGCACTTAAAAAAATGCTTGAATGAGTAAATGAATGGTGAGTAAGTGAGTGAATAATGAATGAATGGAATCAATTCAATCAGGTGGAATCAGACTACCAGACAATCTGCCCCAGCCTGAAAGACCCAAATAACTGACTGCATTTTCCATTTCACTTGAGTCATGCCTTGCCTGCTACTAGGAATTGTTCACTTAATGACCTGAAATGTGCATGTAAAAGACAGAAAAAGTAGCTAGACTTTGCCAGGGGTTTTACCCACAGGAAAGCTTACAAATGTGAGTCTGAATGGGGCAGAATACAGCACATCTCATTCAATCTCTAGGACTCACAAGCAAATCTGAAGAAACAAGGCAGCTTCACAAGGCTGCACAAATCCAGCACATCCAATTGTGTCACCCAGGTTGGGGCCATCTGGTTCAACCTCCACTCAATGCATAAGTCCCCTTCCATTACATCCTGCCTTAGTCCCAGCAAACCCAGTCATGGTTGTATATATTACCCTCATGCCTCTAGACTACAGCAAGCCTGACCAACATATTCCATATGCACTCTCGTGTTTTCACTCTCAGCCTTGGTCATGGGAGGCATCACAGACGTTTATGACTCAACTTGCTACATTCAAGCAATAGAGACTTAGGGGTGGGGACTGGGAAGCTCAGGGAAGAAGGAAATGTACTCTCAATGAAAGTTAATCCTAGAAGTAAGGAAATCTCATTATTTAAGATGATCATCATATTTCTGATAAATGCAGAACTTATCACTAAGACAGCTAAAGTTATTTTCTATGTATGTTGCAAAATCTTTCCTAGTCTCTCTTCTGCTTCATTTCATCAGAGCGGAATTTCCCAAAGCTACAGTCTTTAAAGGTCTTTAAAATGCAATGTGAGATTCTGACAAACAGACTCTGACTTGAAAGGACCATGCTGGCTTCAAGGTTATTTTTCTCCCTGAACATTTCTTGCCTTTAGAATGGCACACTAATAATGTAGCACTAATAATGTAGCAAAAGCAATTTTACATGTATTTTATAGACCAGAGCAGGAGCCTAACGGTTTGGCTTTCTAAAGTCCAGTGTCTGCCATGTGAATACTGTATTGAGTTTAAAGAGTGTCACTGCTTTTCTGTGTTTGACTTAAAATCAGTTCCTTCTTCCTCCATAATCCACAGCAATAAACCACACACCATATTTTCTTTTCAAGTTGGGGTTATAATATTTTATTTTCTCTTTCAAGTTGGCTTATCCTGCCCAACTCATTTATGATAGGGGTTTCTGATATATGATTGTGCTGCCATGTTTTGGGGGTCTCCACAGACCCCCATAAATATAACAACACTCTACTTCATGGGCCAGGGAGAAATGGTTGAAAACTTATTTCCCACAACTCATTGGATCCCAAACCAAGGGGTCTGCGTGGAAATTTGATAGACAAATCCCATCAAATGTTAGGAAAAATGATACCTCTACACTTGTTTCAAAGCTTTTAATGTGAGATTTAGAGAGCTGTATGAAGAGTGGTTGTGCCACTCATTATTTACTACCTAGTGCCTTTTGTGCACAAAGCAGCATGACAGGCAACACAGGTGATGCAAAGTAGTGTACAGTCAGTGTGTGGCTATGCACCAACCATCTCTTCCCCCAAGAAGCTGATCATCTAGAAGAAAAAGCAGACATATACACTAATAATTACAGAAGATGATGAGGTTCACAATAAAGCAAAAGTGCCATGAGAGCTTAGAGGAAGTAGCAGTTACTTCAAGTTGAAGGGCTCTGAAGTTTCCCATTAGAGGTAGCATGTGAGCCAGGCCTTGAAGGTTGTATAGGATTTTCATGAAAAATACAAGAGAGGGGGAAAGGGACAAGGGAAGCATTTCATAAGAAAGGCTATGAAAGCCAGAACATCAAAGTGGGAAATAGTGATATATATTTGAAAAACATTGAGTAGGCCAGTTTGACCAGAGCTGTGGAGAAAGAAGCAGTGAGGGAAAGCTAGAGAGGCCGCCGGCTTGAGGTCACTTCATAGAAAGCCCTTATTAACCCGCTCAGGCATTTAGATTACTCAATAGGCAGAAGACAGCAATTTTAGCTATCTAAACCAAATTATGATCTCAGTTAATGCTTGTGCTGACAACTTTGTTTATGTCTACAAATACCAAGGGTAATAAGGCAATTTTTGGAGGACTAAACCAATGTATTTTTAACCTCGATTATCTTTAGTTTTGGCCCATGTCTCCCCTACCAAGAGGCAGCCTGGCTGACTCAGATCTGGCAGGTGTCTTCCATGGTATGGAAAGGAATGCAAATGGTAGCTGGGCCATAAGGCTTGCCGTCCTATGGAAGACAAGGGTGTGATATAAGGTGAATTCTCATCATGTAGAAAAAAGAAGTTAAAAAGCAGCCCCTTCACAAACCACAGGAAGTAGGAGAAAAGAAGAGACAGACCAAGGGGAAGCAAGCAGTTAGATTTCATGACGTTTAGCTCCCCCATTCAAACCAAAATCCAGGGGTGGGAGTGGACAGAGTCAGAGGAAACTGGCAGGGTGACCTCCTTACATACATGGGGGTGGCTGTGTCACAGTAAAAATGCCACCTGGTCTCATTAAGCAGGAAGAGGCTTGTCTCTCTAGGCCTCCCATGGCCCTTCCATGGTGGCTAAGGGACTCTGAAGTCTTCCCAAGCAGTGATGGAGAAAGCAAGGTGACTGTGACACAGACATGCTACAGTCTTGCCTGGAGATAAATGGAGGACCTGAGTGAGACCTGAGGTGAGGATGAGCCAGCAAAAAAGACCCACAGGGCCCCGACCGAGGCCAGAAAGCAAAGCACAATTCATTTCAGTTGTCTCTTATCAGGAGAGCGTATTAGCACCAGGGACCCACAGGCAGACCAGACCAGAGGCCCACAGCAGAGGCCAGTGAGCCCAGAAAACAGCACAGGGACGCCACAGGCAACCACGAAGAAGTAACATAAACCTCTCCTCCTTCACGCCTGCATATGCACTGTGCATCCAGAGGCCGTGGGGTAGAGCAAGGGAGTGGGCAAAAAACAGTAACTAAACCTTCACTCAAAATAAATCAAGTTACATGAAGGGATATTCAAGCCAAAATAGAAGGTTTGCATTTCAACCTGTCCTACTCCAATACACGGGCCAGGGCTTTTTAGGAAAATCAGCGATAGAAAATTTTATATATGTGTGTGTGTGTGTGTGTGTGTTACATATATATATTTACATGATATAAATAGTTAATTTTCAACCCTACTCCACAAACATGTTTATCAGTTAGACCCAAATATGGCTATCTCCACCTCCCTGACCTTAGAGCAGATCACTGACACCTCTTGACTAAACTGTTCTTAAGGGCATTTTGCTCTTGTCCCTGTCCAGTGTCTTCTCTACACAGCAGCCCAAGTGGTCTTTGTTAACACATAACTGGATCATGTCATTCTCTTTAGTGGCTCAGAATTCAATCCAAGCTCCTCACCCAGCCTTGCAGGCCCCACGTGCCCTGGCTCCAGCCCACCTCTCCAGTCTGACCCGCACTCCTCACCCTCGTCCACAGGCTCCAGCCAAACCGAGCTGCTCCCAGTGCTGGAATGAGCCAAGCTCTTTCTATGCTCAAGCCCTTCATATTTGCTCTACACTCGGATAAAAAAATGCGTTTTTCTCTACTTTTCACATACCTGACTCTTCGTCCTAAGTCTCACATTATCTCCCAAGAATGATCTTCCCTGATCATCTCTCCAAAATAGGATACTTCTGCTACTTTCTTTAACTGCACCCTCTTTGCTCTTAACTCAATTAAGTTAATTAACTTAATTGTCAATATATATCCTGTTGGTTATTATACATTTTTTTTAATTTATGTATTTTCTGTCTGTATCTCTCCTGCAATGGGTAGGAACCATGTCTATTTTACACACCATTTAATGAAGTAGAACCTAGTATGACATGCTATTTGTGCTCAATGAGTATTTGTTCAACGAATGAGTGAATGAACAAATGATAATGCGGGAATCAGGGATCACCAGTCCAAAATCCATGACAAGCTTTAGAGAAACCAGACCAGACAATTCTCTCAGTTCTATTTGCTTTCACTGCAGGCATTATAGACAAAAATCTTAAATGTCCTTTCAGTCAGAACAAAGTAACCTCTTGTGCAGCTAAAACTATTCCACAGCACTTGCGTTCATACTTGGTCTAGTGATAATGAGAAGACGGAA
This sequence comes from Cheirogaleus medius, assembly GCA_008086735.1. Classification (NCBI taxonomy): domain Eukaryota; kingdom Metazoa; phylum Chordata; class Mammalia; order Primates; family Cheirogaleidae; genus Cheirogaleus; species Cheirogaleus medius. The sequence goes on along the minus strand of VBSM01000729.1, from coordinate 11,252,383 downwards.
AATATAGAGGTTGTGGAAGCATTTTTCTTCACTGATTTTATTTCCATAACCTTATACTGATTTGCGTAGTCTGAGTTATTAAAGACTGTAGCATTGAGGGGGTGGTTGTTGGCTTGCCACCATTAATTTTATTCATTGTCACTGACTTTTTGCCTAATAACATAGAGGCAGTTAATAAATGAGGTATACTTCACAATGCACAGTGCACACGTAAATAGCACAACCTAAGAGGAAATGAAAGTTGAATATCCTGAGTATGAGTTTACAGTACCAAAGCTGAAAGGGCCATCTCTTATTAACACTCCCTTAGTTATTTTTATTTTTTACCATATTTCTTGAAAGGTTTTCTATAGGGGGGAAAAACAAAACAAAACAAAAAAACCTTAGCCCATATTAAAAAAAACAAAACAAAACCTGCACTGATTTGATTGGAAAGTTAGAGCAAAAGTGGCTCAATAGTGTAGACTATAATGAATGGCTCAGAAATCCTATTGGATTTGCTTCCACAAACCTGGCTATGGTTTCTGACTTCCTATCTGGTTCATGTAGCCAATTCGCATCAAGAAATGAGACTGTGTAACCTGAGGAGAACAAGGCTATGCCTTTTTGGAATCTAACATTCTGTTTGAGGGGAAAAAGAAATCAATATTCAGCAGTCTTTTTCCTGTAGAGAAGACAAAGACTGCAGTGGAAATTTCCTGTTAATTTCATGAGGACATGTTGGCATCAGTTTCTTCTAAGAAAAAGCATAGAATGTTCAGTCACCTTTATTCCCACCTCTTCCACCTTATTCTCCATGATGAGATTCTGGGCATGGTGTACCTTCCTCTCTGCCATAGACCTGCCAAGTTGGCACTCCAAGAGCAAATAATAGTAATAATAACTTCAGTATGCTAGCAGCCCTAAGAGGCTATAGGTCAGTCAACAAGGGTGGGAGGAAGAAATAGAAAAAGGGAAAGAAAAGCACAAAATATTCCATAAAAATAGAAATGTTTTCTTCACACTTCACTACTGCTTGTGTCCAAAGAGGCAGTACCACAGATATAAAAGGGAACCAGTGGTAGAGGTATGTTGGCTAATCATTTGTTCAGTTATTTCATCATTTGCCAAGCCATAATGTCAGTGCTATGCACTATGGGACAGACACAAATATCTTAGAATTATGGAGGTGAGCTTCAGAATTTCATAGGCCAATTTTAATCCCTCCCTCAACATTTGAGGGCTCAACATTTATATCTCAATTTTTCATTCTACCAAGTGAAGAGGGTTAACATCTATCTATTCTCTCCTGCCATAATTATTTCATAAAATAAGTGACATTTTGTATCAAAAAAATAGAAAGGACAAAATAGAATAATGTAAAGTCTATTAAATTGAATGTTTACATCCATAAAAAGTCCCTGTATTTCTCTATTTTTCTCATTTTTCAATGAACCAAATAAAACTTCTCCAAAGACTAACACTAATTCAGACCGATAATCAATTTGCAAATGAGAATACTGAGATGGATTGATTTTTCAAAGGCAACCTACAGAATGAGAGAAAATATTTGCAAACTATACATCCAACAAAGGACTAATATTCAGAATCTACAAGGAATTCACACAAATCAGCAAGAAGAAAACAAATAACCCCATTAAAAAGTGGGCAAAAAGACATGAACAAATTTTTTTTCAAAAGAAGATAGATAAATGGCCAAAAAACATTAAAAATGCTTAACATCACTAATCATCAGGGAAACACAAATTAAAACCTCAATGAGATACCACCTTACCCCTGTCAGAATGGCCATTATTAAAAAGTCAAAAAAACAACAGATGTTGGTATGTATGTGGTGAAAAGGGAACACTCATACATTGTTGGTGGGAATGTAAATTAGTACAACCTCTATGGAAAACAGTATGGATATTTCTCAAAGGACTAAAAGTAGAGCTACCATTTGATCCAGAAAGCCCACTACTGAGTATCTACCCAAAGGAAAAGAAGTCATTTTATCAAAAAGACACATGTACTCATATGTTTATTACAGCACAATTCACAATTGAAAAGATATGGAATCAACCTAAGTGTCCATCAACGGATGAGTGGATAAAGAAAATGTGGTGTATATATATAGCACAGAATACTACTCAGCCATAAAGAATGAAATAATGTCTTTTGCAACAACTTAGATAGAACTGGAGAGCATTATCCTAAGTGAAGTATCTCAGGAACAGAAAAACAAATACTGCTTGTACTTACAAGTGGAAGCTAAACAATGGGTATATATGGTCATAAAGTTGTGTAACAGACTTCAGATACTCAGAAGATGGCAGGGCAGGGGGGTGAGGGATCAAAAATTACCTATTGGGTGCAATGTGCACTATTCAAATGATCAGTACACTAAAAGCCCAGACTTCACTACCATACAATTCATCCATGTAACAAAAAACCACTTGTACCCCCTAAATCTATTGAAATAAAAATAAACAAATAAATAAATGCTTAAAATTGCAAAGAAAAAAAATAAATAGCAAAAATCAACAAAATTTTATTCCTTGGTTGAAATAAAGTATATTGACAGGTGGAATGGAGTTGGTGAGGGAAGAGGCAATAAATGAATAGCAATGCACAATATCCGTGTACTACTTTTATGTATCCATAGTAATGGATATACAAACATGTCACAATTGAATATTAGCTAGAATAAAACAGGGGTAATAAGTCAACTGACAATGGGATTGATGTTGAACCTTTAAAAAATGAAATAAAGTAAACAATTTTGCCATATTGATTCTTTTCATTCTAGAATGTCAAGAAGAATAAAGACACAGTAATAGGTGAATATAGCTCACAAAAGAGAACAATTTATGCTACCCGGCATCTTCAGGACAAATTAAATTATTAAATTAATTATACATTATTGTTAGGTAACAGCTCTGACCCTACAGGATGCAGACTCAGGATTCTTGGGGGAAAGACCTGAGTTATTTTGTATTATCAGAAGGTACTGTATTATATGAAATCACATCTTCATAGCCAAAGGGAATGTTAAACAATCATGCTTGTTGATTTATCCAGGGATTGGGGGCTTGTTAAACAGGCAAAAGCAGTTATCTTGATCCCAAAATAGGCAGAATTGAGCATGACTCATCTATTTTGAATGTCAGCACAACGTGAGTTCACCAATATAACAGGAAGACAGGGAGATCAAAGTAGTTACCTATTGTTAATAATCCCCTCGAGAGCCAATGCAGCTCCTCCAATTTCCAACAATAAACTCTTTTCTTTGATGGAAATTTATCCTTTAAAATTTCCTCTATGCCCACTCTCCCTCATGCCTGTGCACATCCCGCATGGAGCAATCAGTGTAGCTGACTACTATGTGCTGGATGCCGGGTTTGTGTCAGGGAATTTATGCACATTCCCTCATCTACTCCTTGTGTAACTCTCCAAGGCAGCCACATTTGCAAACCGGGAAACACAAATTGAAAGGAATTAAGAAACTTGCTCAAGGTCATTCAATTTGTCAGTGGAAAGGTCAGAAATCAAACCAGGTATATCTGCTGCCCAATTTCCTAGTCTTAACTGTGGCATCCTGCACCCACCCCAGCCCAGAGGCAGACAAAATATTTATATGAGTAAAATGTATTTACATGCTGGAACACTACCTATAAGAGAAGGCAGAGGAAGTGAAAGGGATTTCAGGTACCCATGCTGGGTCCCCTTTCATTGTCAAAGTGAGTTATAGCTTTCTAGTTTGAACTTGGGTTGAACAATAATGGCTCTCCTGGCCTCTCTAACTGATCTCAGTGAGGCAACAGAATGTTCATTCTTAAGTGTTCTAGCTTCTTCTACAAACTAAATTCTAAAGTTGCAACATTTATTGCCATATCACTACCTTCATGAGAAACTAATAATTAAAATGATGGCTGATATAGTCTTAGAAAAATCTAATCAGTTATTCAAAGAACTTAGAATCCTACTCTCCTTCTTCTGATCCAGCTAATCCCAAGGTTCCAGTGGCTCCAAAGGCCATGGCTATATTGCTGCTATATCTTGTATCAGAGCTTGAAAAAGCTTGATTATTAAAGTTTTCTCTATGAACCTTCATAACCTCTGCGATTTTACTATATAAGGAGGAATTTTATAAGGTTAAATAGTTTTTAAATAGCACCCAAAGCAAACTAAAGGTCTTCCACTTTAGATCAAATGTGGCATCCACAAGAAAAATCTGATGTTGGGAACACTTTTCAGCTACTGTAAAAGTCTGATAACCGTATATAGTACTTAACATTTACTGGATTAAGGGGTTTTTTATGTCAGGTTCCTCTGACAGTAAGGACTAGTTAAGGAATTTTATTCAGATGGACCAGGAAAGAGAGAAATACCCTTTCTAAATGAGCCAATGATTACATAAACCACTTTCATGTGCCTGGTACATCTTAAGCACTTGATAAATAATTAGTCAATGAACTGTTGTCCTCTATTGCTTTCATTGTTAGAGCACAAAGCAGAGAATCCAATACAAAGGGTGTTAAGTATAACAGTGTCAGTTCATTTTGTTTCAAGCAGGCCTCCAAGTAAATGCAGATTTTCAAGCAAGATAAACAAACAAAATTCTCTTTGTTTCAGAAAAGGTTTGCTGTCGGATCCTTTTAATTAGACAATTTGCCAAAAGATTAAATACAATCTAATTTACAAAAATAGGATTCGCATGTAACTTTGAGTAAATTTATAAAGTGAATTCATTATAAAGCTACCTAGCCACCCTCCTTAAAAAAAGAACAATGTTTAGAATACCCACAATAATTCCAGACTTGGCTTCTCCTTTACCCTAGCCCCATCCATATTTCTCCTGTGTTCTTCAGGCTAGTTCATTTTTGTGTGCCAGTGTTAGAAAAAGTGTCAACTTTCCGAGGAAAACTTCTCTTATTCACCAGACCAAGAAACATTCTGTCCACATCTCTGTCATTGAATTATTCCACTGTACTATCATCATGGATTTATGTGCCTTGTGTTCAGCTAAAACTCTTCTTAAGGAAGAAATGCATCTTAATCAGCTCTGTTTCTTTGCTATGCCTGGGACATAGTAAGCTCTCAATAAATATTTATGGAATGAATGAACATATTACATAAAAACTTACAGATCTTAGGAAGTGGCTGGTGTTCACATGGGGGTAAATTTAGTCTGAAAGTGTAAATGGAAGTGGTGAGTCTTAAATAGCGTTTGAAAGACTTGATGACTTTGATGTAGCCTGGTAGAGGGATATATAGAAAACTGCAGATAAGAGAGAAGGCACCAATCAAACCCCCATATTTGCAAAGGAATTCCAAATGAGGAGGATCATTTGCCATGATGTAGTAGAGATCATGATCATATGTACAAATACACAGAGACATGAAAATAACTTAGGTGGTTTTGTCCTCTTGGTCAAGATCTCTTCTCTGATCTAAATCTAGACCATGCAAACTGTTGCTAGGCATACCACATTGTCATCACCAATGCCTTGTGCGCACTGCAAGACTGATGTCTTTCCTTCTTTCTCTTCAGTGCCATGTAGAAGGACTAAGCATTTCTTGCCAAAAGCAAGAATAAACTGTTTTAAAAGCAGATGCAGCGGGAGACTCTCAAGGGCAACCTCTTACCTGCTGGTTCTGATAGGCCGTGACTGTGGTGAACACAGTCTCAGGAAAGTTGAATGTTTTCACCCCATCGCCAACAGGGACAGGCTTGGTGGGTGAAAGGTCACTGCTGAAGTCCTTGCGAATCACATGAACTCGAGGCTGGTATTTGTGCATAGAGTGCAGAATGATCTGAAATGAGAAGGAGAATTATGTAGGGACTTTAAGGTCCCTACATTTTTTCAAGCTCTTAATACAAAATAAATCACAGGATGGAAGTATTACCGGAAGAGCATAGATTGGGGGTAGAATGTACAGGAAACTGGAAATCAGTGCACTTGCCCATGGCAGGAAGGACTAAGTGATTGGAGAGCATTACATAGAACCATATAGCAGGGTGTGCTTATCATGGGTGGTAGATGTCATATATTTGCTTTCATTGGATAAATGCTGAATGACAGTTCTAGTACTAGTGGACGACACTTCACTAAAAGGTCTCAGAACCTCTGCCATGTGACAAGTTGTTCCCTCCAGCTTCAAATTTTCAGCATGGGTTCATGCTGTCTGTAAACTCCACATGTCATTATTTGCATACATAATTGAATGTATAAACATTCTTTTAAGTCCTTTAAGAGTGAATGGTAAACATGTGTTCTCACTCCCTCAGAAAATTGTCATTTCCTTTTTTTTTTTTTTGTCATTTCCTTAAAAATGGGAGCTATGGTTTTAGCTTCTTCAACCTTCCCATAGCACCCAGTACAGATCCCAGCACTCAGGGAAAATTCAGTACATGTTTCACTGTCAAAGATAAATTAATAACATCAGGTGCTCCAATTATACCTGGAAAGACTTAAAACTTAGTTCTCTCTTATAAATTCATAAATTTCTTGACAAATCAGCCAAAACTGACATTCAGTTGTTTCCTCTAGTTTATTGCCTTGTGAGTTATTCTACTGAATGTTGTGATTTCTTTTACCATTGTTTAATTTGTCTTGTGTTTCTGTCTTGCCCCCTGACTAGACTGTAAGTCCCTGGAGCACAAGGACTTTGTCTGATAAACACAGCCTGATGCATAGCAGATGTTTGCTAACTGTTAGATTTGTAATAAATGAAATTGAACTGGAGAAAAAATGTCTATGCTTACTTACTTAACATGACTTAAAGTGGCATAGAGATTCTTATTTTACCAATTTGAAAAAGCCTGGGGCTACTCATGTCTAAAGCAAAAAGGGGAACAGAGAGGAAAGGGGAGATGGGATTCTTTGACTCACATGTCCTTGATCATCCAATTCATTGTTGGTCAGCTTGAGTTTGTCGAAACTGACCACCTGTCTCATCCAGGTGTCTCCAGAAGCTAGAGAATCGGGGTGTATATAAACTCTTGGGGGCACCGGGGAATCAGCATTGCCGGCCACCATCCACTTGGAGCTATGATACACATATCTGCGTGGGAGAGAAAGAGAATTCAGAGACACATGCAGAGAGGGGACAGAGGCCCAGGAAACAAGTCGAGACAGGAAAGCAGAGAGACAAAGAGGTGACAAGAATGGAGAAGTAATGGGAGTCAAGTAGAGGACCAGAGGAGAAAAAGAGAGGGGCAGATAACCAGGGGAAATGAAGTGGAGATAGAAGTGGACAACAAGATGGTGGGGGAGGGCAGAGAAGTTTTGCGGTTAATGATCAAAGCTACAGCTCTCACGAGGAAAACATTCTCACAGTCTTTTTCCTTTCTTCCCCCTCTCCTTGCCATGCACCCCTGTGTGCACACAGGCAGCCTGCACTCACATGTCTAGCTATGGAAAAGACATTTTACTGCAACCTTTCACCTTTCAAATGCAAACCATATAATCCCTTGGCCACTTGTTCAGGATTTTGTTCTTTATTAAAAACATCTTCCATATTGTCCTATAAAATCCAGCCATGTGCAGAGACCCTCCACTCCCCTCACTGGGTTAACCATTTCCTTGCTAAGATTCTGAATTTTGAGGCATTTCTATGAGAATGGAGGGCCTTTGCCTTAGTGCAACCATTCCCGGAAACACCACCAAATATTCCTAGTTAGTGTTTTCTTTGATGAACCTTATGTTAAACTTCATCATCTTCCACATTGGTTTCCCACAAAGCCACTGGAAACACAATACTGCTGGTAGTAAAGGGAGTCAGTTTTCCAGACTTTGCCAATTTTCCCGTAGTTCTGAAGAGCTGTGTCTGTGGATCTGGCAATTCCTGTTTCTCACTTCTAAATGACCACATGGGACCCGGACCCTGACAAACAGAGGTGCTCAGTCCAAATCACAACTCCCAAAGCCCTATAAAACAAACGAGAAGCATCCTCTTTCCTGTCCTGCAATCCAGACTACATCTCTCTTGGCCAGCTCTCTCCCCTTGCCATATTAGTCCCGGCCTTCTCCATTCATCTCTTGCCTCCAGATTCATGGATTTAGGGCCAATTTCTCAGACTTTAGATATTTCAAAAAATGAGCCATGATTCGGTGATTTGATTAATATCTCAAGAGATCAAATAAGCCACAACTACATATAAGCCATCCAACAGACATGGAGACTATGTTGGCTTTTAATGACTTTAGGGGAAAGTTATTTAACAAACTCACTCACAACCCACATTAATGAACAATAATTCTCCCTAACTAGATGTTCTTCTTGAAATCTTACCTAATTCTCTTATTCTTTCTCTCCATCATCTACAGGCTGATCCATCAGATATATGACTGAATTTACTGCACTGGTCCACTTCCTCCTTATCCTCTCCAAAATAAATCATCCCAACTCACTTAGCCTTTCATAAGTCAAGTCATTCAATATATTAATCACTTTCAATGTTAACTGAATGAATCTTAGACCTAAAATCCATTCTATTTTTGTTACCGTAGGAGACATTATACAATCTCATTCTGTTCGGAGATACAGGTAGGATCGCAGACCAAAGTAACTACTTCCTGGCTTGTGCTCTGCCACAGGCCATTGGCACATCCTCCATTACTTGTTCCCTGTACAGTGTGCATTTGTTAAAATGCTTCATCTAATGAGTTTAAAGAAGCATCTTGGAATGCTTGTGATGCCCACAGTTCCACGTCCCAGGGTCACTGTTACCTGTATCTCTTATTGTCCACAGGCACAATGTCCATTGCTATGTAGTACTGCTGGTGTGGATCCAGGCCAGTGATTTTCACTCTCATGGCAGGAAACATCCTCCTATGAAGGGGAATAAAGTAGTGACCTCCACAATCAGAGCAAGAGAAGTAGAAAAAGTAAAAGCTTGAAGAGTGTTTTCCTATTAGGTACTCTAAACATATCAAAGTCCAATGTCTTCTAATTCTCAAAATTGATTAATTTTTTTCACTTTGGAAATTGTCACAATAAAATACACTGAGGACTTATACTGCTGAAATAGCATCTCTTCTTAACTTAAATTGACTTTTAATTTGATGATTCATACATACACTCAAAGGGTTCATACCGTACCTGATTTATATTTTTAGTTAATCTTTAATGTGATATGGACGCATATATACAGATGTGTGTGATGTGTGTGTATCCACACATATATATTCTATTAATTATAATCTTCTTAAAGGTGGGCACAATAACTTACACTCTTCTTATTACCCAAGGAGCTTATCACAGTTTATTGTAGGTCATCATAAAATATTTTTGACTGATTGAGTTTATTGGAAAATGACCACTCTAAAAATAATCTCTCAAGAAAGGAAGAAAAAGAGTGCTACCAGTCCCCAAACAAAGGGCCACCAATTTTTAATGCATAAAACTGTAGACAAATTTCTGCAAGTTCTCAGGCTGTCAACGTGTGTGTCAGGGGGAGGACCCTGCAGAATAGGGAGCAAATACCAAATGAATTCTAGTGGCCTCTGGGCAATACCTTGTTTCTACCACAATGGCTTGTTAAACGTGCCAAAGCAAGTAAGGTCAGGATATAGCACTTTACAACTTCTCTCATAATTGAAGAGAGGAGGAGAGGGAGCAGCCAAAAGAGGTATTGAGTTTCAACAAGTCTAGAATAAAGTTTACCATTCTTCTTTAACCATAAGAAAGAAGAAAAACATCGAGTTTTTTTTATATCAAGCCAAACATAAAAAGGCTCAGTTCAAAAATTTGGTTTGCCCTGAGTGTACTTACTCTAGGGTACTTGTATACAAAACACCGCATTAAGCTTAACCATCTGGGGCTAGTTAGTCGAGCTGGGCAGAACACAGTGCTAATGAGGTCAAGGTCACAGGCTTGATCCACATATGGCCTAATTGGCTTTGCTCCATTTCACGGCCATAGACCATACCCTGACCTCAGACAGCCATCTTGCAAATGTGTACTGGATGGCTAAATGAGAGGTTCTCTGTGCTAGTCACACACTCACTACTCATCCAGGAAAAGCAACCCAAAAATCAAATGTCCTATGGCAGTGACATGGTAATCATATTTGAGGAAAAGCACAAGAGAAACCATAGACCTTTAATAGGGATGATGGCTAATTCATAAATAGTTGCAAAGAATAACATACAGCCATTCCTTCTTTCCCACTTTATTACCTTTCAGAAGCTTCTGCTGGTATATCATTTTAGATTTCTCTTCCTACTCTCTCCAATTTAATTATAAAACCTTATATTTTAGTCTTATGGTGCGCTAATGAAATATGATGGCAGGCTACTCATAATGACTAAAATCTAACATTCACTGTAGGTTAGGCACTTCGATTCACATTAATTATTTCTGAAAATGTAAATGCAGATCAGCAATTCCCTTCTTAGCAACACTGATTTATAACTGCCCTGTTTGGAGGTCATCTTGTCAATGATGGGGCAAAAGTCCTCTCATTTACTTCCTGAGATAAAAAAGTATTCCTCTCAGCCACCTGCAGAGGCTGTAATACATTAAATGGATTTCTTCTCTTGATGACTTCAAGAAAAAGGGTTATATGTTTTTAAATCCAGTATCTGTTTTGTCTTGGAACAGTTATACGACCTTGAGTGAAGGCACTACCTATCTTTTCCCAGCACCCAAGTGCTGAAATGAATGAGCTGTCTGGCTTTGGATAAGTCATTCAACTTCATCATCTAAAAAAAAAAAAAGGAAAGCAACTAGATAACCTCTAAGGTGCCCTCCTGCTTTAAAATTCTATGACTAAGTTTAAATTCTTTTCTTAAAAACTTTGCAAACATTGCCTTTTCTTTTTGTCAGTATTTTAGCACAGAAGTGAAGTCATGACACTCTGGAGAAACATTAATCTTTCATATTTCACAAAATGAGATGTGTTTGGTTTTAATTTTATGACTAAATTTAGGCCAGTTCTTTTGTCTTTCAAACCCATTAATCCCTACAAGCACTTCTGTCCATGGTGCTGATTACACTGATTGTGTTGGTACGTTCAAAGATTGAGAGCTCTGTAGACTGCAATAGCTCTGAATCAACAGGATTACAGTTTGGGGTGTGGGAAGAGGTAGATGGTGACTAAGATTTTCTGAATGTGAAAACAGACAGACAGTCATACGTAACTAACAATGGAAACTGGAGTTAAAATGAAAAAGAATACTGCATAGGAATGAAAATGAAGTGAGAAGGAAGAAATTGGCCAAGGGAATGGGGAGGGATGAAGAAAATTTGCAGAAGAGAAAGTCTTCTTTGTATGCTTCTGAGTTGTTTCAGAATTATCTAAGCAGAATCACGTGTAGCAACAGCAACAGCTGAGCAAATAGAGAAGTGATGAATGTAGTTTTTAAACCTAAACAAAGGAGTTCAATATGACTAAAGAACAAATTGTATGTCTGTACCGGGGAATATGTTAATGTATCTGGGTATCAAGGTGAATTTGTAAAACCAGAGATGTTGAGAAGAAAACACTACAGAAGAAATTACAAAATGAGTTACATGAGGGTTACGTGAGGGTGAGAAAAAAAAAAAAAAGAAATTTTCCCTTGAATTGCTTTGTTTTCTTCCAAGCTTTAGCACCACAAAATGTAGAACCAGAGTACACTAAGACTCAAGCAACAAAAAAGAGGTAGCATTGAAAGTAATTCTCCTACAAAGTTGCTCCACCTAGGAAGTCCTGGTTTAATGGTTTCATCCACTAATAAAACTTAGCGAAGGAAGAGAGTTCCAAAAGAGAACAAAAATGAACAAGATTTCAAATTAATTTAAACCTCATTCTTTTGTGATGTGTTATTGTAGTGGGACGTTTCTCTCTAAGCATACAGGTAGGTAAACTGGATCCAATCAAAATATTCTTTTACTTTAAAAGGCAATGTTTATAAAAATAGCTTATAAGCAGTGAGGTGGATCTTCTGGTCCACATGACAAGTGAAACTATTCAAATTGGCTTTGAAAACATGAAAATAGCATAACTGTTTTTGCTTAATTTCCACTTAACTATTCCTATATCCTCAAAGGCTTCCTCCAAATTTAGTTTTATATAAATCATTTTCATTTTTAATCCAAGAGGCAAAACTACAATCATTTCTTAATAGTGCAGGATTATAAATAATTGGGACCATCATTTTAGAGCCACGTAGATTTATGTAGAATTCTAGAGCTTCCCCTTACTACCCTTGTGCCTTAGTTAAGTTAATTAAATTCTTTTGGCCTCTGCATCCTAACTCATATATTAGATGATCATATCCTCCTTCATAGGATTCCTGTGAAGTTTCAATGACATATGTTGAGTGCCCAGCACAAAATATACTCAACTATAAAAAATTGAAAGATCCCAATACAGGAGTATATTGACTAAAAGTACCTATTTCAAGAGAAACTGTGTTTTTAAAATTTCGTTATTCTAGATAAATAGGTTTTCAAGAGATTCCATGGGTTGCTGTTAAAGTTTTGTAATAATTTCAAGTCAACAATAAAATACAACAGACCAACAAACAGGACTTGGAAGATGCACTAAGCCCAATTCTTAAAAAAAAAAAAAAATTCTAACAAAAGCATCTGATTGTTTTAAGTGTCTTAGAAGATGTAAGCTGTTGTTTGGGAAGCAAACTTCTTGAAAACTTTGAATGGTGAAGTAAACACTTGCTTTGGAAATCTATCTTTCGGCTGTCGAGATACTATAGGCCTCCAGTATTAGCTGAAATACAATTGTAGGTGGAAAATGTTTGTGCGGGTAGAGGTGATTTAGATTTGAGTGGTCCTTGTAGGAGAACAGCAAAAATCACAGCACGCACAAGAGGACCATTTTACCATGATGTCCAAATGCAGAAAAGTGAGTGTGAGTTGCTTTGGTTTCACTGATGCTACCACAAATAAATGGTGGGAGGGTATGCAATGGCTCCTACTTCTGTAGATTCTTTGAATTGGGCCACTCTAAGGAATTTGTCCTTACCTGCCTGCTTTGGTGATGATCATTTCGGTTCCAATGTCATGGAACCTCTTCCAGAGGTCAGCACATTGCAGCTCCACCTGAATTTCCTCCATGGAAGACATGGCAGCAGGCACAGGGCCTGCGGCACCAGAGGCCAGGTCAGTGTGAGTGTTGAAGGAGCAGGAAGTCCGCTCGGTGAGCACCTCAGAGTCTGAACCAGTGCTCTGCTCAGAATCTGCAAAATAAACAATCAAGCCTTAGGTGAGAAACTGCTGTGCTCTCCCCTCCCTACCCCTAGCCTTAAAAGATGGGGGGGATGCAGTAAAGTGGGGAGAAGGGTGAACAAAAGGAGATTTAAAGGTGGGAAGCTCCAGAGCACAGCATTCAGGGTATTTTATTATTTTTTTATGGTTTGTTTTTGTGATTTATGACCTTCTTTCAGGTTTTGTGTTTCCAACATGACATCTGGCATTTTAGTAAGCTTTAGCAACAGCTGAAGAAAACTGGTCCACAACAGGCAATATAAAGATCACTAAATACTAATGTCACCATGTTGGGGGGAATGAGGCCAAACTGGGGTGATGCAATAAATGCCAAATTAAAGTAAAATAATAATTACAGACAATAGGTAAAAATATAAATTAGACTATTTCATTTGGAGGAGTAAAGTTTCAATGCTAATAACAACTTGCTCTTCAATTGCATACCACTCAGCATCACTGCCCATCAGTCAGTTATTTTTAAACACAGCAATTTTTCCTCTACTTATATCTGCCCTGGCCATCAAAAGTAATGAAAATCTGTTTGGGGTCTTTAGAATCACTTTGTCATATATTGGAGTAAATGGTTTTTCCTAAGAGTCCAATCAGGCCATTTTTGGATGGGAAAAAAATCTCTGTTGTGAGGCAAGTATATAAGCATATGGAAAAAGTTACCCGAGAAGGCAGTTGAAACAAAGGGAATAAATGAGTTCTGGAGACACCTTGATTGGTTTCTGAAGTATGGGCAGAGGGGAGGGGTGATCCAAACAGGAAGGTGGGATTGAGAGCAACCAAATAAAAAGTTGGCATGCTGGGCCAGATGGTCCTTTCCTGTATCTTCTGTACTCATGAAGACAGGTGGGGTGGGGACACAGGAAGGAGACTGAAGGAGCAAACTGAAATCAGAACTACCCGAGAAGAATTTTATGATATTTAAAAAATTCACTTTTAAGAGCCTGATGCCAAGAATTATATGTCTTAAGATTTTCCAAATTCAGATTAGCTAGTATAACTTTCTTAGGTCAAATGATATTGCAAGCCAAAACTAAGAACATATTTCTTTAACACATAGTTAATGTCTAGGATTCTGATTGCTTTCCTATAAATAAATATATACATGAGTAAGGTTGGAACAGCAGTGTCTTACTCTGACAAATGACTTTTTAATTCTGTAAGGGTCAGAGATTCTTAGGCATCAGTCCCTGATACTACTAAAATCGAAAAAGAATGAGACTGAATGCCAGACCACCTTGCCGCCAATGTCACTTACCTGTAGCAGGTTTATAAACCTACAAACAACACATCCCATGGTTCCTTTATTTTTGTTTATGTTTATCCATGACATTTTTCTTTCTCAAACCCAGACAGCATCTCTGGCAAGAATATCCCACAGTTTTATCAAAGCCCCCAGGGGAATAAAGTGCCCAGAGGGAGAAAAGTGTCATTCCTCTTCATCCTCCTCAATTCCCCACCTGTCACTTCTGAATATAGTCAGTTTGCTGAAGAACTGAACCAAACTCCTAAATACAAGAGATGTTTCTGACCAAAAACCTTAGTTTATCCACAATCACTAGTCCAGTTACTATCTTCATCCAAAAAAAAAAAAAAACTATAAGGTTTTATAACTGGTTTTATACCTTTGGCTAAGCAGCAGCTATTTTTGGTCTCCTTCAAGTGCAGAAAAGTAGAACTACTTATCTAAGATGAGAGCTGCTGCTGAGTGACAATCTCCACCCTGGCCTGATTCTATCTGCCACTCAATAGCAGAGTCGTATCATCACACACTGAGCCAAACACAGTAATTCAAATGACCTGAGACATGGATTCCTCAGTCTTATTTTGTTTCTGTGATATCCCAAGGTCTCCTCACTTATCATGAATATTGTAACTTTTTCAAAAGCTTCTCAAAACAGTATTATAAAAATATAGTCTTGCCCTACCTTTGGGAGTAAAGTGTTACAAATCTCTTCACCACAGTGTGCCACAATTACAAAAACAGTTGGAAATATATACCCTTAGTAGGGCCCAGCAGCAATTTTTGACATATATTTCTCCAATGTATGTTGAGGAAGGGGGAGGGTATGGAAAAGTATCACTGCACTAAGTGATAAATATTTAATGGTAGCCAAGTTGAGGTTGGGATTTGAATGGGGACTAAGTCCGGAGAATTAGGAAATAAGAGACTCTTAATTCACTATATCACCTGGAATTAAATAGAGACTCAAAAATGTAACATCAAACGGATTAACAAATAACCTTCGACAAGTAATTTAACCACCAGGGGCCTATTTCCTCATTGTGCAATGAGAAGGATTGAACTCAAACGTTTTAGAATCTCTTCTACCTCTAACATCTTGAAGAACATAAGAATCTTCTCTGATGCAAGTGATAACCCAGGTAACCTCAATTAGAGGCATCAAATTTAAAACTGTTCGAGCAAGACAAGTCAAATAAGGAAAAAGACTAGGAGTTCAGAGTCACATTATCACAGGAGTTAAAGAATTGAGTGGGTATTCTCTAAGGGTTTATAGTTTCAACCTAATCAATCAATAAGCACCTATCAGCATATGGCCCTAGATGAGGTACCATGTAGATAATTAGAAACAGAATCCCAGACTTTAAGAAGTTTCCCAGCTAGTGTTGATTAATAATGTGTTTATTGAGTGCTTACTGTGTGCCCAGTACTGTGCTAGATTCTGAGAAATACCAAAGTACACGATGAGCCCCCTCCTTAAAGCATTTACAGTGCAGTGGAGACTGGGAGCGTTCATAAATAATCAGAGACCAACACAAATCACTACCACAGTTTTCCACACCATTACATACTGTCTCAGATGTCTCATAGGAGTCCAGAAAAGAAAGGGATCTGAAAGGGCTGGGACAGGCCTGGGGAACCCATCATTACTGGGCAAGAAGTAAGGCTGTGGAGGAGTAGGTGGTATTTGCCCATGAAGAGGATTTTCAGAGAGTTATTTGTTTCCCTGGAAATACTCTGAAATTCTAGATTCATCCTCCCTCACAAAATAGAGCCCAGTGACTTTCATATACAGGATGTAGGCACCAGCCCACATTTGCAATAACGTGAATGCACCATGCAATTTTCCATTCTCAATTGTTCAGAAATAAAATTAATATTATATTTTATATAGTTTTTAAAACATTTGAGAGGAATTAGGGCCACCTGTGAGGTAAGCTACCCTACAATACCCTTGAAATAGTAATCTCAGAGTCAAGATCAACAGCTTAGGTAAAAATAAAATATAATCCTTTGTAAAATATATGTTTAAGTTATAGTTATATAAAATATTTTGGCTAACCAAATCAAAAATTTTAGCTATTAATTAGAATGTATAATCAAGTTACCTAAGTCATGAATGTAAGAAACACATAGCTGGTTATTTTAATCAAATCAGATCATCCATTCAGAAACATGATCAGTCCCTTGAAGATGAAAAAACACCTCTGTGTTTTCAAGTTTGTTTATTCTGGGCAATTTGTGACTTTCTGTCTTCAAAAACTAACCATTAGGAACTCATGTGAATGACCCAGAAAAATTTCTTGGCTATCAGATGCCTCTTACGAATAGTATTTCAACAAGAGAAGTTTCAGTAAATCAGGAACATAAAATGTTACAGGTAACCAAGGCAGTTAAAGGAGAAAACTTAGGGAACCTAACACCGAGCCAGTTACAAGTCACTGGAGAACATCATGTGATTCATAGGGTCAAACCAACATATCTATTCCCATTCAAAAAAAATCCTTTAAAAAAAGCTTTAACTATCAGTTCATAGGGTCACTCTCTGTCTATCTCTGACCTATTTCACTTTGACAAAATGAATGCTGTAACACTAAGTTCCTATAGAAAGTTGAGTTTAGCTTAGAGGGAGTTCAATTCTCACTCTAGCAATAATAATAAAAGTTTCTTGATTTTTATTTTATACATTATCTAATATAGCCTTCTAATTGATAAGCTAGACATAGCATATACTTTTATGTCTATTTTGTGGATGAGGAAATTGAAATTAAGAGAAATTGAAAACTAACAAGGACTAGAACATAGGTCTCCTGCCTGCTGACCCAGGGATCAGACCTTTCCAAGATCACACTATGTTCAACCCTGGCCAAAGCAGCTGACAATTCTGCAACAGCCCTCAACTATTTTAACCATCCTCACAACTGAAATGGCTTAAACATGTTTAATCTCAGCCAAGTCACATGACTATTCTGGTCCACAATTTCCTTAATCTTTATAGCACAGCACATGCACATTTAATTACACATGCTGTAAAGTCCCTTTTAACTCTAATGTTTAATAGATGGATTAGTAGTGCAGCTTAGAGACCACCAAGTCTAACAAGAGCAAACTAACCGCAATAAGTTTATTTGGTTACTCTACTTAGAAAATGCCTAAATTGCATACATGTTTATTTTAATGAACACAATATCAAAATTAGATATTATTAAAAGATATTTTACAGTCTATCAGGTGATTTGCATCTCCACTTAACAGATAATTTTGAGGAATCATCCATTACTACAGTGAAATCCATTACTACACATTTACTCCTAGGGCTCTGCTACTTACCAGCAGTGGAACCTTTAAAAGTCTCCCTACTTCATGGGGCCTTGGTTTTCTTGTCTTTACTATTAGGGGTTAGGGGTCTAACACATCTTCCTGCACAATAAAAATTATATTTACATCTTTATGATAAAACATAATCTAGGCAGGCACGGTGGCTCATGCCTATAATCCTAGCACTCTGGGAGGCTGAGGCGGGAGGATCGCTTGAGTCAGGAGTTCGAGACCAGCCTGAGCAAGAGCAAGACCCCTGTCTCTACTGAAAAATAGAAAAAAAAAATTAGCCGGGCAACTAAAACTGGAAAAAATTAGCTGGGTGTGGTGGCCCATGCCTATAGTTCCAGCTACTTGGGAGGCTGAGGCAGGAGGATTGCTTGAATCTAGGGGTGAGCTAGGCTGATGCCACAGCACTTTTTCCTGGGCAACAGGGCAAGACTCTATCTATAAAATAAAATAAAATAAAGAAAAAAGGAAGATAAGAATTATATTAAATTTAAAAAATCCATAATCTAATGATTCTGTTGATAGCAATGTTATTGACTCTGGACAGTGAGATGAATATGAGCTCACAAGAACTATCCCAAAGAGTTATGGTCAACATCTATTGAGCTCTATTTGTCAGGCACTCTGCTAAGACTTTACATGAATAACATCACTTAGTACAAAAAATCTAAGAGTTATTAATATTGTCTCCATTCTATGTATGATTCATTCCAAAGTCCAGGTTACATCAGTCCTACTGCCTAAGGATTTCAAGTACACATGACTACATTTGATTCCATTTTTGTTTTACCAAACATTTCTGCTTTGAATTGCCCAGGTAATATGTTAATGGACCAAGACAAATAAAACAGGTTCTTGCTCTGAAGGAGCTCAGAAGCTAGTAGGCAGGACACATAAACTGTCAAAGGAGGTTGACTGTGATAGGTACTCCAGCAAAGGTAGGAGCAAAGTGTTAAAGAGCTTTGAAGAGGAAGTAAATCAACAACAAGAGGATCGAGAAGACTTCGTGAAGTGACATTTGAGTACAGACGTGAAATATAAGTTCAATATCAACAAGCAAAGAAATGATGGAGAAAGAATTTCAGATACTGAGACTAGCATGAGTAAGGATTTGGTATTTTTAGAGAATTACAAGCAAACTGGTATTCCAGAGTTTAGAGTATGCAAGGAGAGCGGGGAATAAAGATGGAAAGTCAGGTTCAACTCGACAAAATGACCATATATTGAACATTGACTATGTGCTGGTCATCCTTCTAAACTCTTGGGACATTAGGAAATAAAAAAACAAAAAAGTCTGACCACATGGAGTTTACTTCCTAAGAGGATCTTAGGTATCAGAATATGGAGTTTAGACTTTATTCTCTACATACTAGTTTTCTTTTACATGAAGGCAATGGTAGTTCTGTCTTCCCTCCAGACTATGAATTTCATAGGCTCAGTTTAATGCTTTGCCACATCACCTATATGAATGATGTATGACAGCCTGGTTTCAATGTGGAAGACAGGTAGTAGAAGATGACTGTAGAGTCAGATAAAAGATGTAGAATTTTCTGAAATTAGATGCATAGCGCCAATTCCATAAGACTGGGCCTCAGCTGTCATATTTTCTACAAGGAAGAAAATAGCTTGAAACATCCAGATGATAATCAAACACTTCATCTGATTCTTTTTTCTGCCAAACAATGGTACATGACCACATTGGGTGTCATCTCCCATCTGATATTAGTAGGGCAGCCACTCCTTGGTCTAGTTCATAAGTCCCAAAGTCTCTAAAATCAAGACTCCCATGGCCATCTCGTTCCCGTTCCCCCCAGGGCAAATATCAGAATCTTATGACCCAGGCAGCACTCTCTGTACCAGGCGCAGGTAAACTCCTATTTCCAGAGGACCTCTGCAGTGGGAATTGGTTCCCGGCTGTCAGATTTTATCAGGCAGCTTAGAGAAAGCTGGTGATGAAACTTTCATAGAGTAATCTAAATATGGCAGAAGCAGAGCATTTGGCACTGACCTGAGTACGGACTGAGCCCAAATTTGATACTCAGTCCAGAGCTTCAAGGGAATAAACTATAACCCAGGTTGGATTAAACTAAAACTATGATGATACCAAACATTAAAATGAGCCGTTAGATGACTTTAGTAATGGAATGGAGTCCCTGAGTTCTCCATGCCCTCCAAGTTCTATTTGGGAAGCGTGGGGGGAGGTAACCTGACGCCTGCGATTCCCATGCCAATAAGCCAATTAAGGAGACTAAGAGCACATATTCCGCCAGCTGCCTAAAGCACTCTCCACCTAACAACAAGCACCCCTCTCAGCGATACACAGAACCACAGCAAGAACCGAAAGTCATCCCTGAGATCTAAGCCTTTTAAAGAGTCTACAAAAAAGTGGTGGCAGCAATTTTTTATATCTATTTCTTGTTGAGCAGACAAGGCTCAATGCCATTACAGGTTCAATCTCTAGTGTTCCTGCATGCTTTGAAAGTGAAAGCAGGCCAGGTGTGGTGACTTACATCTGTAATCCCAGCACTGTGGGAGGCCGAGGCAGGAGGATCACTTGGCCCAGGAGTTTGAGAACAGCCTGGGCAATACAACAAAACCCCTCTGTCTCTACAAAAAAAATTCAAAATTAGCTGGGCATGGCGGTGCATGCCTGCAATCCCAGCTACTCCTTGGGAGGCTGAGGCGGGAGGTTCACTTGAGCCCAGGAGTTCAAGGTTATAGTAAGCTATGATCATGCCACCATACCCCAGCCTGGGCAACAGAGCAAGACCCCATCTATTTAAAAAAGAAGAAGAAGAAGAAGGTAGAAGCAAAAAAAGGAAGAGAAGTAACTACACTAGAACTTTATATACGTTATCTCCTGTAATTGTCACAGAAACTCTATGAAGTAGGCATTATTGTTGCCATTTCACAAATAAGGAAACTTGAGATGAGGCATAAATAAAAGGTTTTTCTTGCATTATATAACTAGGAGGTGTCAAAGTGGGGTTTGAATTAGTCTGACACTGGAGTTGATGCTCATTTCACTACTCACTATTGCCTACTTTTCAGAACTAGAACCGCAGAGCTGTGCACTTCCTCCTCTGAACTTAGAAATGCAGAGTTACTGCTCAGGCCGCTCAGTTGGAGGATAGGTAGCTCTGTGGAAACTAAAACACTATCGGTTTTCTTGGGAGAAGAGAAAATTCAAACCAAAGTCAGATAGGAATTTTCCTTTCTCAGTACCAGGGCAGTTTATTGTAGGTCCCATCAACTTAACATTATTTAATAAGTGTACGTACAAGTGTAAAAAGCTTCTTTTGTTGTATTTCACTTCCTATTCCCAGTCCAAGGAGAGTAAAAGATCCAAATGTGACAGACACTGAAGATAAATGCCAAGTCACCCTTTCACTTTGGCCTAGGGCAATAAGCAAAACAATATTAGAAGGTATTTGGAAGATGTTTGGGCTTTGAGAAATTTTTAATGACAGCAATGAAAGACAGGAAAAGGCACTGAAGTATTTCCTATGTGCGCAGAATCTGGTTTATTTAGGCTTAACTCAGGTCAGAGTTTAGGGCCCAAAAGTTTTTGATAGTGCTAAATGAATGAATATCCATGCTTGAGGAAAATTAAGCTGATAATAATGTGTGTGAAAGCACTTTATAAACCAGTAGAGTGTCAAATTAACATATAAGATTCTATGCCAATGACCAAGTGTATCAGGAAGAACAAGAAAAAATAAGGAGTAAACATGGGTCCTGGATTTTCTAAAATAGTCCTAATTTCAAATATTTTATTGTGTTCTTCCCATAAAATCAATATTTGTGAGACCAACTTTGGGTTCAGAAAATATTCCTAATGAATGCACAGATAATGCATAAAAGGGATCATCAAAAATTGGCCACAAGCCACATGGCAATATCCAATCTAAATATCTCTTGCACCAGAGGTCCTCCAAAAGTTGATTCTGATTAACTGGGTGGTCTTCCAGATTTACCAGTCAATTTTAGGTGAGCAGCTGTCAACACAGGCATTTCCCTGAGGCTCTTGGCAATTTTCCTGGGTGAAGTGACACATTAACTCATTCCCAAGCCAGTGCTTATTTGTTCTTTGCAACCACTACTTCCAACCTCCCACCACCACCCCCAATGCCAGCCACTGTCATGGTACCATTACACATCTGCCATCCTGATCTTTTAATTTCTGTGAAACGAAACGTGGGCCTTCCTCCAAAGGCCTTGAAAGCACTTGCCTTATACCTTGTTAGAATGTTCCCACTGAACACCAATAAATAAACAAATTCATGGTGGTGTGCTAAAGGGAGAGGACTAAGCAGCCAGTTTCTAAGCAACAAGTGTAATTTAGCCATGACTTCTGGAGACAGAGTCCCCGGAGGTGACAATTTCAAACATGTGAGTAGATATTTCAGCACAGCCAGGAACATACGATGTCCTTTAAATGATACCAGAGACCACCAGCTACACCAAGTTTAAAATATACTCAACCTGCCATGCAAACATAGAGAACCATCCTATTTAGTAAATACAGGAGGTTCATGACTGACAACTCTATAACAACCTCTCCAGTAATCTTCTGAATTCATCCATTTAATCAATCATTTATTTGTTCAGGAAATTATTGTCAATTATCTAGCCTGGGCCTGGCAATATACTAGGTGCTGTGAAGTGCACAAAATTGAACAAAGAGCTTACAAAATCATTTAAGGAGACAAGATAGGTCCATAAATAAGTCTAATAAAAGTAGAATAGTCAAAACCCAGCATGGCACATAAAACACTGGGGCTTGGCATATGAAAGACTGAGTTCTACAGTTCACCTTTTCTCCTTCTGTCTAACCTTGAACAAGTCACTTAACCTCTTTAAGCCTCAGTTGTATCATTTGTAAGATGAGGATATCATTAGTACCTACTTTGTGAAACTTTTATGAACCACTAACAAGGTGTGTGTATATGTATTTACATAAATGTTTTATCAATAGAAAAAGATCTGAATATATGAATGCTAATTTTCATGTACTATTATCTAAAAGAAATAGCAACAAAATTCTATGAGAGTTTAGAGATCAGAGGAACCTCTTCCAGTCCAGGAGTCTTTTCTGGGCATAGTAAAGAGATGTCTGCAAGATACAAAGGCAGAGAAGGGGAAGAAGGAGAAGAATCTTCTAGGAAAAGGGAATTTTGTGGCAGAGGCATGACAGTAAAATCAACCGGAAATGTTTAGAGAACAGCAATCTGTATAATTCAGACCATATCTGTGTTATTCCTCTTGTATCTTCAGCACCTGGAAGTGTCTAGCACCTCTTATGCACTTAATAAAATATTGTTTTTGTAGAATGAATGAACGAATGAAATACTGTAGGTTTAACAAAGCAAGAGAAGAGATAGCTGGAGGAAAGCTGGAAGGGTGGGCTGGAGCCAGGTAAAGAATCTTAAATGCTATTCTTCTGATCTTCTTCCAGAAGACAAATATATCCCTAGTAATGAGGTATCTTAATTGCATGCCATGTTCCTAATAAAATCCCTATTAGATCCCAGGGTCACCTCCTGACATCATAGCCTGAACTTTTGGAATCCTACCAGCTTTTTCTTCCATGACTGTGAGCTGCGTTAAACTGATTGGCAAGGCCTGACCTGAAATCTTTCAGGGGCTTCAAAAGAGTTCAGTGAGTTCAGTCACTTTCGTGAGTAGCAGTCACAGCCAAGCACCTAGAAAATACTCCAATACTAACTGTCCTCCGCATGGACCTAGAAAGAGAAGGTGCTTACTGTCATGAGGACAAAACGGAGAAAGGATCAAGCCCTTCCACAAATGCTAGAACTAGTGATGCTGAGGGAGAGGTAGAGAGGCAGAGATGTCCGCCTTCTTTGGGAACAGAATGACTCCTGCACAGATAGCTGCTGTGCTCACGAGATCCCCCACGTACCCAGCGTCCCTGCTGGCTGCAGTGAAGTGGGGTTTCCAGAGACACTGCGAGGCAGGGGAAAGGTCACAGGTCTTCTTTAGGATCACACAGACCCAGATGTGTGACCGGGCAAGCAACTTAACCTTTCTGAGCCAATCTGCTCATCTAAAATGGGGATAACAGAGAGATACCCATGGCTCTCAATAAAATCTCTGGCATAGAGTAAGAGCATATTTAATGTTAATGCCTTCCTTCATTTGGAAAGGGGGGTGGCCATCGGGTTAGGTGGTTCCCCAATCACTTCCTTGTCCATATCTCAGAGGGAGAAGAATGTTTGTGTCCTTTCAAATGGAAAAATGCAAATCTCAATACAGAAAATGTAAAATGTACAGTGGGAAAGATCACATGGTAAAGAAAATATTTCGGGGCCTGGAGCAAAAACTATCAAAATTGAATGATGCTGGGAGAAATGGTGAAAAGGCAGAAGGAGAGGAAGTAAAGCAACAATGAAAGTGCCAAATAAGAAAGCCTGTTTTCACATGGGTCTACTTAAGTGATGCTCTCCCGGTCTGCAAAGGCTGGCAACTATCTGAGAAGGAGAGTGAGTAGGTCTGAGAGAAGAGAAGAAAAGGCAGATCACCAAGAAAAGATGTGGCGCTGGGTCTTCAGTAAGGAAAATGGCCCAGGCGCAAACTCCAGCCTTGAACCAAGAAGCAGGGGAGCAGCTGAGGCTGAAGACGCAGCCAGCACAAGGGGCACTGAGAGGTGGGACAGACAGGATAGAGCTAGGAGGCTGCAGGAAGCCTGGACTCCAGTTGCACAGCCTTATCAAGAGCAATCACCCTCCGGCTCAAGGTAAGGAAAATACACAGGGGAGGCAGGAAAGATCTAGTGTCTAGGTGAGGTTCCCAGGGAGCAGAGCAGGAGACCTGACAGGCAGGCATTTTAGCTCTATCTCACAAGTGTGGTCATTGAGACTTAAACAAGATGCCTCCTGCCCAGAAGTATGAGAGAGAAGAAATGGATCCGCGTCTATCTTACTTCAAAACATGAACTCATCCACCATCCCACACCACTTTCAGAAACCCTAAAATCAAATGTTTTGATGGCAGAAAGGAGTCCACTTTGGAGACACCAGGCAAGCACTGAGAGTGGAAGAAATACACCAGATTAATTGTATTAATGGCAGTGTCTTTATATTCACAACTTGCCAACCCCAGCTTCGGAAACCTGCAAAACTTAGAATTCCGCTTTCACATCCCCAGTCCCCAGACCCTCCAGAAAAAGCCCACCTCCCAAGTCTCTCCTGTCTTTTTTTTTTTTTTTTTTCTTTTTTCCTCTAAGGCTTCTCCCGAAAGAGAATGAGTCATCAAAGGACATGAACCCCAGGGTGAGGTTTTGGTGATGGCCAGGAAGAGGAGAGGGTAAGGCATTGCCTTTACACTGCCTTCTGTGAAGAAGGCTGATTTGGGAATCCCAAAGTCAGCATGTTATTCTTAACTCCATTCCTGACTACTGGAGTCATCCCGGCCAGGGCACTTAATTCCACACGTTCCTCAGCCAGCACCCTGGCTATAGCATGCCTCTGTTTT
Source organism: Cheirogaleus medius (assembly GCA_008086735.1). Lineage (NCBI taxonomy): Eukaryota > Metazoa > Chordata > Mammalia > Primates > Cheirogaleidae > Cheirogaleus > Cheirogaleus medius. The sequence continues at coordinate 11,227,113 of VBSM01000729.1, read as the reverse complement.
TCCCCAGGCCTACCTACCTTGAAGGGTCAGAATGACCCTTGAAGAGACAGTGTCCTTCAAGTGTGTCAGCAATTCAGAAACTGACAGCTTCTAAAATAGCTGGTGTGTTGTTGGGTGTCCGTTGCCTTCTGAAGCAGTGGTAGTGTCGCCGAGACAGCAGGATTTCCTTGCCAAAGTTGCTCCTACCCTCCTCCCCACAGGCTCTGCAGTGCCTCTGCCCGTCCCAGCCCAGGAAGACTTTGAGCCCAGGGGCCATGGCATTTAAGCACTGTCAGAGTTCCCACTTCAATTCCCGTTGTGGTGCCAGTTCAGCATCTGTCATGATGACCCAGCCTGAACTGTATTTAGAAGCTTTGGACATGGCACCATGTTCCCAGCCCATCTCAGAGTGACAGGAGATTTCCTGAGCACCTGGGCTTGCGATTCAAGCACTCCGCCTCTCAGGGAATGGGGGTCAAAATGACTTTCCTCTGATGGTCTGTTTCCTTCTCAGGATGGTGCCCTTTTTGTTGGACGTCTCTTCTCAGAGAGTCACTCTCCAGCAATGCTATTATATAATGCTAGTTTAAAAATCCATACTTTTTATAAAGCTTGCAATACATGGCAGGGGAAAGAGAGAATAATGGGAAAATCAATCATAAAATGAGTTTAGTACCCTGTTCGTGGACTATTCTTACAAAGCTAAATTTCCCTGGAAACATATTCAGGGAGTGCTCAGAACCTACCAGATATTGCTAATGAATAGAGAGAGCCTGTCTGTGACTCAACGTAGTGGGTCAGTGTATAATAATTCACTTCATCTTCTTGACAGCATCCATGCCAGTCTTGAAAGTAGCCTACTAGAGTCCTCCCAAATTATAAGTTAATTCTGGCTAGTGGTTAAAAAATTAAGTCCCATTTATTTACACTTTAATGTTAATCTCCACCTAGACAGGCAGACTGATAATTGTGTAACACTAATCAGGTGGGCTGTCAGCTGTAAGAGTTACTGCCCACAGAGTGGGTCTGGGTCCTCAGTCTGATAGATCTCAGGAGAAAGAAAGGCTTTTTCCCAACTGACCCCCAACTCTCTGCCCCAGTGTTCCTGACCAGAGTCCCATGGAGACACCCTGTCATTTAAAAGGCATCAATGTTTGGCCTCTCCCCATTCCTGGGCAAGGACCCAATACTCAGAGAATGTGGTTTTAGGATCATGGGATCTAATCCATTCAAGGATTATTCTCCCCCCTACTGCTCAGATGGGTGTGTTAATCATCACCTCTCTTTGTTCTGTAATAAATTCAACCCTGGCTAATTCCAAGCTTCTATGCATCACTGGAGTTTAAAGATGGCATTTTGACAGGTCAGATATTTAGAGTCAATGGACCACCAACCAGTCAAAAATCTTAAGTAGTTTTAGGAACATGTGGAAGTAATTTTTTCCAAGAATTCACAAGTCTGGAGGATGAGATCTTATTGATGGCATATGAGCTATTGTATATATTAAAGCATTACTTTATATACCATATTCTACATATAATCAAAATTAATTTAACAGTGAAGGCATATTTTCTTCATTATACCCAAGTATTATACAAGTGTTATCAGACACAAACTACGATGTAGTACATACCATATAGCATCATAAAAAAAAAAGACTAAGGTAAAATTATAAGTGAATGTGCAATGATTACATATTTAAAATATAAATGTTATAAGCTAGGAAATGTCATATAAATCAGATTATTTTTGTGACACTGGCTATACACCTACATTTTAACTAAGATTATTTCAAATGAATGCAGTGATTCTTTTTATAATGAAAAAATGATTCCATAAAATATTAGTTTCTAATTTTTTAAATGAAGAAGCTATTAACCTAAAGTCAATGGATAGGCTTTGGGGGTTTATAAGTCACCTAAAATTATAAGTTAAATTTGTGAAAGCTTGCATTTTTCTGGGAAGAGGATATATGTGATTTATATGGGATTCTCAAAGGAGTATATGACTTTAAAAGGCCAAGGACCCCTCTGGTTCCATAGGCTTTCTTCAAGTGGGACCAATGTCCATCTTTCCAAGCTCTCCTCTGCTGTAATGTAAAGCATTTCCCCTCAGCAAGATATTTACAATGGGAAGAATATTCAAAAGAATACGACACAGAATACTAGTGGCACATCTTCATAAAAATATTTTTTGTGTCCCTTAGGAAGATGAAGGGGTTGTGTTTCTATGTGTAGTAGTGAGTACTAAATGGCCATGTGAGGCCACCTCACTTTCTCTGTTATGCTTACTTATTTCCCATTTATCTTTATTTTAACCACGCACACATGCATGTATCAGTGGGGTAAATTATAATCCATATGAAATCTTTCTGGGAAGTAAGTGGATTATAAATTATTTTTAAGCAAATGAAACTGGGGCTTTTCCTCTGGCCTTGCTGCTTTTACTCTTTCATACTCTCTCACTCTCCTCCAGTCTCTCAGAAAAAACATCAGTAGCACAGGAACCCAGGGCTCCCCGGGCTCTTTCTGCTTATGTGTGCCAAAACCACAGCAAGTTTGCTATTGTGGGATGTGCAGTCTAGTCCCCTCACCAGAGATGTGCTCTTGGTTGGTGGTCCCCATACCGCATGTCCCCTAAGGCAGTGCCTGCATCTGGCACTGGAGCTGAGAGGCAGCTCCCCAGGGAAAGCCGGACACGGTGTCAGTGAGGCCTGCCAAGGCTTTCCTAAAGGCCATGGCTACCGAGCCTGCCCGCGGGAGGAACATTTTGGTGAGCTCAGTTTGTTTGCTACCAGAAACCTCCTTGCCCTCACAGCTAAACGTCTATTTTTACCACACTGTGACGCTGAAGACTCTCTGCTGTCATTAAAGTGAAGGATAAAGAGAGTCAATTCTGCATTATTTGTCATTCTAAAGTAAAAGGAACCCTGGATTCAGAATCAGAAGGCAGAGTGTGAGTCCTAGTTCTGACTCTTCCTAGAGATACGACCTTGAGAAGCCGTTTAACCTTCTGCGAAAGGCAGATAAGGAATCCTCCGGCTTACCCAACTCATTGGGTTCCCAGCAGAGTAAAATAACGCAGACAAAAGCACTTTGTAAACTATAAAACACCTTAGAAATGTAAGTTCTCAGCTCTGCATTTCTCACTGTGCTCTAAACACTGTGCTAAATCTGTACTTGGTAAATCGGTGCAGTGCCCATGAGAGATGAGGAAACTGAGACTGAGAAGCAAAGTCATGAAGTGAGAAGACCTGTTTGCTGGGAGCCCGGAGTCTCTCCTCTCACTCCTCCATGCCTCCCAGAGTTTGAGTACTTCATTTACTCTTGCTGAGCCACTATATTGCTCACCTTTGAAATGGGGATGATAATCGCTTGCTCCTGTGAGGCAAAGATCTAGAAAAAATGACCTCCCCAGCTTCTCATTCCTTGGCCTATGGTTCTGTGAGATGTGAGCAAAGTCATGGGTTATCTTGTGGTGACATGGGGACTAGTAGCCAGGTTCTCTGACCAATGGACCCCATTTGTTCCTTGGGTCTCTGAACCACAGCACCTGGCCATCAACCCAGTGGTGACTCAATGAAGAATCACAATATAATCAGGGTCTCTACCATGCTAAGTGTGTTTTACTATATTCTGATTCTCTGTAAATTAACATATATAGCAACTTTTCACTGATCATGCAAAATAGCCCATCTTCTAATGGGGGCAGGCAGGTATCATCTTAATTGGTCAGATTACAGTCCACTACAGGAGACTGGCTCTATGACATACCCCTTGATATAGAGGTCACTAGGCTGCAGGGTAATTATTATAGTCAAATTTCTTTAATTACTATCAGCAACGGGAGGCTTTGCTCAAACCAATGGTAAAATACTCTGCAGACAGGCCCCATGGGGTTCCCAGATCTGCAGCAGAGCTGGCCTTCTGCCCCCTTAGGGCGAAGGGAAAGCCAGACCCAGGGAAACCTCAGGCTTTAAGTGAAGTTGCTCTGCTTCTCTAGGGTCCAACATTCCTGTATCTCTTCTCCTCTGGGCCTCAGTGTAGTTCTCCTCTCAAAGCATACACCCCCTCCTCCTTTGCCATACAGAGTCACTGCATGCCTAATGCCTAATGAAAGATGTTTCCATGGATTCTCATTCCTCAAAATGACCTTCTGAAACATGTTACTTGTCGCCCCAGAGGAAGCAACTTCCCTTTCTTCCAGAAAGACCCTAGTATGGTTCAAATCATGATTATACATCTGAATTCAGTTCTCACAAAACGATATATCCCTAGAGATAAATGTTCTGCTAACTCAGTCCTTAGAAAAAAAAGTGATGTATTTTTTGTCATGCTCCTAAACTACCTGTGAAATCTTCCTTCTTATCATTATTTATAATTGGATTATGAGCCAATGTGATCCATGATAAAATATATCCTCTTAGGCATGGAAGGCAAATGAATTTCAACATGTATGTCAACTCTGGTCATTTGATGGTGGCAGTTGAGAGTACGAAACTGAGAAGCATGAGGCTCAATCCAAGCTTAGAGGGAAGAGTACCAGATTGTTTAGTGATGTCTGCCATGGACACGGGTAGGGAATAGCAGCACATGTGTTTCATATTCACTGTTACATTCTTCCTAAAGTTTCTACCTGAACGCTGCCATGCATGAATTGTCACAATATCCCTCTTACCTGCTTTCAGGGAACAAAGGCTATTACATCATTGTTCCTATTTTATGTTATTCTTTCCAAGTGGTCCAGAGGCATCAGAGAGTCCACTAATATCTCTGCTCTAGCATTAAGGTCATTATGTTAGCAAACTTCCTCTGCTCTGACACAGTTGTGGTTTTAATGGAGAACTAATGTCTTCATCAGTATCTGTGCTATTTCACACTTCATTTCCTCCCCAACTCTTGGATGAAAACCATCTGGTCCTAGTGATTTACTTTGTGGGAGCTTCTTTCAAGTCAGTTTCCTTCTCCAGGGATGCCACGCAAGCATTTTCAGGGCTCCAGCTGGGGAGCACCCAGCCTTGAAACATCAGTGTGTGATCAAGTCATTCAAGAAAGCCAAAGGCGTTGGCAGGGAACTAGCCATGAGGTCCCTTAGCCGAGGCCTTCAAGGCTGAGGGTAACAGAAGCAGCTGCTATTTTTCTGCCTCTCTGTCAGCACTGGTTCAGTGGCTCAAGATGGTCCAGATTGCCAGGACCCTGAGAACTGAGAGCAGATGGGAGGAAAACACAGATGCTTTGAACTTGTGATCCACAATTCAGGTTGTCTCCGGATCTCTCAATGAATTTCACAAAGTTTCAAAACGACCTCAGGGCAAGAATGGTCTTAAACTTCTTTTATGTGACCCATAGTTGTAGCTGTCACCCAACCCAGATTCTCCAAGACAGTAGTAACTTCCATTCTGTGGTCCTCGAGATATATTTCCACTTAAAATAATACATCTCCTAATATCCGGCTTGAGAAACCAACCGCTAGCATGACCACACAATAAATACTTTGCTTTTAACTTGATAAAATTCTGGCTACAATGGCACAACTCAGAAGAGTGAATGGGGAGGGTGAAGGAAGAAATGTTACAACTTCAACACAATTTTTAAAGGACTGCTCTTCAGGGGCAGAAGGTACCCACTCACGGTAACAGTTGTACCACCTCGGGGTCTAGACATACGTGGCTTATGAAGGAGACATTGCCCTGCTGATCATCAAGGTAGACTCAAGTCTGACTTGTCTCCACTGGGAAGGGACAAAGAAAGGATTGAGGATGAAGGACCCAAGATGAAGCCAGCTATGCTGAGCCAAGACTCACTGACGTTAAGAGGACCTCTTTCTTCATGCAGAAGCAGAAGCCCACATGATGTAGTCTCATTTTTGGCCTTAAACATAGTTTAAGTGAGGACAAGAGCCATGTTAGGCCATGAAAGTATCTGCCAATAGCAGGAGAAGAAAATACGTAAGCACCTTCCTCCGAGCAAACTCCAAGCACAAGGCCAGGCTAAGGCCTTCTCAGGGAAGCCTGTTTAAATGTTGGCACTGGCCGGAGTTGTATGACCTCTGACGTGGTTTTGCTGTTGCTGTTTTGTTTTGTAAATGAATATCTGACATTCATACTTTGATAAGTATGGGCCTCTCTTCACCACTCTCCAACAGGAAAGCTTTACTCAGAATGCCAGATATAATTCAAACACCATCACCAAAAAGAAGAAGAAGAAGAAAAGGAGGAAGAAGAAGAAGAAGAAGAAGAAGGAGAAGGAGAAGGAGAAGGAGAAGGACAACAACAACAAAGCTTGCTGGTGTAAAAGCACAATATGCTTCATCTTTCTCATTGCAGAAGCAGGTGGGTCAACCTAAACATCAGCAAGTGATCTTAATTCCTTGCCAAATGAGGCATTGAAGATTTTTTTAAAATTTCAACACATCACTGTGTTATACAAAGACGTTGGCATCTACTGCCCCCAATAAAGCAATAAACAAGCAATTCTTATACCGCAACAAATTTCAACTTTTAAGAACAGATAGAATCATTACACAATTCAGATGCCATGTAGGTATACACTGTAAGGACAGAATACTCCAGAAAACAAATGATTAGAAACTACAAACTATGACTACATCTTTAATATCATAAAACACGGGTTTGAAATAAATTTCCTTAACAGGAAAGAAAAGATTCTCTTTACCTAGAGACTAGAAATGTTTAAACTCTAACTGTCATAAGGGTAACAAAATAATGAGGAAGAAGTTTATCTCCCAATGTGGGCGATCCCTCCCTCAATTGGCTGGATATTCTAAATCCTTGGAATTGTCCTGCATTCAGTTATGTGGAGTTCTACACACAGGTATCAGCTAACACGCTATTTCCCAGAATAAGAAGCAGGGACATCTCTCTGCTACAGGATAAAATTAACCTGTGCCTGCCCCTGCTTCTCCCAGCTGGAAAAAGGAAGGGGTTTTGAGTAACAATAATAACAGTCATTGGCTCTGAGCCCAGGCCAGGAGATCTGTGGAATTCCAGGCCCTGGTCCTCCCTTCTGGCTGGCAGGGTCTCCAAATAGTTCTTGAGCTCTCCTTGGCAGTCATTAAAGTTCACCTGCTGCAACCACAAGTGCCATTTTCTGCTTTGCCTCATGGCCTTGATTGCAACACTCCATTGTTCCTGATTCCAGGTGGCAAAACCTAAAGGTCACAATTAACCTGGGCCAAAATCGCTTCCTGCTCCCATCCCTACCAATTTGCGCCACACATTTCAAAAGTCACCAACTCGATGTCATTTCCCCCATTCCTATATCGGCCTTACTGCTTCTCCACACCTACTGCCCGACAAGGTTATATCTCTGTCCTGTGCCATCCCTGCTGCAATTGTAAGAGGCCCTCTCCCCACCAGAGTTAGAAACATGAATGTGACTCTCTATCAGTGCCTTCAGTTCACAGGAAGGAAGGGCTACGGTGGAAGATGATACACGTACACTTGACCCTTGAACAACACAGGTTTGAACTGTGCAGGTCCACTTATACACAGATTCTCTTCCACCTCTGCCACCCCTGAGATAGCAAGACCAACCCCTCCTCTTCCTCCTCCTCCTCAGCCTACTCAGCGTGAAGACAATGAGGACGAAGACCTTTATGATGATCCACTTCCACTTAATGAACAGTAAATGTATTTTTTCTCTTCCTTATGATTTTCTTAATAACAACATTTTCTTTTCTCTAGCTTCCTTTATTGTAAGAACACAGTATATAATGCCTATAATATACAAAGTATGTGTTAATCGACTATTTATGGCATTGGTAAGGCTTCCAGTCAACAGAGGGTATCAGTAGTTAAGTTTTGAAGGGAGTCAAAAGTTATTTGCAGATTTTTGACTGCTCAGGAGGCTGACACCCCTAACCCTCATGTTGTTCAGGGTCAGTTGTATACTATAGGAGTGCAACTTTTTGGAAAAAAAATGATTTGCTGTGCTTAAAACCAACCATGTTTTCAGGATGAAAAGTGTGAGTGACATTTTTCCATGCTGCCAGGGACTGGTTTCTGAGAAAAACCTGTGGCCAGCTAACCGTATTCTCTTTAAGATTTGATTTCATTACCAAATTCATTAAGGCCACTGATATTTTTTTTTTCAAGACTAGTGATTTCTTGGTTGTCCTCTGAACCTTACTCTCATAAATGAGTCATTGGAATTTAATTAATTCCAAACGTTCTCTTTGATTTTTAACCCCTATAATGCCCAATTCAGTTAGCCAACCAAATATAAAATATAAGATATGGTAGGAATATAAAACAGAACATAAAAATAAGAAGATATAAAATAATATCTGGGCATATTCCAACTGCTCCACACGCTTCCAGCAGAATCACGGGGTCTCCACTGTCTCACTTGTTCCCAGCCTCCCACTATGGGCCATGGGACCCTCAGAGCCTCACTCCAATTACAAAGAAAGCTAAAGATGACTTACCCAAAATTCTAACTCTAAAATACATTTTTAAAATGTTGTTTTATTTCACAGCTCACACGATAAGATTTCAGATGAGAATGGGAGATAGATGAGAAAAGCCATATGTATATAATATGTATGATGTTTCACATATGGGAATTATCTGGAAACCATGTCTTCCTAACCCAGCACTAACATTTTATACACAGGGTTGTTTCAAGTTTCTTCTCTTTTTTTTTTTTTTTTAAGTTTATTGGCCTTTACTCTCAAAAATGCCAACAATTCTCTTCCTACATGAAACATTTTTATGAATATTTTGTTGCCCCTATAAAGATACCAGATATGAATTAGCTCTAAATAAACAGCTTGAAATTCAAAGGGCCAAGGAGTCGTCTTTATTTGGACAAGGAGTAGACTTAACATGAATATTATAAAGCTATCTATAGTGGCCTTTGCCCACCCCTCTAAGTTTTTATAACCAGGAAGACCAAAGAAGGTCAAGGTTCTCTTTCTTGAGAATTGTCAGATGACAGCCAGGTGGTGACTAGGAGAAACACTCATCTTCACATGGACACTAGGAAGAGCATCATTCTGATCAGCTACTTTCCAGTAGGTTGTCAAAGCCTTCTTTTCCCTCAATCTGTAATCAAGCCAAACTGTAATGGGAAGACTGTCACAAATCCACAGTCAGATGAACCTTTAAAAACCAAGGAAAGCTAAGGAGCTTCCCTGCTTGGCTTGCCAAAGTGAGGATCAAAGGAAGCTTGGAGTGAGTGCAACATCACAGCCCTGGAACAGAGGTCAGGTATTTGGCCTTTTCCTGGCTTCCAATGATATTGAATACAACAGATAAATTAAGATCAAGGCACAAGGCAGTACTAAAAGCACCAGCTTGTCCCCAGGAGATCCCAGCGGCAGAGCCATCATCCACCATGGGCCAGATAAATGCCTGTTAACTTAAGGGTGGATTACATACAACAATGTCTAATCAAAAGCCCTATAACATGATCACAGAAAGGGGCAAACTCATCAAGAACATTCACTTGGCCAAGGAAGAGATCTTAATGCAGGCACAGGACAAAGTCAATGAAATTCACTATGCCCCAGCTCCTGATTAAGCATGCGTGTAGAGAGTTGATTACCCAAAATAGCAAGAGAGCTCAAGTGCTTACAGGAAAATCTGACCCTTTAACTTAAGACAAGCATGACCTACCAGGAAATCTCAAAGATAGGAAATATTTCTGGGATTAATAACTCAAGCCAACATTCATTTCAAATTTGGGGATTTCCCAAATCCAACTGTTGGTTTTCACGATTGATATACACAGGCACCTCAGCTGGGAGCACTGCATGATTTAAGAGGTCCTTGTTGAGTACTGCCTTCAAGTTCCTCCAGAACCTACCCCCAGCATAAAGAGAGCAAAGTACCAAGCACCTCCTTGGCTGGAAGAATTACAAGATATCAAGCTCCAGGTTTCATCAGGCCCAAGAGAGGGGCCAAAGAAAGGAGTATGGAGAATGTCAGCCATCCTTCCAGAATCCATCTTCATGGGCAGCACAGAAGTCACCTACATGATGTTATTTTAGGCTTGCCAGAAAGGCCTCCCTTCCGCTAAGTTTGCCTATAGCTCACCATTGGAGCTCATCTAGGGCAGACCATGGTTTTATGTTTATTTAAAGGGACTTTTTAATATATAGAAGTTCCCTTCTTTTAAAATGCTATCTGCCCTTTAAATAGGAACAATGTGTCTTTTAAAAATGTTTAGGAAAAGTGAGATCTGGAACTACTATAGTGATTTTGCTTCTACAAGGGAAACTCCAGACCCATACCAGGGTTATAAGGTTAAGCTAACACAGAAAAACTTTATATTTACACAAGTCAACAAATCTCACCATATCTCCTATCTCACACATCTCAACGCAGTTGGGATTGTTCCAGAAAACCAATCAATCAGTGAATAATTATTATACGAAGCACATACAATGGGGGATGTCAATGAGAATAATGCAGGGCCCTCCACCCAAGGCATTTACAATCTAGTGTGTAGCCAGTGTGGAAATATAAAACCGTTGGGCCAGAAAAAAGCCCTGGCATGCTTTTCTGCTAGGCTATACTCTTTCTGCTAGGGTCTAGAAAAACAGCTCTCAGAGCAATTTTACAAAGAGTAAGAGCTCCCTGGTCTAGGGCCAACACATAGGGTCACATAGGGTCATGCTCTTCTGTTTCAACTCCCTGACCCTGTTCTAGACTCCATGGAATGCTTGTGTATGGAAATTTAATGGGACCCAAGTCTTAGTTACAGCAGCTTACTCTTCTCTACATGTGTCCCATAGAGATTTATAGTCCAGGTCTAAAAGGTCATCTATAAAATAGGTCATCCTTCCAGGCAAGCAAGGTAAATGGGCACAGAGTTCATCCTAGGTCTACATAGACCTCTTGTCCTAATTGTTATAAGCTGTGGGTCTTTCCTGTCTTCTCCATACATAACCTCCTTCTCCAAATTGCTACAGACTTGCTGTTGGTATCCATATAACATGGTGCAGAGTTATATGCATTTATATGGTATTTTCCATGGCTTTCATGTATACTCTCTTGTCTTCCCTGCTAGGCATGAAGAGCAGGGACCATATTTTATGTTCTGTAGAATCAAGAAGGGCTAAGCACAGAACTGACAGAAGCATATTAAGTTAACTGGGGGATTTATTGAGATTCTTAACAAGCATAACCAAATAAACCAACTACCTAAATCAAAATGATACATCCATGCAGCAGTGTGAATCACACCAAAGTTTGCCATGCCAAACCAAAGCAGAATAATGGATTCAAAGAAGGCTCACCCTCTTTGATGATGCCTTTTCAGAGTAAATGTAGATAACATCGCATAAAAAAATATGCTGCATAGTACAACAAATGACATCCAGATAATCAACTTTCCACATGGAATCCAAACCCCATCCTCAGTTAGAATAGCCTCCCATAAAAGAAACAGTTAATGAATTAAAATTTAATTATATTGTTCATGGCTGGGGCAGGAAAAGTAAAAATAAGCCTGGAACATCTTGTTGCACCAGAAGGTAAGGAAGTGCTCAAAGAGTGATGGTGGCATGTCATGAATGAACACACAGAAGATCATCTGAAAGGACTCTCATTGGCCAAGACAGGAAAAATTTGGGTATAGAAATAAATTATGGTGGTTCCCTGGTACAATGGGTAGCACTCTGGACTCTGAATCCAGAAATAAATAGTGATAATAACAGATTACAATCTGTTAAATAAAATAGGAACCCAGGAATCCACAATAAACAAGTAAATAAATAAGGAAAAAGTCTTTCTTACAATGGAAGGCCAACTAATAATTATACACAGAATGATGGAGATTAAAAGGCATTAATGGACACTAAAACAGGTGAGTGAAATTTGATGAGGAACAAGGTGCTTAGTCTCAAACATCTCCCCATAAATGTATGACCTGAATCTAAACATTAGGAAACATCAGATAAACCTAAATTGAGAAACAGTCTACAAAATAACTGGTCTGTGCCCTTCAAAAAAAATAGCATGATCAGTAAAGACAAAGGCTGAGGAACTGTTCCAGAGTAAAGGAAATTAAAGGAATTTGACAACCTAATGCAATGCATGAGTCCTATGGTTTGAATGTTGTGCTCCACCCCATTCAAATAATGAAACCTAATCACCAATGTGATATTAGGAGGTGGAGCTTTTGGAAGATGATTAGACCATGAGAGCAGATCACTCATGAATGAGATTAGTGCCCTTATAAAAGAAAGCTAGAAAGCTGCCTTGCCCCTTCTCCATTTGAGAATACAGATAGAAAGCACCATCTATAAACCAAGAAGAGCGCAGCCCTCATCAGACACTAAATTTGCCAGCATCTGGATCTTGGACTTCCCACCCTCCAGAACTGTGAGAAATAAATTTATGTTTATAAGCTACTCAATTGGTATGTTCATTATTAGCACTCTGAACAAACTAAGGCAATGATCTTGGATTAGAACTTGGATCAGAAAAAAAGAATATTGGTAATGAATATTAAGATAAATGGTAAATTAAATATGAACTGTGGATTAGATAAGATATTGTATCAATCCAGGAGGTCTCCAATTCACTGACAAATGGTTAAGAAAAACATCAGATATGTATGCATAAAAGTGCAGACACACACACATACAGAGAAAGCAAATGGAGCAAAATATAAATAATTGGTGAAACTGGGTAAAGGGTATATAGGCAAGAGTTCCTTTACAGTTTCTGTAAGTTTTCTGTAAATTTGAAATCATATCAAAATTAAAAGTTAAAAATGTTTAATCATTTTGGACAAATATCCAAAAGATTTTGGAAAAAATAACTGCATCATCGGAGAGCTGAAAGACATTCATCGTTATTAAAATTAGTTTAAATCCCCTGACACTTCAAAATTATAGAAGTCACAACAAAAGTTTGCCTAACAAAGCTGAAGTTTCAGAATGGCTTCCTGGCTCCTGTCTACCTCCATTCATATAAGAAATTTAGAAAATTGGACTTAGTTATTAAATATTATATAATGAACCATTGCAATGTTGGGCAAAATGCAAACTGTTGTGGAACAATTAAAATAATTAAACATTGAAAATGCAACCATGCACTCAGCAAAAACCAAGGAAGGAAAAGGAAATGAAGAATTTGGTCAGTGTTAGACCAATCCAATGAATGATCAGACCTTGCCCCTTTAGCTCAGAGGGATGCCTTTGCCCAATGCCCCCACCCCAAATCCAGGAGTTGAGGTTTCCTTAGGGCAGGGCTAAGACTAGGGTGAGGCAAGTAAGGCACTGGCCTGGAGTGTAAAATACAAGGGAACACCAAAAATTTCAGTAATCAAGATAAATAATATTTTAATGCAACATTTTTAAAAAGCAAAATTAATACAAAAATATGTGATGAACAAAATTATCAAAACATTAAATGCCAGACACAGTGGCTCATGCCTGTAATCCCAGCAACTCAGGAGGCTAAGGTGGGAGTATTGCTTGAGGCCAGGAGTTTAAGACCAGTCTGGGCAACATAATGAGACTGTCTCTAAAAAAAAATAAGAAAAAACCTAGCTGGGTATTGTGGCATGCACCAGCTACTCGGGAGGCTGAGGCAGGAGGATCACTTGAGCCCAGGAGTTTGAGACTGCAGCGAGCTATGGTGACACCACTGCACTCCAGCCAGGCAACAGAGTGAGACCCTGTCTCTTAAATTAATTAATTAAAGACAGTGCTACGGATTGATGTGCCCCCCCAAATTCATATGTCAAAGCCCTAACCCCCAATATGACAGTTTTGGAGGTGGGGTTTGGGGGACATAATTAGGATTAGATAAAGTCATGAAAGTGGAGCCCTAGCCCAGTGGGATTAATGCCCCTGTAAGAAAAGACACCAAAGAGCTTGTTCTCTCTCCACCATGTGAGTACACAGCAAGAAGGTGGCCATCCACAATTTAGGAAGAGAGCCCTCACCAGAAATCAATCCTACTGGACCTTGACCAGGGACTTTTAGCCTCCAGAGCAGTGAGAAAATAAATCTCTGTTTTTGAAGCCACTCAGTCTCTGGTATTTTGTTACCACAGCCTAAGCAGGCTGATACAGACAGGATCAGTATTACTGATTTTTCCTTTTGCCTCAGGTTCCAGTATCACTTTGATGTTCTAATATTTAGTTCATCATGGATTTTGTACATTAATTTTGAGTTTTTAAAATAAACACTAAAATATTATTTATCTTGATAAGTGAGATGAGTTTTGCCTCACCCTAGTCTGGGCCCTGCCCTAAGAAATACAGTCTAGAGCTTAACTCCACTCCCACCACAAATCCTCCCATATCCCCACCAGCCACACCTCCCACAGAGAAGTAGCCAAATCCTCATGGTTTCTCTTGTCTTGTTAGGTCACGTTGAGGTGCCGACAAACTTCCTACCAACTACACCTGACCAGCCCTGCCTCCTCTGCTCTCTGATGGCCTGGTTCCAAAGAAGGAAAACATTAAACAGCTGTCTCACCCTAGGAGAAGCAAAGAGAGATGTTAGAATATTAATAATAAGTGAGAGGGAAGATTCACAAATGATGGGTAGAAGAGCATAATTAGTATCACAGTATTATAAATACTAATTAACAGGGAGTCTCCCTAACTTGCGGAGAAGGTGCCTTACCAGTTATCAAAAGGTGTAACATTTTCCTTTAGATACATATAGCTTAGATAGATAGATACATAGAAACATAGAGTGAAATTAAATGCACGTTCTGATAACTTTCCTTGTGGGAGAAGGTAGCAATAAGGGAAAAAGGGGAATGTGGAATAGAGGCAGGAAGGACACCAATTCCATGCCTCGTCTGCACCAGGATCTGTGCTAGATGCTTCCCACATTACTTCACTGAACACTCCCAAAGCTGAATGCTGGGCCATGGAGGATACACTCTACCCCATGCCAGAAAGCCTCCAGGTGAATAAGAGTACGCATTTATAGACATCTGCGAGAGAGGCCATCAGCTCTCCTTTGGAAGGCAAAAAGCTGTGTTCTGCCAGGTGTTCAAGGCTTCTGCATCTGAACATGAAATGTATGAGGTGTCTCCGGCTGGTGCCTGAGAGATGATGGTCCTTGATATTTCCAGAACCTGACCTCTGTCAGCACTGCAGGGGCTCCAGTCCCCGTGGCTGGAAAAAAACACACCATCCCTGCCAAGCTGATCCGAGCCCTCCCTGGAGTTACTGCCGCTGCAACACCTGTTTCATTACCATTAAGTTTTCCCATCCCCTAAAATCACCTTAACATTCTCAGCACTCACAAAACATAGAGCTTTGTTTTCCAGAACAGTGTCAGTCCTACTCCGGCCCCCTAATTCATCATTATTAAACAGTGAATGAACTCTGCCCAGTGAGCAATGAGAACTACATATAGACCAAATGAGAAGGAGAGGAAATCTGACTTCAAAACCAGAATAAGCACGAATATCTGCAATAAATTCAACACATCCAAAGACACTCTCATGAAAACTAGAGTTAGGAGCCAATTTTGCTTCCTCATACAGACACCTGGAATCCTGGAATATATTGCCTTTACGTGGAGCAGAGAGGCATGTTTCCTGTGGCTTCCCAAGGAGAAGCCCTTGACTGAGACCAGCTTCTCTGAATCTCCTGCACTCCAATAAAAGACCCAGCAACTTGGAGACTGACAAGACAACCACAGGGCTAGCTGAAGATTTCCTGGAGCAAAACAAAAGTTGGAGAGAGAAAGGGAGAGAAACAAAGACGAGAAAGACAGAAGGCAGAGCAAGGGAAAAGAATGTCTGGCAGGAGCCTGTGGTTTGAGTGAGGCGGGCTGGGGGACCCCCCAGCTATTTCTGCCTCTGCTTTTGGCGGCCTCTCCATCTTGCTGTGTTTATGGGCCTGACGTGACTTTCCACCCAAGTACACCCGCTAGGCTTGCACTGGAAAACTTGCCACCTTCCGCTCAGTTCAGGTTTCATCTGATTCACACCAGGAAGCTCTGGTTTCAAGAGCCCCATGCATTTTTGCAGCTGAATGGAAACAACTAAATGCACATCAGACCTAGAGAACACCTGCAGCTCTTCCCTGCACTTGCACCTTCATCTAACCTCTGAGGCAACTGACTTGGGTGGCCAGACCAAGCTTCTCCAGGCTTTGGTGTTCACAGCTTCCCAGGACCCCAGAAGAGGGAGCCAGTCCCCAAAAGTGCCAAAGTTTGCACAACATGGTAGGGTGACCAGAAGGCTAAACTGGAGAATGAGGGGAAGGGCCACAGGGAAGGTCTGCCAGGGCAGGAAGTGCAAGGTCTAATTTATAGGAGCCTCCCAGGCAGGCTATCGAGTGAGCCGGCAGAGTCTCCCTCAGGATTGGGGCTTCATGTTCCATGTGTGAGGAAATAGGGACAAGTGGCCACTCTGACTCAATCACCCTGAATGTGTGCTATGTGTTGCTTTGAAGGAAGGAGGGTGGGTAGAGCCGAGGTCTGGACAACACAGCAGTGACTCGAAGTGCAGTGAAACAGTCCTGGACTCGGTCCAACTCATCTTCTCGGTGTGAGGGAGGAGCAATTTGTTACTGCTGCTGTCATCGACACTAGGCGGCCACAGCCAAAGATCTGCAGGCAGCAGCAGTAGCAGGAAAGGCTGGGGGACAAAAGAAAGGGTGTGACAGTGGTGTAAGGACAACAGGAGAGTGGTGGCCTCTAGGGACCGGGAGTTCACACAACGTCTTTCCAACCCAGGCTCTGTGCTCCCACAGACTGTCCATGCGCTGTCAGGGCACCCACCACCCTGCATTACATTTATCTTGATATGTATCTCTTCTTCTTTTTTTCTTTTTGATTTCAGCAAATTATAGGGGTACAAATGTTAAGGTTACATATATTGCCCTTGCCCCCCCTTCCCCCTGGAGTCAGAGCTTCAAGCGTGACCAATCCCCAGATGGTGAACATCTCACTCATTACGTATGTATATACCCATCCTCTGCCCCCCACCTGCCCGACACCCGATAAATGTTATTCTTATATGTCCACTTAGGTGTTGATCCGTTAATACCAATTTGCTGGTGAGTACATGTGGTGCTTGCTTTTCTATTCTTGGGATACTTCACTTAGTAGAATGTATCTCTCTTCTTAAGAGCAGGGACTGTGTTTATTCATCTTTGTGCTTCCCAGAACTTAGTATCCTGTTTGTTGAATGAATAAATAAACTGTTAGTATAATGAAAGTGTGATTCATTCTCTCAACTGAAGCTGAGGGTGTGCTGCTATGCTGCAAATCAGTCTTGATATTTGCACAGTACTAGTTGGGATAAGGCAGCCAGCTTCCTGGGGGCAAAGGAGCATTTCTCACAGTGCATGGGAGGAAGGGAGATGTCAGAGGAATGCTGATTTAAAATTCAGATTCGTGGGCCCTCCCTCTGACTCTCTGAAGCAGAAATTCGACAATAGTAACCTAAAAAGGAACCAGAATTTTTATCTCACTAGATCTCCTTATTTTAACACATGTGAGAATCCCAAGGCTAGGAGAAGAAAGTGATTTGCTCAGTGTCCTATCTAGTACTGGCAGAGGTAGCACCTGTCCCATGCAGTTCTTTCCCAGGATAAGCTGAGTCACCTCTGTAAACATCTCCTGAGTCCCTGCCACATGGGAGACCCTCTGCTGAGCTCTGAGGGGAATGCAGAGATGGTGAAGGCATGATCCTCGATCCTCATCCTCGAGGTATGTGTAGTCTAAGTGCTGAGATAAGACTGTCTCCTACAGGCAAGGCAGACTATGGTGCTTGTCCTGGAGCAGATGATAACAGCTTTGGCCCTCCTACAACCCAATATGTGCATGTTTAGAAAAGAACTCTTTCAGTTTGGTCAACTTTCATATTTCTAGAAAGACTGTAAAGAGTAAGCCAGGGTTAACATTTATATCATGAGGATATGCCAATTTTCAAAACTTTCTACTATGTTAAATCCAAATCCAAACAAAATGTATTTCTTCTTTGAGGACAGAGTTATACAAAGGGCACATTCATTTTTTCTGCAGAACTCTGAGGAAGATTGTATAAGAGTCAATTATTGCTGACCAGTACTGCTAAAAGTTTTGGTTTGTAATTTGTTCCAATTTCAGATGAATAAGAGTTGACTATAGCTTTTTTAAGTAAAGCCTGGAAACAGCCTTGAACATCTGTCATTTCAAATGCTGCCTATATACTCTGAAAGCACAATAATAACTCAAATGATGATAAGGGTACTTATTATTACTCCCCCAAAAGTGAACCAAGCTACTTACTCTTGTCTTTGTGGCCAGAAGCAATCACTCACCCTGCCCTATGTATTTAGATGACAATGATGCTTTGTCCCAAGGCCTCAAAATTTTCTAGATGGACAAGAGAACCTATGAGGCTCTATGAACTTTAGTGTCCCACCTCACTACCTCCAGTCAATTACAAAATACTGGTGCATCACACTGAGGGCCTTAGTGATAAACTGAAGTGTTCATGGTCCCATAAAGTATAAGCTCTGGGAGGTAATGTACTTCTCTCTACCCCTCTACCCAGTTCCCTGAGCTTCCTGGTTTATTTAGCTGTACAATGGAGTTATAATACCCATCCCTACTTCAATGGGAATCTGTAAAATTGATGCCAATGATGATCTTTGGAGAAATATCAATCATAAACACTGACCATTCCATCAATTAAATATATACATTTAGGAATGGCCATTATATGATTAAATTACAAGGTTGGGGGAGAGATCTCAAAAGCAGAACCAGTTCATATCAACCTCTCAGTTCCATTAGAACTAAAACTTTCCAGATAAAGGAAGAATGAGACTTTGAAATAACAAAAAGAGAGACTACAGACATGTGTCCCTCTTATGCCATCTCAGCCAACCATTTGAGCCACCCCAACTGAGGCTCCAGATATCATGGTGCATAGATGAATCATTCTGCTATACCCTGAATACCTGACCCACAGGAGCAAAAAAAAAAAAATTGTTTACGCCACTATGTGCAGAAACTGATAACTAAAACAGTAAGCAAGAAATAAATTTGTCCTTGCCACTAACATTTCAGGGCTTGTTTGTCACTGCCATGAGGCCTAACCTAAGCTGACTAAACTCTGATCTCTCCATTTGTTATCTTTCCCCATTTCCCACGTTAGCATCTCACTTACTGCTGTCATGAATCTCAGACATATCCCTGATTGCATAGCACTTGCTAACAATAATTGATTACTAACTATGGGTGACTTTATGTAATTCTTATAACAAATCTTTATAGATGAGGAAATTGAGGTCAAGAGAAGTCAAGCAACCTGCTCAAGTTTTCAGAGCTAATAAGGAATAGAGTCACAATTCAAACCCAGCCTGAGCTCACAACCACTATCCTTCCCAAAAAACTTGCAGTGGCTCCAAACGCCTACTCAGTTATCCTTTATGTCTCGATTTTAAAGTTCTTAGGGCAGGGACTATTCATCTGCATACTATAGGTATTCAATAAATAGTTGTTGAGTTTAATTGAATGAACTGTCTTAAGCCTCTTGTAAAAACAACCTGAAGGCTGTGCATGGGTCAAAAAAGGCATAAGCGTTAGGATCAAATCAGCTACATGGCTCATAGCTGCTCACAGCCATTCTTTGGAGAAAAGTGGGAATAGCCAGTCAGAGTCAGAGTCTGGGTCCCCCTCTAGGCTTTTCCAGTGGTTCCAATTCTTTCCTACTACAGGAAGAGATAAACACCCTTCATATATTTCCTCTCACCCCCAACTGCAAGGAAAACAGTAACACTAATTAGTTGTAACAGGGTGTTCATTTCACATAGGTCTCAGCATGTTGCCCTGCCATTCTTTGAAATGGTCTGGAAACAGCCTTGATTTTAAACATCTGAAGATAATTGAACTGAAGTTGCACCCAGAAACCCTGAGTGACATGCCTTTTATTCTCTCCCTCGCTAACAAGAAATGTTTGCTGCCATTTCTTATTTACTCAACACCTTGAAAGCCTCTGGCATTGAAGACTTGCACCCCAGGATGCTAAAAGAATAAGTTAAAGTAATGATTGGTAATAAATGGAGGAACAGGGAAGCCTGAGAGATTAAGCAAAACCCTATGCATGTTTAAAGGGAAGAAGAAATTGCCCTACAGATCTATAAAGTTAAGCTCTGTATCTGGTAAAAATGGGGAAGTTGGGTAGAGAACTGAAGAGAATCCATGATGAAATAAATTTACAAGCATTTTTCAAAGACAAGGATATTAGTTAGCAAAGATGAAAATATGTTCTAATATACTGTTGGCAAGTGGATAGGAAACAGGCTGTCATACAACCGTGGGTGGAAGTATACATTGAATGACTTTTCTGGAGAGTAATCTGGAATAGCCATCAAAATTTTAAATGACTTCAACTATACAACTCTACTTTTGGAATTTATTCTTTATTTGGATAAAAGGGTCTTTTAAAAAAAGGAAAAAAAATTTTAAAGAATTTATTCTAAAAATGTTATCACAAGAATGCCCCAAAATAATCATGGAGCTTTATTTAAAGGAGCAAATATCTGAAAACAATTTAAAGATCCATTAAAATAGGTTCAGTAAAAGTTATAATTAGATCTACACAATGGAATACTATGTTACTTTAATAACGGGGGAAAGAAGGGAATCTGCAAGTATGGCTATTGAACAATAACAATACAACAACTCAAAACTAAAACTGTAAAGTCTAAAGTGCTATATGTGTTATGCCACAATTTGTGGTTTGTATATGTACATATGTGTGCGTGTGAATATAACAATTTATATGCATCATTCATACAATGATTCATATACATGAGTCACACATATATTTGCAATGATGCAAAGGAAAACTGGTAACCGTGATTATCCTGGGATGATATCCTAGGAAACTAGAGATGGGAGATGACTTTTCACTTTATACTTTTCACTGTTACTTTTTGGGCTGTCTGCATTTTTTAATATGTGTACAAATTATCCTAGTTTTTTTTTTAATTTATGAGTAAAAGAGGAGAATACATAACAACTATGACAGCCTATTAGAGAATGGAAATTGTCAGGCCAACATGATCTTCTCGAGCACAGAGATAGGCCTGGTACTTTAAGAGGAAAAGAAGAATAGCACTGATCTTGGGATTTTGAGGCTTTGATTTAGTCTTTCAGGGAAAAACCTATGGGTACACTTGCCAAGCAGAGATTGAATTAATAGGTATAGAAGTAACCAGAGGTCCATCCCCAGAAGAAGGTACTAATGCTCACTGCCATGCAGCAGGAATTTAACAAATCATGCACAGAAGCTGCTCCTGGGCCTGCTGGGCAGCAGCTGAGGAAACATACAGGTAGACATTCTGAGCCCGGAAACACCGGCTCCTCAAAATGAGTGAAGGAAACCTCCACATCGCTACCACGTGGCTATAGGCCCAGCCCTCAACCAGACCCCCACAAAACTAGGAGAAAACCCACTGCCCATTCAAAGGCTCTGAGAATGCAAATAGTATTCTGCCTGTCTTCAGCATACCCTTTGAACTCTTACCCCAGTGCCTAGGGTAAGAAAAGGAGGGTGAACTGAGGCTGGGAGCTTTAACAGGAAAGAAACAGATCTATCCCAGAGCTTGGCTCATACCTGGCTGTGATCTTGGTCAAGTTGTCTTCATTTGTTTTCCCACTTCTAAGATAAGAAGACTAGTGACTTCGTTTTATGCAGTTTTGAGAAAATCAAATGAAATTATCAACATGATTTTCCATCCTGGGACAGACAGTACTTTGAGAAAATAAAATGCCACACAAATATAAAATATTAGCAGTATTACACAAGTGATCTTTGTAGTGAAGAGCCAGTAATTTGACTGAATTTTCCAGCCATTTGGTTCAATCAAAACAGTTAATCTGATAGCCCAACACACACACACAAAAAGCTATAACTAATTTGCTAATTGCCGCACATGTTTATTCAGCATTTATTGCAAGCC
Organism: Cheirogaleus medius; assembly: GCA_008086735.1. NCBI lineage: Eukaryota > Metazoa > Chordata > Mammalia > Primates > Cheirogaleidae > Cheirogaleus > Cheirogaleus medius. The sequence continues at coordinate 11,205,220 of VBSM01000729.1, read as the reverse complement.
AGGGATGGTATGAGGACTAGAGATACAGAGATAGAGAAGGCAAACCCCTGACCTATGGGAAAGACAAGTCTAGTCAAGGTGATAGATGTAAACAAACAGTTGTACTCCAATGCAGTCACTGCCGTATACTATTAGTGGTACAAGCAAAGTGCCACAGAAGAAAATTAAAAGGATCAACCCCCTATGACACCTACAGTATTGACCTTCTCATACAGGCTCAGAAATATCAAGGTATACAGACCAATAACAATTGCTCGCGAAACTGCACATTTATTTTTTTTAATTTCAGCATATTATGGGGGTACAAATGTTAAGGTTATGTATAATGCCCGTGCCTCCCCTTCCCCCTCAAGTCAGAGCCTCAAGCATGACCATCCCCCAAATGTTGCACATCTCA
>VBSM01000729.1:11192292-11204723 GCA_008086735.1 Cheirogaleus medius | reverse complement strand
CACCAGCAGTGTAGGAGTGTTCCTATCTCTCTGCATCCACGCCAACATTTATTTATTTACTGAGGAATCCACAAGTGATTAGTAGTAATATTTTGTAATAAGATACTAAATCAACATGTTTGTTTAGTATTGTTTTGACTTAGCCAAGCCTCTGACTGCATAATTTCAAAACTGAAGGATTAAAATGACTCTGTAATGGATGGTCATTTCAGATTTCACAGTGATAGGAACACTGTATAAAAATTATAAAAATGACCTGTAAATAGTGGCAGTATTAGGCAATATTTCAAACAAGATGATTTAAAATAATGTGTTCACCACCATTGAGCTAAGGTTTTATCTTCTCCATGTGCCTGAGAAACATAGCTATATTCCATCAAAACAGCATTTCATCTGCCAACTCAGTAAATCAAACCCATCAGTGAAGTGAAAGAGAAGGACAAGTAGAAGATAAAACAGTCAAAGTAGTTGTTTAAAAGCATGTAGACAAAAAAAAAAAAAAAGAGGTTACCCAAATGTTTCACTTTTAAACTTGTGTTTTATTCAATCTGGTGTTTCATTCAGGTCTAAATATCCTTTTAAGAGTTGCAAATGTTGGGCAGAGTTCCCTGAGTTAACCTGCATAAAATTAAATTTAATTCTAATTTAATTCACTTCCAGCATGGTATTCTCTTGTCAGTGTTAAAACCCTAAAGGAGTTTCATTTCCCATGACCTCTATAAAATAGCAAGCTGTATTTGCCACAGCCAGAAAAACATCCTGAGCCTCATTTGCCTAGGAAGGCTGTAATCAGATATTACTTACTGCCCCACATTATTTCAATAGCCACAATTCATTCCTGTTAAAACAAAAAGTAATTTTCTGACCTTGCTACAGCAATGAAGGATCTCAGCTATGACATTTATTTGGGTACTGGTAAACTGTTACAACAGCTTTAAAAATTCAGGTTCCAGAGCCCTTTGACCATACGCCAAACATACATTTTCTAGTCTTTTTTTGCTCGCAGGCATTCCTAAGACAAAGATAGTAGTATAGAACAATGGTTTCCAAACCTAGCTGCCCATCAGAATCATCTGAGGATGTTTCTAAAACACAGACTTCAATGCTTCCTCTTCATTCAGATCCCCTGGAAGGAGTCTCTGGGGTGGAGCCCTAGAATCTATACTGGCAACATACTCTTCAGGCCCACGAGGCAGTCAGCCTTCTATAGGAACCTGTTTGGCATGTGGCTTACTTGAAAGAACTATAAGTGGATCAGAAGATCATGGTGGCAACGAGGGCATAACTGTTTCTGAACAAATCAGGGAAATTTGAGTATAGACTGACTGAGATGTTATCAAGAAATTATTATTAATTGTATTATGTGTGATGATGGCATTGTATTTCTGTCAGAAAATAACTCTTTTTTTTTTTTTGAGGTTTACTTGGATACTGAAGTGGTGAAATGGCATGATGTCTAAGGTTTGCATTAAAATGTTCCAGCAAAAAAAGAATAAAGAGATGGGGAACAAGTATGGCAAAAACTTTGATGGCGTTGAAGGTGGATAATGGGTGCATGAGGATTCATGGTACTTTGGTGTTTAGAAATTTTCTCAATAAAATGTTTTTCTAATTGTCTGGAAGAGAACAATAACCAGAGCTTGCCTGTGCCGTGCAAGGCTATTTTCCACTACCTCTGAAAGGTAGCTGGTTGGCATACTGCGTTCTCCCCTGTTCTCGTGGAGAAATAAGGACTTACGGTAATGATTTGCCAGCGTTGCCGGCTTCCTGTTCCTAGTAGGTGTCTGACATTTTCCCAAAGGAGCCTTTCCATTCAGTATTCTTTTCTGAAAATGGAATTAGGAACATTCCCTAGCCATAACTTAAGCAATGTTTGCGAAGTTGACTTCTGGAAAGCATTTTAAATTTTTCTTTAAGAAAGTCCCTGAAACTGGACACTCTTATTTCCAAGCAAAAATACACTGAATCTGTCAGCTTGGCAAAGCAAGAGGTGAAATTCAAATGATTGAACATACAGAATGGGTCAATTTTCAAGCCCCAACTAAAATGCAAAATCCATTATAGAAGATATTAATATAACTTAAGTTTAGCAAATTTGGTCTATAAAAATCTGGCTTTACCAAAGCAACAGAAATTTGTCTTCATTTTGGATTTTTTTTTGTCCTGAATAGCATTTCACTCTAGAACACCTAAAAATAACAAACACTCTATGTACATTGAAAAATAAATGTATCATCCAAAAATTCCATGTATGCATGTGGTAAAAAATTATATACTTCAAAAAGTGACATATAGCAGCACATAATTATAAGTCCCACTGGTCAAAATAATGTACAGCTCTATTTCCAGAAACTATTCAAAATATAAGAAAAGCTGGTGCTGATAATATTTTGCACTCATAGGTAAACAGGCTGTTTTGCTGATGCTGCCAGATGAAGAAGGAAAGGTCCAGAAGTTCTCAGAATGAAAATTAGTTTGAGGGTCTGGTGGTTCTGGTTTGGGCTTCTGAAATAGGGTGCTGAAGTGCCACACCTCCCCTCTATAGAGTAGCGTGTGATGTGGGTGTTAGATTACAGTCTACAGTGAGCACGGCCCCTGAGCCAGTCACAGGGAGCCTCTGTGTTTGCCCAGACTCTCTTCCAGATAAAGATACCAGGCCTCGAACTCAATCTTGAGTACCAGGGACTCCAAGATTTTTTGTAAAGTATAAATGTGGGTAGGATTAGAAAGTCAGTTTGGGGCTTTTCCTAAGCCAGTACAGCCCTAATGTCATACATAATCAATACCCCACCTAGCATGGATTGTTAACAAGATCTGAATTAAAGAGAAGCCCTCTTATAAGTCATGAAAGCAACTGGCACCATAGTCAGAACATCTCTTTCCCCAGAATATCTGCACCAAGTTCCTTAGCATCCTGGATAAATGTACTTACTCCCTGTGTCTAGTGCAGCCCAAAAGACAGGCCTCTCCCAATGCCCTATACCTCAGGTTCATCCCATCCTCTCCTTCACTCTGTAGAACCCACATCCATGTGAGAAAGAGAGGAGAGAGCTCAATCTGTGTGATTAGTATAGGGGCCTCAAGGCAAAGTCCTTCTGTGGTTGCCCTCTGTGGCTGTTGATCCTGACCTAGACCACAAGAGACCTGAAGGGACACCTATAAACCATCAGCTCAGGATGCTGATGAATGAAGAATGCACTTTCCCACCTTTATGGGCAATATGTACTCCTTGGAATACACTTCAGCATCTGAAGAGTCTCGTCCTTCAGAGGTGTAAAATTGGGTCCTTCAGGACCTACAACCAGACCTTGGTGAGTTGTCCTGTGCCTCCCCTCTGAAGGTTGAGTTCCTGGGTCACATTCCCTTTCAAAATAGGATCCAGAATAAGGATGATGTTAGAGTGGTGTTCTCTCAAAAGACACCAAGACATTCTACAAATTCCTAGAGTCTGTTGGCTATTAACATTTAGGTGCCCACAAAGGTATCTTGAAGAAGTGTCCTCATGATTCAGGATCAAAGATACTCAGCTGGAGAAAGACACCCTCAGTCATTCTGCTCATTTACATATAACATGCAGAGAAACTCTCTTTTCCCTTGCTTGGAGCTCAAAGCATCAACTCACCCCAGGTCTGTCAGCCTCCTTGTGTACGTCTGGCTCTCCAAGGCTGTCTCCACTCTTGCAGGGCTTATAATATAAAAATGGCTCGGAAGCCACCAGCCCTGCAGAACCCACAATAACACTAGGTCAGCCTCAGCAATCCACCACCACTATGGGCATAGTGGCTGAGAGTCTGAACAAAAGCAAATTTGGAGACCATTCTCTTTTAAAGCAATTTCCAGCTACAAGCCACAGCAGTAAGGCAGGTCCTAAGACATTAAAAAAATGAAATAGCAAAGTGAAGCGGTTTTTCTCCTTGACCATCTGCGTCAGGTCCAGAATAGTACTAAGCATTCTACGTATAATTTAACAGGGACCAAAATGTACTTGGCCCTCTGTGTATCTCAGTCCCTGACTCTTTTGACTGTGCTGTTTTTCAAATGCATTCTCACTGAGCTTCCTCCCATTTCTCAGCCTTCCATCTTGCTCCACAGTTACTTTGTGTTTCAGAGGGCTTTTCTCCTTTCTTTTCCTGACAGTCTGCCTTCTCCCCTACCATGGGGCTGAGCCCTGAGCTGGAACCTTCTGTCAGTTCACTCACATATTCCCCACTGCTTTGGGGAAGGAAAAGCCAGAAGAATTTCTATCGTTCCGCTCTCTCAGGCAAACACATGCAGTCTGTCTTTCATTTAGAGATATTTTTTTGCACTTCTGTTTAACACTGGGGATTTTCGGGTTGCTTTTTATTCTATTGCTTTTTCTCCCTCACTGGGCAGGAAACAGAGACCGCCACACCAAAAGTCTGAAACAAATAGGGAAAGAGGAGGCAGAGATGTTCCCATAAACCAATCATGCTTCTAAATGCTAACACTTCATCAGGTAAGAGCTCCCCAAACAGACCCCATGCAGAGAGCATTCAGCAATTTCTGTCTACAAAAATGCCTTGCTAATAGTACAGTTAGATATCCTTTCTTTCTTACTTAAATCCGGGGGTCTTATCCCCACTATAGATAGAGATTCCAGAGTATAGAGAGATCAGCTGACACATCCAAGGTCACACCTACAGGTGACTGGCAGACACCTCATGCTGGGCCTCCAGGACCATCTTGAAGCCAAGTCATCTGCAAAGTGGCTGTAGTGGTTACAAAACCCATCACTAAAGTTTGACAACTATGGATTCAGTTTTACAAATGTTCTCTGAGTGCCAACAGGGATTCAAAGATGAGTAAGACACAGTGCTCTCCAGAGTTTTCCAGTCCAGTTGAGGCTTGTAAAATAAATATTCCCTCCAAAAAGTTATAATTCACACCAAATGTGTGGTATGTCTTAAGAAAGGTATAAAATATTATACTTTATAGACTTTTACTTTACCCATTCTTCTGTAACCATTGTAAAATGTAGGAAAGGTCAATCAAAAGCACTATGTGTGTATATATTTACATGCACGAAGATAGTCACAGAACAAGAGAGACAGCCAAAGTCAATATCTCCTTGACTATAGACATCAATTATCCCAGAGTCTAAAGGTCAATGCCAATCTCATAGGGCAAAAAGAATAGAACAGGTGTGTATCCTTCCAAGGAAAGAACAGCTTCCAGCCAGATTACTAGCCTGTTGATAGCGTGAAGCCTGCAGGTATTCTATGAAGCAAAGGCACAACAGGAGCCTTGCTCAGAAATGGTCTAGTCAGGTTACTTGGTAAAAACCTCCTCTCAAGAGGAGTTTTCTGATGACAGTGGCCAAAGGGGGACCTTTGCATTTGTACAATCTTGGCTATACCTTTGAGAGTTACAGATTACCTAGCTGGGACTCCCTTGTGACCATAAAATTACAGAAGCACCCTGGCACCAGTTTGAGGGAAAACCATAGAGAGATCCCTTTTAAAAAGCTCCCTATAGCAGACTAGTGAAGATAAAATTGGTGGCATCCCAGAACTTTCTTTCATTATGGTAGTACCAAGCACATGAGCTCTGCATGGACATATGTTATTTTCTGAAGCCATCACATATTTGCCTTTGTATATCTAGTAACATTTATATCAAATTGCCCTTCTCCACCTTGGAATATTCCTGTCATATTTGGTGCTTGGGTCTTGAAAGTAGGATTAACTTTCTTCAGAAAGAATTTTAGGGGAGAAAGCAGAAGGGAAAGTGCTCCAGACAGAAGCAGGAGCAGGATGGTTATACACAGTGGTATCATGGACACTGGAGACTCAGAAGAGGGGAGGATGGGAGGGGGTAAGGGATGAAAAATTACCTATTGTGTACACTATTACCTATTGTGTACCTATTGTGTACACTATCTGGGTGACGGGCACACTAAAAGCCCAGACTTCACCACTATACAATTCATCCATGTAACAAAACTCCACTTGTGCCCTCTAAACCTATTGAGGAAAAAAAAAAAACAGCAGGAGCAGGAACAATGGCATGGAGGAGGGGAATTGGTCAGCCTATGAGGAGGGATGTGCTATGAGTAGAGTGCAGATCAGGCAAGAAAGGTAGTTTGAAACAATCTTGTGCCCAACACTCTGCAAATGGTTTTTCATAAGAACACTGAAGAGTGTCTAAGTTTTCTCAGTTTACCAAAAGTATAATTATGAGCAAGGTAGACAGATGATAATATTGAGCACTTTCTCTGTACAAGGCACTGGGCCAAGCACTTTACATTATTATGTCACTTAATTCTCACAATAGCCCTGAAGCAAGTATTATTATGCTCATTTTACATGTACACAACTGAGGCACAGAATGGTTAAGTCACTTGCCCAAGGTCACACAGCCAGAACTAGGTGCTCAAGTCAGGTCCCTGACTCCAAAGCCAACACTCTTCTCTTCTGAGCAACGCTGCTTCCTTGGCCTCCATCTACTGTCTTAGTTTCCCACGCTAGCCAGCTTCTTCTGCTTCTAGGATATGAAGGACTGTCTGTCTTTATATAATATTTCATATTCATTTCCCAACTGAGGCCATCCAAGACACTACAGGGTTAGTAGTACTCAGCTGACAAGATGATGGACAAAAAGGTCTTCAAAAGTCAGAAAAGATGCTGAATGAAAAGCCCTCAAAACTCTATACGTATACACATGTCCTAAAATCGCCCATGTTATAAAGCAGATTTTTTCATTCTCAACACTCACCAGCAATGAGCCACACAGCTGTGGAGGCCTAACAGTTTGGGCAGGAAAACAGACAGGCAAAGAAAAAGAAGAATGTAGTCAAGCCCCAAGGAAAAAATGTTAACATCCGGAACCAATTCACCCACGCAGGCTGGGGAACCGTTACACCCAGCTCTCCATAACACCCCTCAGCATCCCCCCACGCCTCCCCTACACACACACACACACACACACACACACTCGTTGACGCTTAGTTTACTATTTGCTCCTCCCCCAAGAGCAGTCAAATTGGCCTGTGTCTGTAGGAAGCACCTCCTGCGGTACCTACCACCCAGTCAGAATATCACAGAGATGCCTTAAATCTCTGTGATGTCACAGTCTAATCTGGGTAATGCACGGTTGTACCAGATGGGATCTAATGTTCCCAGGATTAATGCCGGTCATGCAACCAGTGTTCTGAACACTAAAGGAAAAATGAAATGACCAAGGCCTGGCTGGTTGTGTATCTTGCAGAATCTACATTCCTAATTGTATAGATCTTGTGGATGAGATCCTGTAAATCACCCAAGATAGCAGCATTCATCTCATCCTCTGCCACACTCTATATTTCAAGAGTTTGGCTCCATATGGATTCCTTGAGAAAGGAAATGGGCCCAGAGATTCATACGCTTCTGTTGCTGCAAGAGCATATCAAATCCCATCAATCAGTTGCCTGTACAGAGTAGGGCTGGCAACAAGAGAAAGCAAAGCTTTAAAACAGAGATGGACTTGACAACTTTCTCTTTTTAGCTTCTAAAAGCCACTTTTTTTATCACCGAGTACAACAGACAGGAATATGGCAGACCGTACAATTAAACAGACAAGAAACACATTAATGCTAAAGTCCACACACTGAAATGGCTGGGGGAGTAGATTTTCTCCAAATCCCTGTTGGAGACATCAGACTTCCTAGGAGAGGAAGGTTACTTGGAGTGGGAGAAAAAGTGATGGAAAGACAGTGAACAGGTGGACCAAAAAACCTGAAACTGCTCTTAAGTTCTCTGAAACACTGCTGGCATCCCACCCACTTACAGCGTTAAAAGAGTAATGAAGCATGGGGTGTAAGTATTTATCAGGATGAGAGATTTCTGCAAATAACTGATTCCATACCAAACAAGGCTGCTCTAGATAGAGCTGTTACAAAATAAATGAATCCAAGCAGTCACTCAGAGGTTAAAGTTAAAGCCAGCCGAGACTCTATGAGCGGGTGTACTTGCCGTGGGTCCTCAAGGCGGTTTTCTAATCCTTGGGCATTAAAAAGAAGCCACTGTGGAAATCAGAATCTCTTCCTTTGTAAATTCAATCCATGGCAAAGGGATTTCAGCTGTGATTGCTGAGTTTGAAAAAATCAACAGTATTTAGAAATGCACGAATTGCCCGTCACTGCAACTGATACGTTTCTAAGCTGTTCCATTTTGAATCAATTACCAATAAGATTCCATCTATCCCGTTGTGAATGGAGAAGGGAATGGGTAAAACAGAGCAGTTAAAATTTCCCCTGAATTTCACTGCATGAGAGGATTTAGGATGGGAAGGTTTTAGACCAAATTCAATATATGTCACTGTGCCTTAGACACTGAGATTTCTGTGCATTAAAGTCAAAGAAAAGTGGGTCATGTTGGGAAGGCTGCCCGTGCCCCATTCCAAAGACCATGGCTTAGAGACACAGCTCCATACTGCTGACACACAAAGGCCTCTGCTAGCAGGTATGGTAAGTCACTTAGAACTATAGAGGGGCTAATAACAACAAGCAAGGAAGGTAAAGACTCAGAAACTGTAAATAAGCAGTCTCTCATTCATGATTTAACAAATTCTGTTTGGGGGACAACACAAGCAGCACGCATGAATTTCCACCTTAAAGCACTTAAGAGCCATCTACAAGAGAGGCAATGATGTCTAGTGGTTAAGGACATTGACTCTGGAGCCACACGGGGCTGGGTTTAAATTCTGGCCAGGTCACTTAAAGTAGACTGGAGCTGTGTGACTGTCGGTAAGTTATTTACTTTGTTGCCTCAATCTCCTCCTCTGTAAAACAGAGAAACAATCACCTTCCCCCAAGGACTATTTGGTGGATGCAAAGAGAGAATATAACTATCTGCACAGTACCTGATACAGAGTGTGCCCTCAATCCATGAAAGCTACTGCTGGCTAGAATTGTTGACACTTTGAGTGAAGATGATGCTTATAAGATTGGAGAAGTATAGGAACATCTGTCTTGGAGATAAAATGGAGAGCAAAGAGTCTATTTTGAAGACTGAGACCTGGATCCCAGCAGGAAAAGGTAGCTCCCTTCTACTCTGGATGGTCAGGGCCTGGGCACTTCTGATGAAGGGCCCTGAGCTCCTTGAAAGAAGCTGAGGCAAGGATCTCGTCTCTGTTCCTCTTCCCTAGGGAAGTCACCTTCTCCTTCTGCTGCCAGGAAACAATATAAACAAAGTCTAGGGTGAAACAATTTAAAATATATATATTAAATGATCAAATTCTGACTTCTATTTTCTAGGAGGAAAACTGAGCACACCAGGGCAGCCAGATGTGGGTTCCAACAAAATGGCTGGGGCTTCTGCTGTTTTTCTTAAGAAAAGATTTCCCAATCTCTTCTTCCCTGACATTCAGCTTAAATATAGGTTTTTCTTTAATTTAGTCCCTTTTCTCGCTCTCTTTTTTTTTTTAACACAACCAAGCAACACCCATTAATCCTTTACTGCGGCTTCAACTAATTGGCACAACTGGCTCATTTTGCCCAGAATTCTGGGGGTACATCAGAATATGGCTTTACAAATAAAGAATTATTTCCTATTTCCTATCAGATAAATCCTGACCTCTCAGGGATACTGGACTGAAGGTAGAAATATCAGAAACTAACCAAAGAGAAATATGTTTGTGTTATTCCACTTCCCTGCATCGAGAAAGGCCCCTCTGTTTTCTCAGGGCTGAGTTCCTGGCGGGGTGGTAAAGCTGAGTCTCCCTATTGCCCTGCTGCCTGCCCCTCTTCCTACTGCATGCCAGCCAGCAGATCCCCACCCTTCGACACCCTCCCTCCCTCACGTGCTCACTCAGGTGCTGGGTTTTTGCCTTAGTGGAACCTTGAATAGCAACAGTTCTCAAAGTTCTTTTTTATTTTATTAGCCACAGGTACTCAGATTCAGTACTGTTTCTAACCATGGGCTATAAACAAAGTGAGCATCCCACTTCAAGTCCCAAACATTCCATTTAAAGCCAAAGAACGGGGGAGAGGGGCGGTGGCTGCTTTAGACTACAATTTGCAACAATTTCTTATCCAAGCTGGTCACTAAGATGAGTAACCACTATCAATTCAGTAGATAGGAATAACAGGCACTATGCTAAATCCTTTGTTCCTATATGTGCACTATCTCATTTAATCCTCCAACAACCCTTTGATGTACACATTTATTATTTCAGTTTCACAGATGCAGAAAATGGGGTTGAGAGAGATTAACTATACTCCAACGTCATACTACTAGCAAGTGTTAGAACCAAGACTCAGACACAGCAGTCTGACCCCGAGAATCTGAGCTTTTAACCACTATGTTGTATAACTCATTCATTCATTGCACCAAATAGAAATGATAATAAGATAACTATTTCATAAGAGTTCTGATATATTATTTTCTTTTTTTTGCATCTATTGTGTTTAGGGGAGAGTTCTGATATATTATTATTTGGAATGTATATATGTGCGTGTGTATATCTATATGTATAAACATGTATACAACATATATATTGCAGTGGCTGGCACATAGTACATGTTCAATAAATGTCACTACTTTTTGTCCTTATTGTGTCATCATTATTATTATAGTTTTATTATTTATTAAGTGCTTCCCATGTACCAGACACTTGAGCTGTGTTACTGGATCTACAAAAGCAATGAAGACAAGCTCCCTGGCCTACAGCAGTTTATCGGGTAGTAGCGAGAGAAGACGGCCAGGAAATCCACAGGCTCCATGATTACAGAAGTCTGCACAGGAGCTGTACAGAATAAGGGCATCAAATGAGAGTGGGGAGCCATCAGTAGGGTTTGAACCCAACTGCAGAAGTCTGTAAAGAAATAAAGTCCTACAAGGTAGAAACATGAGAAACCCTCCTAGGTGTGTGCTGGGCACAGTTTTGCCTCTGACCCTGCCCTCAAGTTCAGCAGCTATGAATAGAGGTCTTGAATGCTAAGCTGCCTTCTGATCTATCTTGTTGACAAGCGTTTTGCCTGTTACTAAGTCATCCTTTTAGCATTCTCACATCTCTGCCAGATCAAGATCTCAGCTTAGCAGACTAGACATGGAAAATAGTTACTAGTGCTTTCCATCACGCTCAAATAATAATGGGGGGCAACCGGATTTTTCTTTTTGGCCCACCAATTCAATTCACCAATAATTAAGTTATTTGTTTTCAAACCTCATTTTTCAAATCCACAGAATTTTTCTAGTAATTCCTGGGAATGGCACGGAAAATGTTCAAAGCATGAATAATTTACATTTCCTTTAAATTCACTAATGCCATAGAACCCTTTCAGCAGTGTTCACACAAGCAACAATAGGTTACATCATACACAAAAGACTAGAAATCACTGATCCAGGACTTCTGGACATGTGATATTAATATAAAAACTTTTTCAAGAGCTTTATGAAAGCTCTTAATTCTAGCTCTAAAAACCTTTTTAAAAATTTTTTGGACTAAATAAAATTTTTGTGTTGCTATTACTGTTACTTTCTACAACTGTATTAAAACTTCCCTCGTTCCAACAAAGTAAGGGATGGATCGAGTGATGGTCAAGGTGCATTAGGACAAAAATGTTAATATTTTTAAAAACAAAACAAAACTTAATAGGATCATAGCATCTTACAGCTAAAGGGACCTCAGGTGTCAGTTGAGCCTGTCTCCTTCACTTCACAAACTAGAAATGGAGGCCTCATCAGTGGCTGTGAAATAACTGTAAAACAGGTTTTTTTCAACATTAATATGTCTGCCTTTAAAACAAATATCCCGGTTCTAACATTAATAGCAAAGCTAGCACTAGAATCTTTGACTCCTAATTTAAGCTTCTCTAGCCCTCTTTCTACTATAATTCATGGGTATAATGTAGAATATGAGGGTCTGTGGGGAAAGCTTTGCAGTACAGTGAAGAATTCATGGACAGCCACATAAGCAATTAAGGATTCTGAAATGTTTTACAATTCAGTTTTCCTCTGCAAGTTTGTTTATGCCTTTAATTTTCTAACTAAATCTTTCTTTTCAATAGAGCTTAGGTATAGTCCCTGTACATATAGCCTATCCCAGGCTTTACTGCCAAAAAAAAAAAAAGTCAAATTATGAATTAACCTTCTGAATTGAGGAAACTCTGTCAAACCCAGGGAAAGTATTGGTGTGTTCGTAATCACTTATTGGCACAAATGCTTGCCCCTCTCCACTGAAAATCAGTTACTTATTTTTCAGCAGCAAGAATGGAAGCCCTGAACCACCCAAGCCACCCAGCTCCCAGGCTTACAGTTCAGGGTTCTATAGCCTGGTGAGATTAAAACTTTGGAGCGAGGATGACCCGGGACAGGACTTCCCTCTAAAAGGGAAGCCATTCCCGCGGGCTTCTTACAGAACGCAGTTATTTCTCAGTGACGAGTAGTCACTTACTTTTCAGCCCACTTTGTACAGTTGGGTGGTTTCTGCTT
>VBSM01000729.1:11164857-11183768 GCA_008086735.1 Cheirogaleus medius | reverse complement strand
TCCTCCCTTCCCTAGGAACAGGGGGCAGGCGGTGCGCTCTTGTCCGAGGGGTGAGGGAGAGGGAGGGGGGAGAAAGAAAAAGACTGAGGGGGGAAAAAGCCAGCCCCCAACCAATGGCGAGGAGGGAACAGGAGAAACCCTGAGAGCGAGGACCAATGAGAGGAAGGGAGAGACTGAGGCTCGGGCCAAGGCTGAGCGCCTGTCGTCCCCTGGATGCTCCTGGGTCGACTTTAACCCCTGGCTTCCCGGTCCCGCATGGATTACTCGAGGGGGGAGGGAGGAAAGCTGAAAGTCGAGGTCTGATCGCCCTTAGAAACTTCTGCAAATCTCAGATCCGAACGTTCGCCTCCCAAATCTGGGCTTCATAGGCGCTGCAAGCACAGTGTCATTTTAGTCGCAGATCTGGAATTTTCGGGCTCTGACAAAATGTTAACCTGTCCAAAAACCCCCAGAAAACGATTCTCATAATCTCGCGCCTGCCCCCAGGTGCTTTTAGATCTGCTGGTTCCGCCCGAATTTCGCCACTCAAATTTTTACGTTCCTGCTGAACGTTTTATGAGCAACTCTGGTTAAAGCAAAACGAAACAAAGTCCTGTTACTATCCAGGGTCTTGGAACTGAAAATTTAAAGACTGCTTCCTCCCTCCAGCTCTACCTGGTGGAGAAGGAGACATGGGAGCCTAGAGAGCTACAGGCGGGCTGCGGAGCGCCTAATTGAGGGCGCGCTGCTTAGACGTATCCCGGATGGGCCCCGCACGCAGCAAATACCTCCTTGCCCTGCGGCGCAAACACTGGGCTGCACTTCGCCTATTCCGGGCTCTTTTTCTGGAGAACCACGAGGGGTGCCAGGCGAGAGCAGCTAGGAACTTTGACCGAGAAGAAGGAGCTTTTTCAAAATTCCCTGCAAATCCTCACCTCAAGAGCCTGGCTCTCCCCGCCCTGCCGATCTCCCCCCACTCCCACCCCCCAGCCCCCCACATTTTAAAAATTTCAGGACAGTGCGTTCAACTTGGATTTCTAAGGAACTTAAAATCCAACACTCCAGGCCGTTCTTATTTCCCACACCTCCTCCCAAGTTACGCCACTGGTCGCCGGCGGCAGGAGACCCAGAGCGCAGTCTTACGCGGAGGCAAGCTCAGACCCGCGAAGTCGGTCCTGCTAAGCTGGAAAAACGTCTCGGATTTCGCGGACAGCGGCCTAGATAGACACAGCCTGATCTTCCCGTCCGAACGCCCTCATCGAGACGGTTCTATGCCTGCGCAGTGAAGCCAGAAAGCCAGGTTCTGGGGGCTGGAGACAAACGGAGAGGCGGAGCAGAGAAGTCGCCGGCAGCCAGGCCCGGAGCAGGGTCCGAACCATAAGTTTAGGTCAGGGAAGCTCAGGGCGTGTTGGAGGCCCCAGAGAACCAGCTCTCGCCGGTTCTTTCACCTGGGGCAAGAAGAGACGGCCTGCCGGGCCTCTGAACTGACGCTTTCCCTGCCGGACCGCCGAGGTGCCCAGGGAAATCTAGTTCTTGCTATTGTAGTTGGAAGCTCTCTGGTGCTGAAGATAACAATTGAGTGTTGTGAATGCGCCTTGGGCCTCTTTGAAGGAGAGCATAAAGAACTACTTGGGATTCCCTACAAATTTTGCTACAATCTAGACGAGAGGAAACTAGCTTCGTAGCAAATGCAAAAATAATCATGGAAAAACCACCGGATGAGTGCGATTCAGCCAAGCCTGGCCTCTTAGGCCTTTCTGGACCCTGTGTCTCCGGCTCGTAGGTCCCCAGGGAGCATGTATACGAACTCTGGGGAGCTGGAAGCATTTGGCCCCTCAATATCTCCTGCCGCTCTGGCCAGCAGACTTTGAGAGCCCAGTGGAGAGGCACAGGGTCTCCCACCTCAGCCACCACTCATCATCATTGCATCCAGAAGCCGTTGGGGAAAGTGACCTCTAATTCACTGCTACTGGGCTTCAGCAAAGAAGTTGGAAACAAGGCAGGCCGGGAGAGCAGTTTCCCTCCCAGGCGGCTCAGGACTCCCTCTGGGCTCCCAATGCTGGTGTTACCTGGCGTTTCTCTGCCCGAGGCTGAACCCTGCTGCACCCAGACTGTGTGGGGTAGCATGGAGCTGGCCTTTAAACTTTCCCAGCTTTCTTCCTCCCCATTGGTCTGTATCTCCGGTCTGTCTCTGACAGCCTCTTGTCTTCACACTGTCTCACAGGTCTGCTTTGGATTGAGAAGTGGGTACACCATAGATCACACATCCTCCCTGAGACCATGAAACTCACAAAAAAAGAGGACTTTTCCGTTATCCATGAACCTAAATGTAGGTTCAGAGGCCTGAACCATGCACATGTCCATAGTCAGTGTCTGAGAGACATACACAGAAGAATGAGCAATGCCTTCACGGGCGTGCATATGCACCCCACCTCAAAGCATATGCCCAGCACACATATACTCCTCTCAGAGGAGTTCCTACACACCCCCCTTCAGCTTGTACATAGGTTGCTCCCACCCCCCTTCCACATACACATATGTCCTAGAACTGTGGGTTAGGTAACTAAAACCAATTTACCCAAATGAAGACAGGCTGATGTGTAACAGTCACGAAAATAGGGGTTTCCTCTAGGTAAATGGGAAGGGCAGTGAAATGTTCTGTGACTCTATAGCATTCAATGTAAGTTTTATCCTAGAGGCATGCACTCCTTGGTGTGTGCCTCTGTGCTGGTGGGGGAAAAGGCCTGGAGAAAGATTATGCAGGATGGCTTAATATGTGTGACACAGCTGTATAATCACATGCTGTTGAGGGGGGAGAGAAGGGGAGGGTTGTAGGATTCAATGTAAGAATCTGGAAGTGTGGTATGCATTTTCCTCCCCCTGATTACATCAAAGGTTTTCTAAAATCTCTTCTCATTACCCCAGTCTCTCTTTCCCTTAACCTTTAGGGAAAATAGTGGGATCCCCAGTTTATGAGATTAATTTCCCAAGTACTTCCCAGGTTTCCCAGCTACAGTTTCCGATTTTGTACCCTGGGTGGATCCTATAGGTGATTCACCCTGAAATGGGTCCATTTCAGGTCCATTTTAGTCCTGGAGCTGATTGACAAGGACTAAGCTAAAGGCCCCCACCTTACCCCCTGCAAGACCCCTAAAAGGAAAGGTTGATGAGTACCTGGGAAGTCAGAGGAAATCTTGGAGTATCACTGGCCACCTGCAGGAACTTACAGGGAACTGGAAGTCTAAGCCAAGCCTTGACAGGAGGAAAAGTTAGGAGGAGAAGGGCAGCACAGTAACCACCCACCTAAAACTGACCATGTCCAGATATTTTGATTTTTCAAAGGAAAAACAGAGTTTTGCAGCATCAGGAAAAGTCATAAATACAAACAGGCATTCTAAGAAATGGAGGTACTATACCCACCATATCTTTCCCTCCCATCACCCCATACCAGATACCTACCTTAAATACAACCACTGCTAATGCCTCAATAGAAAGGTGACCCAAGAGGCAGCTTTGATTTTGGAGTTTTGAGTAATTGGAAACAACATTAAAAATAGTTGGCCAGCAGGACATATGAGGCTGCTCCTAAACATGTGGGTGGGACACTCTGTGAGAGGCAAGGGAGTTACAATGAATTCGGCCATCAAGGTAGGTATAAAACATTGTGAGACCATCTATAGGGTGGGAAGAAACCATTTAGAGACTACAAGGCAAGGTGGAACCTAGGGACCAGGTCTGGTTCAGCCCCAGACTTCGTGACCTTAGACAAGTTGATTGATTGATTGATTGATTAAGGGCCTGTGCCTCAGTTTCCCTGTCCTTAGAATGAAAGGGTTCCAAATACTTTACAACTAAGAAAAGCAGGCAAGGTATCAGTCGGGGGCTGGACAGACCTGAGGTCTTACTATTGCTGTGATCGAATCTTCTGGCAAGGTGAGGGCAACGTTTCCACTTCTCACTTCTTTTCCCAAATTGGCGCTCCAAAGCAACAAAAGATCATGAAATGGGGGGGGGGGGAGCATCATTGTTCTGCAGCCAATGGGCGTGGTGAGAGGGAGTCAATTTCTGGAAACTCCTGCCCAGTGCCAATTCCGCGGAGAAGGCGCGGGCCAACTCTTATCGACAGCATTTCGAGTCGCCCAGGTTCGTTCAGGTCGCCAAGAGCTGAGGGACCTTCATACATCATTGACTATTCAACCACCCCCTCACACTTTTTAAAAAATAAAGTCCGTGGGGGCGAAATGTCTTTAATGATGTTTTTTTGTTTTCGCGAAATAAAATCTTTTATTTTTATTTTAAACCAGCAGCGTGCCCATCTCTCGGTCTTTCCAGATGTTTGCAATAAAATCGCAGGTTTTGCCTTTGGGACTGGAAATAAAATTTAACGGCCTTCACCCTGTAATTATTCTCTTAGCTTGCCCTTCATAAATTTATCTGCTTTCTATCGGCATTGGGGCAAGAGGCGAGCGAAAGGGGGGAAAGTCCCGATTTTATATTTGTGACTATAAAAAAGCGCCACCCGGTTTCCTCGCCTTCGGCCGCCGCGGTGTGGCCGACAGAGCCCGGCCCGGCGGGCGGCAACATTGCGCTATTGTTCGCCGACTTCGGTCTGCGCAGGAGCAGAGCCCCTCCACAAAGAGTGCCTTGTGTGTCCAAGCCCCGAGCGGCCGCGCCCAAGAGGCAAGGAAATCCTGCTCCCCCAGGCCGAGCTCCTCTTTCTCCCGGCCTTTCGCGCAGCGCCGCAGCCTGCCCTTCGTCTGCAGCGTGCGCCCGCCGCTCCAGGCGCCAGCTCCGGCCCTGCTAGCCTTCGCAGGATACGAAACTTTGAGCCTGAGCTGAGCCCACTGAGCGCGAGGGGGGAGCCTGCCTCTGGATGCCGTGGCGCAACGGAACCGCGGGACTAGGGTGCAAGGCGAAGAGGCTTCCTGGGAGGCCCTCCAAGCTCTCTCCTTCGCTTTGCTTGGGAGGGCTGAAAGGTAATATTCCGCACTCTCAGTACCTCGGGGCTGCTTGGCAGCCACAGAGAACCTTATCCAAAGTCAGCAAGTTTTGAGGTCACCAGTGCACACCCCGAAATAAATGAGTACACCAGCGACTACCATATACTTGTATAAGAAACTTGTAAGTAAGTACAAAGGCCATGCATGTCTCCTGTGACTACACAGAGCCATATATATGTCCGCCAACAAACCCATGCGTGTATACACTTTGTACACCCACATGGGTGTACCCATGTACCTTTCTAGAACCAAACAACACAGACGGGTACATAGCGTCACACACAGGTATATGGGGAAACATCTTGGCCACACACTCAGTTGCCCCCAAAGTCTGCAGAAATCTATACATATCCTGCCTGCTGCATCTCTTGGCCCCAATCCACAGCTCCCTTGGGCTCTCTCTGGCTTCTTAAAGTTTAATCCATGTGGCTGTCCTGTAACCTTCTCTCCTTTATCTGCACACAGCTCCCTGCATGGTTAAGGTCTCTGAGGCAGCAAAAGAAGGGAAGAATGAAGAGCACAGCCTCCAAGCTTTGCTCTTTGGGAGAGCCATCCAGTGTCTGGGTGACATTAGAGCTTTTGCCAAAGCCCCAGGATCCCCAGCAGGGACGGGCAGAGAAAGGGAAGGGCCAAGTGGGAGCAGCAGGGCTTTGTCTTGTTTTGTTTTTAATCACATGCCATCCCTTCCGCCTTTCAGCCAGTGGACTTTGGGCCAGAAAGCAAAATCACAGGAGCCAGAGAATTCTTTTGGGTTCTTTCTGGTCTCAGGACCTTAGCATTTCCAAGTTCACTCCTATATGTTATCCCATGTTTGCTTTCCTGCTGGGTTTGCAGGTGGTTGGCTAAGCAAAGAGTTATCCCTTTGGTTTTCCCACTCAGAGGAAGAATTATCTAAAGCTTATAGGGGAGAGACTGCATCAGGCCCTGAAGTCTAACTCAGTGGCAACCCTATGTCTAACTCAGGGGCATACATAAAGAGGGTACCTTAGTTCCTGCAGGGTGGGGAAGCTGGGTGGGCAGAAGGTGAGGCAAGGAAAAGAGGCACCTAGCACTGAAATCTGTTGAGGCAAGAGGACTAGCAGCAAAGGCAACCGATCTAAGTCATTAGGGCCTTGATATGATGATTTTTTTTTTTTTTTTGCCAGAAGTGGTTGGATTTCATTTGTCACTAATAAAATGGCCACCTAGGAACAAAGTGGCCTCAGTGG
Organism: Cheirogaleus medius; assembly: GCA_008086735.1. Taxonomy (NCBI): domain Eukaryota; kingdom Metazoa; phylum Chordata; class Mammalia; order Primates; family Cheirogaleidae; genus Cheirogaleus; species Cheirogaleus medius. Next base: position 11,177,581 of record VBSM01000729.1, on the reverse strand, counting down.
AACTCTAGTAGCCCTGAGCCATCACCTGCAAAAACCCACATGTGGATTTTTACAGCCTCCTTATGGTCAATCTCCCCTCAACACCAGTAGAGAATGAACTGTCCATTATTCAAGGAGAGTAGAAAACAAATCTCTACACTGGATCAATCATGCAGCTCAAGGTGGGGCTAGGGAATTAGATCCTGTAGCCTGCCAAGGTCACAGTAGCTGGGGTAGCCAGACTTGTACTTGACTCAGGTGGGGGTGTGAGCTAGGTCTCAGAAGATTTTTCCATGGTTTGGGCCCATAATTCATTGGCTATCTCTTCAACCCAAAACCAAATCAAAGGGTGTGGGAAGGAATCCAGAACTCTTGGGCATAGAGTACCTGGTGACACCAAAACTAGCCAGAGTAAAGAAATCACCAACACCAGGAGCATGGTTGCTCCTGGTCAAATGAGCCCTTGAAGTGGTTGTGGTAGATGGATAGATATAAATTCATGTATATAATTTTAAAATGATGTTTTAGAACCTAAATGTTCTTTCATACCAGAGATGCACATATGGGTGTCTGTGGAGAGGCAGGCATTGCCAGAGTCCCTTGGCCTGCTGCTGGGGAAGAGTTGGGGGTAGGACAGTCCCTCCTCCCCATCAGCTGTAAGAGGCATTACACTCTGGCCAACAGCCAAGTATCCCAGAAAGCCAAGAGTGAGGAAAGCTGTCTATCTCTAACCAAGAAAAATACTTAATTTGCATACCTTCCAAGGACTTCATAGGACAGCCAACAAATCCAGACAAATGAAGGCGTTTCCAGAATGGAACAATCTGTGAATCTATGTTCTCCTAATTATCAATGGTGTCTCCAGCATTAGGGGCCTACAACAAAGTTTGAGGGCTCTGAGGGGGAAGGGCCAATGGCACTACACAGGCGGGAACTGCACCAACACCCAATATTGCTGTCCTTGGCCACCTGCACCACTGAAAATGAGAACTTTGACCCAGCTCAGAAAACAGCAGAAGGCAATGCTTTCCAGAGGCCCTTCCTTCCAGGAAAAGCAGAGAGAGAAAAGATAAGTGTTTATTATCACACACTTTCTCTCTTGCCACCAGTTCTCATTCTGTGTCTTCTCTCTTTCTGGCCTGCTCCAATGATTACGAGTTAATATTTATTAAGCTTTTTACCCTGTACTTGGCCCTGTGCTGAATGCTTTACAGGGACTAACTCACTCCACCCACTTCAAGTTCCATGAGCCAAGAACTAGAATTACTTGCCCCATTTTACACGTGAGAAAACCGAAGTGTGGAGGAGTTATGCAACTTGGCAAAGGTCTCATAGCCTTTAGGACAGGTAGTCTGGCTCTAGAGCCAGAATTCTTAACTCATATACCCCCAGCCTCTCTCTCTGCACAGGTACATACAATGCAACTTTGCACACTTGGGTTCTCTCTGGCTACAAGTGACTGGGGTGAAGATGGGAGCACTCATGAAATTGTCTTATACAGGCCTAAAAAAGCCTGCCCGGATCTAAAATCCACACAGGAGAGAGGTCTTCCCAGCTTGAGTCCAGCATCCTTGCAAGCAAAGGGATAATGTGGCAGGGGTTCTCATCCCGACTTTACCCAAGGCGTGGCCTGGACAAGTGCCCAGCAGAACAGAGGTCACAGCAGGAGCCACAGGCGTTAATCCGGGAAGGGAAGCTTGAGGCAGTCACCCCTCGCTGGGCTCAGCCAACTAGGATCCTGTTGCCCACCTCAGGCCGGACCTCGGCCTGGCCTCGTGGGCCCCGGACCCAGTCGGCCTGGATTGCTTCACCCCAGAAGCGTCTGAAAAGCGTCCGCTTTTCAAGGCTCTGACCCTTTATTGGCTCAGTCCCAAAGCCACCTATTCCCTGAAGGCTTCCGGACCTCCAGCCCCACCCACCAATACTCCCTGGGCTGCGGATCCCCCACACACTTGTAAGATGGCAAGCGAGAGAGTCAGAGGTAACAGGGAGTCTTCCGAGCCCCCAGCTCAGCTCGAAGCACCTGCTCGTCCTGCGTGGAATTCGTCCGCGCGGTGGTGGCCGGCTGCCAGCGCCGAGCAAACCGTCTCTGCCTTCAGACTGGCTAGCTTGAGGACCGGGTGTGTGAGCCCGGCGGCGGCGCCATCTCCGCCACTCCGTCACCGCGGGCGGGACGCCGCTGCCTGCGATGGGCCCTCAGTGTTTTCAAACCGAGTCCCCCTCCCGGACTTCCCCCAACACACATACACACACACTCCTGGGGTTTCACTCGGGGGTCCTTGAGATGCAAATAAAGAATGGGTCTTCGGGCTCCGAGCACTTGTTGGTTTATTTCTCAGAGTAGCTGCGGCCTCAGAAATCAGAGTCGTCGCGGGAGAGTGGACAGGGAGAGAAAACGCCCAGGTCCTTGGGGCCAAACGGAAGGGGGCAGAACTCTGGACTGACTTCCTAAGAAAAACCTCCACTAGGAAGAGAAAGCTGGCTTAATTTGGCCTGACAGGGGAGCCCAAGGAGGGCTCCGATGAAGCCACACACAAGCTCCGGGAAACGCGACTGGGTGAGAGATACAGATTCGCCGTCGGAGTCCCCACCCTTCAAGGGCGCACGTCGGCAGCCGTGCCGAAAAGTCCCGCGCGGTCTCCTGGCTCTGAGGCGGCTCCGGTTGGGGGACTGAGTTTGGTCTTGTTTCGGCGCCCGGGTGGCTGCAGCCTCCTCCCCTGGCAGAGGCCGCAGACCTAGCTCTCCCGCGCCCGGCCCCGACCCCCAGTAAAGGCTGGCCTGGGGAGCCCGAGCCTGGGGGCACGAAAGAAGAAGGAAGCTGTGTGGGGGGGACGAAGCCAGTCGCTGGGACCCCCACCCCCAGGCCGGGTCCAGGCCCCAGTGGGCTGCTTCTTGTGGGATCCAGAAGGAGAGGGAAGAAGGTGAAAGTCAAGAAGATTTCCTCCCTTTATTTTCCCTTATTTTGGGTTTCTCAGTGGAATGTAGGCAGCCTCTCTTCTTGGGTTACTTTTTCTCTCCCCTTAATGGCAAATCTAATCTCACTGACCGACTTGCTTTACGAAAACGCTGCATTAAAACTCCTGGGAGGTAATGCGGTATTGCACGGCCGTCCTCGGTGTGGGTGTTGCCCCTGGCGTAAGCTCCCTGCTGCTCCTCAATCCCCCGGATCTCCCTCGCTTTCTCCCTAGTAACCGCTCAGGTATCCGCCCGACCGGGGAGCTTCCCCCTTGTGCTACAGGTGCATTTTTTCACCCAACCAGCTGATTGCGCCAGCTTTTCTACCAGCCTGGGACTTCCGCTTGTTATTTTTCCAACTATTTTTTCTAAATTTTTACGTGTAACTAGAAGTCCAGCTGGCATGCGTCTTATGGGGAAGACTATGGGAGGGAGGTGAGTGAGTGGGAGTGTTAGATGGGCAAAGGAGAAGAAAGGCATGCGCAGGGAGGACCAATGGAGTCCCTCGCCTGGGCATGGGGACCCCAGGAGACTCTGACGGCACTAACACCCCAAGGGCAGCTCCTGTTTTGTTCCCAACTTCTCATAGCACCCCCTGCAGGCTCTATCTAGATGCAGGTGGGAAGGTCACCTAGCAGCCTCCTTGGAGATGAGGAGCATGGATTGTGGCCTTTTAGGTCTGAGTGAGGCTCAAGACTGTAAAACGCAGGGAAACATGAGAGAAGACAAAAGGAAACAAAAGGAAAGAAAAATAGAAGGAAAGAAGCCAGGACTGCCTCGGAATTACTGAGATCTCTGGCCTGGGGCAAAAATAGGTGCCCCTCACCCCATTTTCCCTAAGCAGCTCCGAACTATCCCAATTTGGGGTAAGGGCAGAGGACTAGGGTTCCTGGAATGTGTCTTCTGTGTAAGCCCATTAAATCCTGTGCAGCAGAACCAGGGTGGCCTACTGCCTGGGGTTTGAAGCCCTCTACTAAGAGTTCATAGCACAAAGCAGACTCCAGAGAAGACCCAGGTGGCCTGCAGGGGCCAGTGTGCAGATTCAAGGGCAGGTAGGGGTGTGTCCTCCACACCCCTTCCTCAAACCACTGATATGTTTCATACAGAGTCCCCCAAGCAGCAAGAGAGGAAAGAAAAGTCCCAGTTACAGAAAGAATACAATTATGGGAGAAAGGGCTAAGGGGCAGAGGGCACTAGGGAGTGGGAGACATGGAATCAGGCCCTAGAGCAGTGAAGTTTGGCCAAGCTGGCCTAGGCAGAGGAGGGAGGGACTGACCTTGGGCTGGAAGTGAGGGTGGGAGGAGTTGATGGGAAGCCAGAGGTGTTTGGTGCCTTCCCATAGTTTAATATTTTCCTAAATCTTAATCCAATTTGAGGTTATTATTTGTCAAAGTTCTGGGGAAGCTTGCATGTCGGACTTCTTTGAGTAAATCCCCAGGAAGACAGATAACTGGCTGATATTGGCCTTCCACCCCCCACCCCCAGGCTGCAGGCGTCCCACCTCTCCACCATTGGGAAAGAGGGTGGCGGGCTTCAAGTTCTCTGTAAGGCAGGACGTATTTTTCTCTCTGAGTTCCTTCTCAGCTCACTCCCAATTCACTTCTCCAACTGGAGCCACAGCTTTAGCTTTTCCTCTTGCATCCTGCTCCCTACACCTTGCCGCCCAGCATCTCTTAGTCAAAGACAAATAAAGCCCAGCTTCCTGCCTGGGGTGAATCACGCCAACTGGTCAGCCAGGGGAAGGGGAAGAAGAAGAAATAAGAAAGAAGAAGAAAAGAAAACTCCGGCGAAGAGGAATGCACTGCAGACCGGGCGAACAGATGTGCCTGGTGCCCCGGCTGCGCTCCTGCCTAGGAAGCCGCTTCTCAGCCCTGTGCCCACGGAGTTACTTTATCTTCTCTTCGGTCCAATTATTTTTTTGCAGGGGAAAATAATTAAATATAAATTGCTGCTTTGTAAGATCAAAGTGCCGATTTCTGGTGCATCTGGAGTAGTGGGGAGATGAGAAAGTGGGGGAGAGTGGCCCAGTCGTGGTTGCCCAATTTCAAAGCGTTCTCAACAGTGAATTTTGGCCATTGTATTTTCAATTCTCTTCCTCCCCAACTTCACAGGGTGCGCTGCGGGGAAGGGTGTAGCTTCTGTGAGCGCGGAGAAACCTAGCCTTGGCCAGCTCTGCGCGCCCCCACTGGACTCGAGCCCTGTCTGACTCGCCGAGGGCGCGGAGAGATGGGGGCGTGTAGAGGGAGAGAATGGGGTGGGGGGTTGATCCCAGACTGTCAAGTCACCAAATACCAGAATAAACCCCAGAGAAGCCACAACGTCGCCTTGTCCCTACTCATCTAGCTGCCGGAGGCTCCTTATCAGTTTTGCCTGGGCTCAGGCTGGCTGTTCCGCCGGAATGACTGGGGAGAACTAAGTTAGGATTCGGATTATTCGGGAGACCCGGGTTAATTCCAAGTTTTCCAGGCAGAAGTTAGCGGGGCTCTTCTGGATCGTGGGCTTGCCTCTATGTGACCCAGCTAACTGGACCATTACGCAGGCCTGGTAGACTATTTCCATGCGCCTTCCTTAAGCGAAGAGCTAGTAGGAGCCGGCCAAGTGGAGGGCTCGGAAGCCGCGAGAGATGCGCAGCGAGTTCGCAGGGCTTGGGAGGTTTTGCGGCGGAAGAAACTGAATTGAGGGTGGGCTGACTACCCGGGCGGGGCCGGCCGCCTCCAGGCTTTCGCCAGGAGATTATTTTGGAGCCAAGCGGCGGATGTGAGGGCTCTTTCTCTGGTATTCCGGGGAACCTGCCTCTGGATCAAGGCGCTCAGGGGGCCCGCCAAATCTCCACCGAGCTCCCTCTTCCCTTTGGGCCGGACCCGGGGGCAAGCCGTAGGACTCGGCTTCTCCCAAAGCGCGACGGTCTTTCCTGGAAAGACCCAAGTGTGCAATGTCAGCCCGGTTGCACTTGATCTGAATTGTCCCTGCGTGGCCATTTCTGTTTCAAATTTCAGATTTTTCTACTAAAGTAAGATGGATTAACAGCTGAGGAGAGCGCACACTCTTTTCTGCCCTGAGTTCAGCGTTTCCACAGCCGCCCACCAGACTGCACCTCACCCCCTTGGCAGGGAGCGGGCAGCAGGGTGTTATTATTCCTATATCTAAATAAGGAAACCACGGTCCCTACACCTTCGTTGACTGTCCCAGGTTCCTGAGCGGCAAAGCTAGAACCTTTACCCAGGTCACCTAAAAAATTCTTGTTCCTCCCACTCCTCCATGGGTGATTCTGCCCGCCTCACACTCCCTTCTCCCGCCCTTCATTCGTCATTCGAGGTCATCGACCCGGGGCAGCCCTAGCAGCTCCGCGCGGGCTGTGCGCACTGCCCTCACCGTGGGTGCGCCGGGCATCTCACCTCAGCCAGGCAGGTGCAGAGGTGGCTGGTGTGTCAGCTGCGGGTCATCCGGCTGAGGGGCAGGAGAAGGCAGGCTGCCTGCCTCCTGCTGCTGCCCAGTGGCTGAGGGGGCAGGGGAGAGGGGAACTGGGCTGGGGAAACTGCCGTCAGCGAGTCCCAGCCCCGCCTCCTGAACACAACGTCCAGGAAACTTTGAAACTTTCCATTGTCTGAGGAGCTTCACTAAACAAATTGTCCCTACAACTATAGGCATGAGAAGAGTGGGCCAGGGCAGGCTTTGGTGCAACCCTGTGCCCTGGAGCCTGCCGACCTGCCGGGAAGTGTGACCAGAAACTCTCCACCGTCGGGTCACCTCGAGGAGGAAAGATCGCAGCGACTTAGTGCCTCCCAGCGCCGCGGTCAGGAAGCAGAGAACCTGACGTTGAGACTCTCTGCGAGGAGCCGGGTTCAGGCCTGGACTCTTGGGTTCCGAATGGGCAAGGGGCCGGAGTGAGGCAGCAGCGGACTCCTGCATCCAGCTCATCTGACTTGGAAGACCTTTGCCAGGCAACCTACCCAAAGTGCCAGGTTTCCTGGCATTTTAAGGAGGTTGAATTTTTCACGATCCCCTACTCAACAGGGTGGCCTGTGGTGAAGCTTCCCTCCTTGAAATTAGAGGAGAAAGAGAAAGAGAGAGAGAGAAAAAGAGAGAGAGAGAGAGAGAGAGAGAGAGAGAGATTTGCCTTCCTATCTCTGCAAATCTCATGCATCCCACTTTTCCTGGTATGCAACTTCCTGCAGCGCCTTGGGAGGGGATTCCTGAGAGGATCAGGGACTCTCTTTTATTTTTCTCCCCATCTTGGGTAAGAAACGGGCTGCCTACTCTCAGGAAACAGCCGCCTGTGGGTGTGGACCTGACTCACTGGGCCACTGAGGTGGAGCTAAACTTGCATGCATCTCGTCTCTTGATTACCTAGACCACATTCCTCATTTGTAAAATTGGAGCAATGTGGCAGTCTAACGTTTCTTGGGACCTGTCAGCTGTGTGCCTGGGCACCCATTCAGAGGACATCTCACACATGTGCACATCTACATTTGAATCTCACCACCTGAGCCAGGCTAACACCAGTGCACAGACCTACACTGTCTTTCCATCCCTCCAGCTACTTTTCCTGCTTGCTGTTTCTGCTGGGTGATTAACGACCCTAAATAGTGTAAGGAATTCTACTTCTCAAGCTCAGCATTTTCAATTCCTTAATTTGTCCCCAGGTGACCGTTAGCAATCATGGCTGTAGATCACATCGGGGCGGGCCAGGTAGAGTGAGCAGCTGATTCAACACTGTTGATTTGGGGTTTGGTTTCGTTTTTCAAAAGGCGAGTCAGAAAGTAGCCCCCGGAGAACATCAAGAAGGCAGCAGGCTGCAGTCTGTGGAGGTCCCTGCATTAGACACCTTTGGGTTGTCACCACTCTCATTCTTTATAAACAGTAAAGCGCTAGCAAATTGTAAAGCCCCTTTGGGCCTTAGCCTGTGATGTGGGCACGGCAGATAGGTGAGGAAACTGAGGCTCACAGGTTTACTGTTCCAAATCAGAAGTCTCACTGGGAGAACTGTGCTCTGGGTCCAGCCTGTTTCCTGTGTAGACCCTCATATTCAGCTTCCTGGGGGCTAACAGGGAGTGTACTGGGGGTGAGAGAAGGTATTCACCACAGAGCTGCTCCACAGGCAAACACAGTTTGACATTTCTGTAGTGGAGTTAGAAACAGGTTAGACTCCCCTCCACTGCCGGACCTCTCCTCCACTCTACTAAGTCTTGACCATTGTCCCATCTCATTTAAAGAAGGGATGTTGTCCCTCCTGAGGGGCTGGGGCTGGGGTCTGAACCTTCCCACGGTTGCCCCAATAGCTGCCACTGTTTCTCTGGAAGCTTGGACTTTAAGAGAAACTTTAAAAATACTCTTTCTCTGTTCCCTGTCAACCTCCTGTTTAAGCAGGCAGCTGCTCTGGGGATAAAACCTAATTTAGAGATGACTTCCTTCATGGACCTCTGGTACTCCCAAATTTTGGAGAAGTATGAGAGGCAAGATGGCAGATAAGGAAAGGGAGAGCAGAGGCAAAGAGGAAAGAGAAGAGTCTTTAACCTGTTGCCCTGGGTCTTCAGGCTGCAGAAGACTGATTCTGCTCTGAGAGAGCAGAAATTAGTTCTTTCCCTCCCATGCAGCCACAGGGGTTGGGGGGGGGGGACACTAGTTGGCTGCTTCTTCCTGCCTGCTGTCCCTCAGAAAGGGTCTGGGAAGGTGAGAAGAGGGTATCAGCATCCTGTAGGTGGCAGCAGACCTGGCTGGGGTATAGAAGGGGATCCCCCAATTGCATCAGAGGGATGAGGACTTGGGATCCACTGGATGGCAAGAGTGAGATCCACTAAGCTCTAAGGTTCTGGCACAACTCACTTTTCTGAGGTGACAGATTTGTAATTTCTGAAGTCACACACTATTGTGATTAAATATATGCCTTTTCTAAAACACGGAGTATGAGACTAGTCTCAACTAGCATGGGCAACAGTGGCTTCCATCCTTCCTGAAAGTGACAATCCTCCCCCAAATCAAGACCCTAAAGCTTTCCTGAGAACTTTAACCACTCTGTGAAAATGCTGACTGAGGCCGAGGTGGGCTAACAAGGACGACCTGCCTGTCTGCAGGCCTCTGAAACCCAATCAGTATACCTCCTAGAGAGCGTAAAGGAATGTGGGGGTGTGCAGGATGAAATCAGCCGAAGAACCTTTATAGAAACATGAGTGTAATCTGTGAGGAAAGGAAGGACCTAACCAAAGCAATGCATTTGCTTTTACTGGCTGACTGACAGGCTTTGGTGGGGGTCGGATAAGTTTACCAACTGGTTGCAAAGACCTGAGTCTCTGGTAGGGCCGTGGGGGAGGGGGCTGCTTAAGAGAACTGGAAAACAAAAGAGAACAGATACAAAAATCCTCCTATAGTTTAGGTATACAATTCTTTGTCACATATTTATTATATGTGCATATACAAGCTAATTTAGTTTTTAAAAAACTTTACCTTGAACAGAATAGATATGCACATAAGTTCACTCATTCACTCAATATCTACCACAAACAGGGCTCTTCTCTGTAAATAGATGTAGGCATGTGTGTGTATCTGAGTACAAATTCAACCAACAAACTCCAGTTTGGCTTCCTGGCAGGTGTGTGTGATTCTGACAACTCTCAGAATGATGGGGCTCACATTTTGGGTCTTTGCCAGAGGTAGTAATAGAGTTTGCTGTGCCCTAGGAGTTCACACTTTTCCTCCTGTGCAGTTGTGGAAGGCAGGGAGGGACAGCCTTGACCTCCAACTTCCAGTCCTACTACCTTTGGGGGTAATGCTGCGAAGCAGAGTATGTTAAATCCTTTTAAAACAATGCTTTCCATTACTAAAGTCTGTTCCTCTTCCAGAAGTGTTCTACGGAGTTTGGGAATAACAAACCCTGCAACCAACAAATTTTTTTTTCAATGCAAATGGCATTAAAGAGAGACTGGAGGGCAATTTCCATAAGTATACACTTCAGCAGTATACATGCACACACAGGCAAATGTATACACAATTACACAGGACTATACAAATGTACTTACATGGAATATAATCATACCTAGAAAAAAAAGCAGAATGGGGTGAGGGTAGATTTAGTTTTTCCTGCTTCCCAAATTCAGAAACTCCACGAGTAGCTTCAAAATATCACTTGGCTTTTTAAAAATTTATTTCATTAACAAATAAAAACTATAAATATTTATCTTGTATATATTTTTTTTTTTTGAGACAGAGTCTCACTCTGTTGCCCAGGCTAGAGTGAGTGCCGTGGCGTCAGCCTCGAGCAATCCTCCTGCCTCAGCCTCCCGAGTAGCTGGGACTACAGGCATGCACCACCATGCCCGGCTAAGTTTTTTCTATATATTTTTAGTTGGCCAATTAATTGCTTTCTATTTATAGTAGAGACGGGGTCTCGCTCTTGCTCAGGCTGGTTTCGAACTCCTAAACTCGAGCGATCCGCCCGCCTCGGCCTCCCAGAGAGCTAGGATTACAGGCGTGAGCCACCGCGCCCGGCCTTGTATATGTTGTTTTGAAGTATGTATACATTGTACAATGGCTAAGTTGAGCTAACTAACATATGAATTACTTACTATACTTATTTTTTTGTGGCAAGAACTTAAAATTTATTCTTAGCAATTTTCAAAAATACAATACATTGTTATTAGCTATAGTCACAACGTTGTGCAGTAGATCTCTTGAACTGATTCCTCCTACCTAACTGAAATTTTGTATCCTTTGACTAGTCACTGAGCTTTGTTTAACAGTCATTTTCATGTGCCTTTACCAACTTACCTGCTATAGGTCATCAGACCAGCAGACACCATACTGGCCTGGTAGTAGCAAATAAGCCAGTTGCCCGTGGCTTCATCTAATAGTCGGTAACATCTCGACACTCCCAGTTATCCGCTGCTCAGACCTGCCTAACAGAGCTGGTGGATAGGGTTCAGGAGCCTTGGCATAGGCACCTACAGGTGGAAACATGTCCCTGGGCAATGACTTTGAATCCAGACCAAGCAAAAACAGGTACCAATATAGGGATTCAGTCAGTAAGTGCATTTTTCGGTCTAATGGGTGGGGGTGTGTGGGACAAAGGAGTGAAGAGGAAGATAAAACGACTCAAATAATAGAAATGCCAGCCACAAGCTGCAGTGGAAAATAATGCCACTGGAGGGATCAGGGGTAAAGTTGAGAGTGGGGGTTGAATGCCGCCAGAACTCGTTCAGATGCAACTGTGTTCGAGCACACCCCGCGCCGTGGCCGAGATAGATACAATTCTCCTAATGCGAAGGCAGCGAGGAGAGGGCACTGTGAACTGGAGGCTTTTCTTTTACCCATTAAGAAGTCACTGTAAACTGCACACGACCTCCCTAATAGCCGTCCTAGCTACTAGCGAAGTACATCAGATAAAACCTTCCAGCTCTATCAAGCCGAAACCATTTTCATTTTCACCTTAAATTAGGGAAGCAATCGGGTTTTCCTTTTCTGAACATTGCTCTTATTTTTCCATCTAGCCTTTGAGAATGTAGCCTCAATCTTAAACGCGTACGATCATTTCCACTGCACCTGTACAGATGAGACCTGCTCGTACCTCTGCGGCGTCGGAAAGCTAAATTACCTAACCCGGCCGCTACGACTCAGGATGAGCCCAGGCCAGGAGCTTCCTTCCCCCGCCCGAGTTCAGCAGCAAGGTCCGCAGTGGTGCGGGCCAGCGTGGGGAGGCAGGGAGGCAGGGAGGCGCCCTGGAGCTAGGCAGCAAAGGAGTCCGGCCGGCCGCCCGCCGCTGCAGCGCAGGAAGCGGGCGGTGCCAACCAAACACACTTCGCAGCTCTGCGCTTCCTACCGGTTTCGGAGAAGCGCAGAGCCTCTGTGTCAGGCTAGTCCGCAGCTAGCGAAGCGGAGGACGTCACGCACTACTCCCACGCGTCTGCGATACTGAGACGCACACCCGGCTGCTGCGCCTGCCTTTGTCCCAGGCGGGCAGCCGCAGCGCGGGGCGTGGGGCGCAGGGCGCGGGGCGCGCGGAAGCGGCGGGGGCGGCTCCTGGCCAGGGCGCTCTAGAAAGCCCGCTCCGCGCCCAAACGCGCCGCTCCGTGCATGCAGACTTCGGACCCGACGCTTCCCGCGGTTTCACACGCTCCGGGCCGCGCAAGAGCCTTGCACGACCGGCGCCCCGTGAGCCGTCGCGAGGTTTCCGAATGGGGGCTTGTCCCCTCTCTACACTGGCCGCGCTACTTCCCCGGGTGAGCCGGCCTCGAAGGCGGGTTCGGCAGCCGGCGAGGGGGCAGAAAGGAGCCCTCGCCTTATTTCTAGAGGCTTGGAGATAAAGAAGGGCCGAGTCTCCTCGTCCACACTAACCCAGGTATTGCCCTCTTCCCCGTCTTTTGGAGCGGGGGGCAATGCCATTTTTGAGCTTAAACATTTTTTTCAGATTGCGAAAAGAGATTGCCATTTTCTTCTTTCCGGTAAGAGCCTACCGGGCAGGGCACAACTTCTGGAGAAAAGGGCGGCGGGAGAGTTCCGTGAAGCCTGCGGGCTGGGCCTCGGGCTCGGATCGCCCCGGACGCGCCGGCTGCACGTGGGGGGCTGAGCCCAAGGAGGTCTCCAGGACCTGGTCGTGGTTAAGGCCAAGGCCAAGCCCTTACAAATGCTCTGAGTTCTCTGCCTGACATTTTCTCCCTCAGGAAGCTTCCCTTTCCTGACTTTTGAGGGTGCCCCCTTCTTTTACAGGGTGGACCTGCGGGGGGCGGTGCGGGGCGGGAGGAGGACGCCTTCCCTCATAAACTCAGGCGCAGGACCGAATCTCCATCGCTGTTTTGTGGAG
>VBSM01000729.1:11145747-11164757 GCA_008086735.1 Cheirogaleus medius | reverse complement strand
CTTCTAACTGTGGCCGCAGCTAGACTTTAGGAGCTGGCCTGGGAGCCGGGGCCTCCGTTTCCTCGGCTCAAATTAGCGGCCTCGTGAGGATCCACGAGTGAGGGTCCACGCCCCTCTCTTCCTTCCGCTGACCAGGCTCCGCAGGGCCGTGAGCGAGAGCCAGGGGTCTCGGAACAGGAGGGGCTGGCCCGGCGCGTGTGGGTGCCGTGGTCCAGGGTGGGAGGGCTCCTTAAGTTCCCGGGACCCGGGACACCCCAGCCTTTGTATCTCTCCATCAGGCGCGGAGGTCACTGGCGTCCCAGGGCCCGTTAGTATGGACAGCCCCAACGGCTGCCGCCTCAGCTTCGGAGGCTTTCCGTTTCAAAAGACCCAAACTTCTGCGACCATCAACCTCCTGCGCATTCACGCGGTATCGCCTCCTGGCTGACTGAGGGGGGTGCTTAGTTCCTAAGCCTCCTTTCCCACTGCCCGTTTTTCTCACCCCTCAACCTCAGATAAAGAGACTGAACACATTGAGGGCGGGGGGAAAAAGTAGTAAAATCTGTACTAGAGTGAGGCAGAGGAAATTTAACAGTCACAAGACTGCCCCCAGGTGATGGTTTTCAGCAATAACATTTCTGGGCAATCTTAGATCACTTCCTCTCTTTGGAGCTAATGTCATCTGTGGTGGAAAAGTTATTGAATACAAACGTTTATGTTAATCCTCCAAGAAAAGGAGAAATGGCCCTGAGAAACCTCCTGCCCACGGACGCTGAGAATTTGTTCAATTTGTCTTTCTAGTTTTACTGCCATTAACATTTGATAACTGCACTTTCAAAATCAAACTCTCCCCTCCCCAAGAAGCAAACATGCTCCCACCCGTCCCTTTTTCTTCTTTTTTTCCCGTTCTTCCTAGTTTCCTCTTTCTGAAACAATAGCACGGGCTGCTAGAGTCAGTCTGATGATATAATCCTTAAGGCATTCACGGGCAGACCAAGGGCCAAGCTATCAAAGGGTTCAGCTTTTTCTTCTTTTTTTAAAGCTGTTTACTATTCAGGAAATTTGGTAATTATTTTTTTTTCTCTCCATGTAGTGGTATTACCCTCTTCCTTTTGATATTAGATCCTCTATGGGCCCCTAGCATCAGGCTGTAGAGAAAGGAGAAAGATGAAGGGACTGAATTCTGCATCAGAATGTAATTTTCCTTTATGTCATCATTGCTGCTGAGGACCAGCTGAGGGCTTCCAAACCAACAGGAACCCCCAGAGCAGGCAGAGTCCTCATGTTTCTAGGGTTAGAGGAGAATGCTAAGTCCATTTATTCTTTTATACCACAAACTTATATTTTTTTGTATATCACTCCTCCAAAATACTTTCAGCACTTTTATACTGGGATTGAAAAGTCACACCAGGAGGGGAAAGGAAAGATAATAGCAATGTTTTAAAAAAATCATTTCTTTAGAATGCTCCACATTGAATCATGGTTTATTTGGGAGGGGCAGTTACTGATCAATATTAATATCCTTGGAATGTTATCATGTTTACCATATTTTTTCCTGTGCCCAGTACAGTGCCTTGCTCATGACAGGCAGCATTCAATAAATATTTGTTGATTGAATGTTTGAAAAGCGTAAAGCAAAGGAGAATAAAAAGATTGGATATTTAACTCCATTCAGTTAAAAACCCCTCCACGACAAACTTCCTGAGCTAGTGTGTCCTACAAAGCAAACCCATTTCTGATGGATTGCGAGGGACTATGTTTAATCAATTTAAGTTTTGTCTCCTCAACTAAAATGTAACATATTGAGATCAGAGACTCATTGTTAATATTTTCATTGTAGACAACATTTTGCATATTACTGGGTATATTGATCAATCATCTTAGAGTGTGGTAAAGGAGAAGAATCACCTAAAGATGGAACATGTTAAGTGAAATGTCATGTGCAGGCAGCCCTTTGTGTGTTGCCAATACCCATGCAGATGGGCAGCAGCGCTCCAGGGGTAGGGAAATTTCTGTTCAGATTTCCTCCTTCAATTGGGTTATATCTCCTGCCCAAATTCTCTCCAGAACTAACACCTTTTCCTCCTCACCTTCCCACATTAGGATATGAAAGCATGGAGAAGGGGAGGAGTTGAATTGAGATGACTCTTCTTTGTTACCCCTCTCCCTCATAGCTTTTCTAGTTATGTGTTGTAAGCTGTGACGACTGGTTAGAAGTGGGTTTGTGTGGGTACTAACTAATGAGATCATTACAAAGTTCTGCCCATGTGGGCACAGTTAGTTTGGACTTATTCCAAGCACTTCCATGACAGCTTTTCCTATAAATGCATGCTGTTTGCCCAAAGAGAACTGGGGAAGAGCCATCTTTAATATATCCTCACAGAAGGTTAGGTTTTTGAAAAAGGTGTCAATCAATTGGATTTTCCCATAGAAGCCAAAGCACTGCATAGGCTTATGCGCCTGTGTCAGACTATTTGATAAACAAGACATAGAACATACTTTAAGGAGCATTCTGTTTTCTCTTCTTTTTATATTTTTCATTGAAAACCTCCCCATGGCAAACATAGGCGCTGGAGATCAAGTTCAGGTTTCTGAATGCCTCCAACATATTCTTCCAAAGTGCAGACCAAGAAGAGACTTCACACTTAAGACCTAGGACCCAGCTCAGGCAACCTACATGGTGCTGGAAATGTGGGAGATCTCGTGCTCCAGCCTGTGCACAGTACTGGCAACTGGAGGAAGAGGAATGTCCCCTTTGCTCCTTATTGATACTTCCAGATCATTATCCCTCTCTCCTCCTCATGCTATCAGCCTATAGACTCCCAAGACCACTCCCCCGTCAGGTCTTGAAGATTTTATTACTGGCTCATTCTCACTGCCTCCAGTGCTACTCTGGCATAGTTTTTGTGATTTCACATTGGAGTAAATGATCCTTACAATATACAAGCCTCTTAGACCTTTCTTCCAGAGATCATGTTTTTCTACCCAATATACCCCAAACTTTGTCATTACCAAACACTTCCACCCCCATAATCTTGATTTCAAGCTATGACCAACATTGCCTGTCTTTCCAGTCCACTCCCTCAATTTTTGATACCACTGGGATCTTCAATCAATTGATTTTTTACCATCTTTCTGCTGTCCATGCACCTCACATCCTTACTTGTTCCCTTGTCCTGTTTGGATATTATGACTTATTGTTAAACTCACACCCTGCCATATGTACTCAGGTCCTTGACCCCTTTGTCCTTTGTTGCAATCACCTGGCAGAGCCCAGCTCTGGGTTAAATCCCACTCTGCCTATACACTGCCTTCAGACACCCACACACCAGAACGTGGCTGGAGCAAAACCATCAACTGCGCGGACTGTTCTCATTGTAAATCCATGTTCCCTAGCCTCAAGAGAGCCTTTAAATGCTGCCTGGCAGTTCTACTACATTTGCCTCGTCCATTCCCTTTCCCTCTTCCCTAGATGACTATTTCACACTTCCGCCTCCTCTCTCCTCAAACCTCCAACACTTCCTCCCTCACTCTAATTCTCTGCTGATTCCTAATTCTCTCTTGATTCCTCTTTCACTAAAAAAATTGAAGCAACAAATAGAATTTCTACTTGCTTTTTAACCACCTGTAAAAATCCATCTGCCTCTGTGTTTGTATATTCTTCCTTCTCTCTTCTCTGGTGTCCCATCTAAATCCAACCTGTTCACATGTGCTCTGGATCCCATCTCGTCACACTTACTCAAGGACATTGCTTCAGTATGTCCTCTCTCCCTCCTGTATCATCAGATTTTCCCTCTCTACTGGATCCTTCCCATTGGCATAAAACATGCAATTATTTTCCCCATTCTAAAAAGTAACTACTATGGTGTGAGTGTGGTTTTTTCCCTGCCAAAACTCATGTTAAAATATAATTGCCAACATAATGGTGCTGGGAGGTGGGGCCTTTAAGAGGTGATTAGGTCATTAAGACAGATTAATGTCTTTCTGGAAAGACTAGGCTAGTTCTTTGGGGAATGGATTAGTTTGCATGACAGCAGGTTGTTATAAAGGAAGGATGCCCCTCCTGTTCTGCCCTTTATTCCACACACCCAGTGCACCTTCCATTTTTCCACCTTTTTGATGCAGCACGAGGCCATCATCAGAAACTTCCATATGTAGTCGACCAATCTTGGAAGTTCCCAGCCTGTAGAATCATGAGCTATGTAAACCTCTTTTCTTTATAAATTACCCAGTCTCAAGTATTCTGTTCTAGCAACAAAAACCAGACTACAACAGTAGCAAAATCCTCCCTTGACTCCATTTTACTGTCACCTGTTCCCTTTCTCTGCTTTCCTTTACATCAACAATCTATGAAAGGGCTGTCAAGCACACTGTCTCCAATTTCTCTCCTTCCATTCCCTCTTAAATATATTGAATTAGACTTTGACCCCATCATCCACCCAAACTGTGTTGATCAAGGTCATCAGCAACCCACACATTGCTAAATCCGATGGTCCTTTTCCAGTCCTTGCCTTACTTCATAAAGACTGGTCTTTTTCCTAAAAACAGCTTTTCCACTTGCCTTCCAGGGCAACACTCTCCTCTGCTTTTCCTTTTGTTACATTGGCCTTTCTTAGGCTCTTTGCTATATATTTTCTCATTTCCCTCTACCACGACAGGATCAGTTTTAGACCTCCCCTTTTCTCTGTCCATACTACTCATTTACAGATTTCATCATGGTTCCTGGCTTTAAATGCTGTCTACATATTGATGACTTTATAATTAACATCTCTAGCCTGGACCTCTCCCTGACTTCTAGTTTTAAATACCCAACTGTCCACTCAACATCTCCAAATGTCTAACACTAAACTCCCAGATTTTCCAAATCTGTTGCAGTAAATGGCCAATCCATCCTTCTAACTTCTAAGGTCAAAAACCTTTAAATTACCCTTGACTTCCTTTTTTTTCCTCTCAAATATTGTAACCAATCTATCAGTAAATCCTGTTAGCTCTACCTTCACAGAGGTATCCCAAATCTTACCGTGCCTTACCACTTCCATCATCATTATTCTACTGCAAGCCTACCCTCCTACACAGATGATTAAAATAGCCACCTAACTGGTCCTCCCACTTTATCTCCTATAGTCTGTTTCCCAACATAATAACCAGCATAAACCTTTTATAACTTAAGCCTACAATGGCTTTCCGATTCCACTGCCCTAAAGTAAAAGCCAAAATCCTTACAACAGCCTATAAGAGCTTGACCCCACTGATGTTCCAACTTTATCTCCTACCACTCTCCCTCTCATTGACCCTACTCTAGCCACACTGGTCTCCTTGCTACTCTTTAAACAAATAGAGCATTATCCTGCTTCAAGTCCCAATCATCTGATATTCCCTCGGTCTGGACTGGTTTTCCTCCAGCTATTACATTGCCATCTTCTCCACTTCATTCAGTTCTCTGCTTAAATTAAACTATCCTTTGCAACTCCGTTAACACAAGTTACTCTGTATTAGTTTGCTAGGACTGCCCTAACAAAATACCACAGACTAGGTGGCTTAAGCAACAGAAATTTATTTTCTCATGGTTGTGGAGACTAGAAGTCTGAGATTAAGGTGTCAGCAGGTTTGATGTCTTCTGAGGCCTCTCTCCTTGGCTTTGCAGATGGCCACCTTCTCTCTGTGTCCTCACATGGTCTTCTCTCTGTGCCCACACTCCTGGTGTTTCTCTGTTATAATCTCCTCTTCCTATCAAGACACCAACCAGACTGAGTTAGGCTACAGCCTAACAGCCTCATTTTAACTTAATTACCTCTTTAAAGGGTCTATCTCCCAAAACAGTCACGTTCTGAGGTGATGGGTATTGGGACTTCAATATATAAATTTTGAGAGAACACAATTCAGTCCATAACACTCCGTTCCTGTTTTCTTTATATTTCTACATAGCACTCATCACCTGGTAACCTAACATATACTTTCCTTGTTGGTTCATTGTCTGTCTCTCTCCACTACAGTGTCAATTCAAAGACAGCAGGGATTTTTGTCTCTTTTGCTCATTGCTGTACACTCAGTGCCTAGAACATTGCCTGGCGCATAGTAAGCACTGAATAAATATTTGTAAACTGACGTAATGGATTTATATACTTATCTGTCCCCTGCAGCCATTTAAGTTTGCAACCTCTTACTTCTCTCTTCTCAGGGTTGTCTTCCATCAGTGAGCATTTATTTAGCACATACTCTGTGTCCACTGTTGTCTTCACGCTGGAGTAATTTACAAACATAAAAACAATATTAAATATCCTCAATCTTTTTGTTCACAACAATTTGTGTTCAAAGACACTTATAAACAAGTCCATGTAAGATTTTAAAAAAAGGGATAGTGATTTATGGTACAAACTTCAATTAATTCGTAAGGGAGTACTCTGGGAAAATATATGTAAAATGGGAATAACGACTCTTATATAGATACAGGTTGGTGAAGATAAAATATGGTTATAGTTTACCAAACACTTCTTCATAGTGGGAAAATATTTGAAAATTATGAGAAGAAAGACAGAAACCTTTGGGAGCTTTATAAGCCTTCTTATGGAGGGTTCCTGATGATCAAGAAGGAGTTAACCTGCCTGGCAGTGCCCAGAGGCCTGTTGGGCCTGGTGGGCCAATAGAAAAAGGTCACAGCTATAATTCTTGTAACATGAATCCTTGCTGGGGTGAAACAGTGGGGCATGCTGGAGTCTTACAGAGGAGCCCCTCTCTAGCCTGCCCATGCAATTCAATTTACTCTCAATAAAAATGCAATAAAAATCTCACTTGCCTCCAGACCATGGAATACTTTTGATTTCAAATTATTTGGAATAGAAATCCTGACTCACAGTAATTTTGGAAAAAACATGAATGAAGTATCCTTAAAGGAACAAAAGACAGGGAAAAATGAGTTAAAGTGGCTGTGTCTTAACAAACCAGATGGCAGTTTACAGACGTTGCAAGATTTTTAAAACATATGAGCCAGTGCTAAAATAATTTTTAGCAGCAAATGGTGGACATGCAGAATGACTTTTGTGTTCCCAACAGTAGGTGGTAAAATTAAACCTTTTCTTCTGAAGGTTCACATAGTTTGGGGGGCAACACTAACTGCTACTTCTTTATTATCATAAAGAATCTAGATTCACTGAAGTCTCAAGTTTGGCTAGATTTTCAATATGCTAATCCTTCTTCTATATGTTATCACTACTCAAAGTATTTAGCTCCTGTGCCAAAGACATAAAATCAGTTTGCTGTGTATAGTATTAAATAATAACAATATCATATTTAGGTTTTAGATTATCTGCAGATTTCAATTATCTGGACTGTCTCTTGTTAGAATAATGGCAAATCATAATTCTTTTATGAATTTCATCCACTGTCTCCTTTATTTCCTCTGCCTTTATCATCCATGAAATCTGAAGTGTGCACAAGTTTTATACAAAGCACACAAGAGTCTTTATTCTCAGGCAGTCTACTTATTAGCCCACCACCAATACCACGGTAGTCTAACGTAGTCTCGCCTAATATTCTAAACACTAAAGATTATGATAAGAAGGGTGATGACAGCAAAGATGGTAGTTTCCTTCTATGATATTGATGTCAGACACCTTCAGAAATAATTTGAACATTCCTAACTCATGCTTAATTCAATTTTATGACTTTCTCACTCATAAATCTAATCCATGCTCAACTATTTTTATTTCTAGGCCATATAACACTTTACAGGGTAATAAGTACTGTAATTTTACTACCTACTGTGTAAAATAACTCCCCCTTCTTATTTGTCTCTCTTGACTTCAGGAAATCCTCATTAATTCTAATATTGGTGATCAAATCTCTCTTCACTCCATCTACAAATAACTTCATTTATTTACTCTTTTATGATTTGCATAGACCCAAATGACCTGAATTTTTAGGCTGTCTATAAATAATAACATATGTAAACAAAAAAAAATTCAAGTTAAATTATTTTGAGTTAATCTGATGACAAAGGGAAGCAGACAGGAAATAGCACAAATAAAGACAATAGTTATGTTTTTATGACTGATTCTCTATTTGCACCTCTCTCCCTTCAATGCAAACTCCTTGAAGATAGAGGCTGGTTTTTATTGATATTTTTATCCCCACCCCACCCTGCCCCTGACCTCACTCCAGCACAACATCTGAACATCCAGATCACTTGGAGGGTTTTGTTAAAACTGATCACTGAGCCACACTCCCAGAGTTTCTCATTCAGTAGGTGTGGGGTGTAGTCTGTGGATATGCATATCTAACAAGTTCCAAGGTGACTCTGATGTTGCTGGTCTGGGAACCATACCTGGAGAACCACTGCCTCAGCCTATAGAAGACTTCCACACATGTTGGTTGCACTGGATTGGAGCAACCTGGTTGGAGAGAAGACATTAGACAAAGAGGCTAGTAAGATTAGTATATTAATTGGGGTAGTACCTATGGTACTGGAACACAGGGATCCCAAGATAAAGTTGATTGAATATGATAAAAAGTTATTTATCACATAACAGAGTAGAGGTAGGGAGGTAGTCTAGGGCAGAAAGGCAGTCCTGCTTGCCAAATCCAGACACCCAGGCTGAGGGGTCCACTGTGCCCTTTTCCCTTGTGACTTCTATCAGTGGGTGGAACATGCCCTGGGATGTGGAGTCAAGGAGGAACAATTTCCTTTTAAAAAGATGTGGCTTGAACACTACATACATCACTTTTGGTCATAACCCCTTGGCTAGAACCAATTCATAGGGCCATACCTTGCCGTAGGGGGGCTGGGAAATGAAGTCTTTACCTGGGGCTGTGTGCTCTGCTAAAATTCAGAGTGTGAAGGTCCCAGGAGAAAGAAGAGACTGGAGACTGGGGGATAGTTAGCAGTCTCCGTCACAAAAACGTTATGGCAAATCTATGTATAAAGTGACAAAAATCTGAGCAATAAATACAGTAAGTTTTCTCTGTGTATTTGTACATTTTTTTTCTTTGTACATTTTTTTTCTTACTCCATTTTATGGATGGAGTAAGTGGGGAATAAATTATGCTGGATACAGAGGTTGTTAATGTGGTATTAATATGGACAAAAGGCAAAAACACTTCCGTTTACCTGGACATGTCAATATGCCAGTGCATCAAAGGGGCATCAGAATATGCTCTCCTCAATAGAGGACTATGGAGAAACAGATGATTTGAGGAATATAAAGTTGTGGGAGGTGTAAGGAACGGCATGGAAGTCATGACAGTGGCTGGGGCAGAAAGGGCAATGAATGGACTAAGAATGGGCAGAGGGGAAGGCCCACAGTAGTGCTTAGTGCAGAATAGGGGTACACAGACACTCAGACACAGTATGAGCACGCGGACATAGCTTGCCTTGGTTGCAGTGGTGCTAGACATCAAGCTTGGCGGACCGTGGGAGAGAGTAATAAAACCTACACAGGAGGCCAGGAAGATCTTGACGGGAGCATTTTATACCATGACAAACAGCGACAAACAGCGTGGGTGAGAGGTATGAAGCACAGGGCTCGAAGAGTGCCAAAGTTGAAAAGGTCTCAGGAAGAAGTTTGTTTTGTTTATTTCTCTAGCAACTAATCAGAAAAAGCAACAGGTAAGAGAAGCAGCAGCAGTGGCGGAATTGCGCATCAACCTAGATACAGAGAAGGGGAAGAAAGCTGAGTTCAGGATGCCCCAGAGGCAAAAGCACAGGAACATTATGCACAAATGTGGATGCACACACTGCTCATCAGAGAATTCCTTGTCTTTGTACTGACCTTGAGGGAGCTTTAAAGATGACTAGAAGACAGCAAGTAGAAAAAGCAGGCATAAAAACAAAGTGTAATAATTCACTGAGGAACCAGCAACCTCAGAAATTCCACTATTTGTTAATTTTTCTATAAGGGGCTCAGGAGAGAAACCATAATAAAAGAACTTTGTGGCCTTGCATTCTCATGAGTATTTACCTCCCTTTTTAGTGCAAGAACTTTGTTCCAGAATATTGCTGAGGAACAACACCCTTCTTGCTCCCTGGCCGTCTGGTTCATGGTGGGAACACCTCTCTTCCTAGAGCTGATTCCAAGGTCATGTCTGGATAAGCCACACAGTTCTTTCATGTTTTCTTAAAATCATCACAGAATCCCCCCTTTTGTGGGGGAGGCTACTGCAAACTCAGGGAACTCTCCAGATAACCTGTGTATTAGAATTGGCACTTGCTGTCACTGGGCTTCCCTGTGGGACAGGCTGGTGTGGGGAGATCTGGTGGTAAGGGCCAGGCGCACAGCATTTCTTCATCACTGCATTTACAGATAGGAAATGGGACATGGCTTTCTTCCCACAATGAGCCTGTATTTTTATGTATTACTCAAAAAAGAGAAATCTGTAAACTTAGATCAGTTTATTCCAAAGTCACATCATCTGCTGCTTTTCAGAAATACTTCTAGAAAATGACAACTGTGGGCCTGCTTTACGATGTGCATATGTTGGCAGGGCGGGGAGGGCGTATAAGAAAATGAGTTTGCGTGCCATAGAGACAACCTGGTTATATCAAATGTTTACTTTTTATTCAAAGTGTGATATCTAGAAGCCATATTCCAAATAATTAAGAGTTAATGCCATTACCGATGTACTCAGGGGAGGGACAAGACTCAGAAGACATTGGTTTTAGTTCCCATTCTACCTCTCACTGGCTTTCTGTGTCCATTTCCACACCAACAAGGAGCCGGAAGGTAGAGAACTGTGCCTCCTTTCTAATTCTTGCTGCTCAGAGAGTGCCTACAAACCAGGCACTCCACAAATGCTTGTTCATTGAATACATTATGTTGATCCACATTTCCACAGATTTTTGGTAAAAAAAAAAATAGTGATCTAATATTACAATTTAATTGGGTTCAATCTAATGTTTCCACTCTCATTTTGCCCATATACTGTGTGGATTTGCTTTTCCCTAAATGCTCTCATGTTTCTTTGTCCTATTTTTTGATTGGAAAGTCCTTTCTCCTATCCCATATCTACCATATTCCTTCCCTGAATATCCCTGTGAATCACTCATTCTCTGCTCACACAGCATCTGCTAGATAGTATCTCTCTGTGTCCTCCTCTGAATTATAGGCATAGTGTATTTCCCCTGTGCCTACATAAATATTTGTCATAATGTTGAATTACTTATCCGAGGATAAGTCACTAATGCTCTGAACCCAAGTTTCCTTCCTAGAGAAAGAAGATAATCCCTTCCTAGCCAACATAACAGAATTGTTAAGAGTTAACATATGAGGGCTTAAAATGATTAATAGTAAAGGTTCCAGGTTGTTCTTTCTATGGGGATATTTGAAAATGTTAAGTGCTAGTGATAGGCAATTTGTTTTCAGCTCAGTCTCAAGGAAAAATTGACTCTTCCCAGCCAGAAAATTTCAAAAGACTTATCCAGTTGACAGAATGAAAAGAGAATGTTGGTCACACAGGGGGAACACATAGTCAGTGAGAACACAGACACAGAGTCCTCACGTTAAAGAAAGACCGAGAACTGCCACATGGCAGTCATTCCCTTTGACTAGTAACACAGGCACACAACACTTGACAGACAGAACTGAAAGAAAACAAAGGCCGCATTTGAAAGCAACCTAAAGACTATGCTAAAAAAAAAAAAAAAAGAAAGACTCTATTGTGTGCACAAATTAGAAACTTTTGGGGGAATAATTAAAAGAGCATTGAAGTAAGGAGAGGGGAAGAGGTATGGATGGAAGCAGAGAGGGTGATGCGAGAGCTAAGAATATCACGGGACACACGAGAGAGGATCGTAGGTTCTAGACTAGATGAGAAGGGGCAGACTTTGGCACACTAGTTAGGGGTATTTCTTGTTTCCTAATAAGGCGAAACTAGAGACTAATAATAAATGTGCAACTTTTGGCAAGTTCCTGAATCTTACTTTAAAAAAGTGGTGCTAATAGTTCCTATATTATAGAGCTGGTATAGATATTAGATAGATGAGATATTGAACATAAATACACTTACAAAGTTCCCAACATATAGGAAGTATATAATACACACTAGCTCTTATTATTTAATATTGTTTGGGAAACTAGATGGTTGGTCATGCTCAAGTAATCCTTTTACTATCTTCATGAGTTCTCCAGTTGAAAAACCCTACAGAAGGAGTCCTGAATAATGTACTTAACCTATTACAAGCAAAATCAGTAAGCTGAATGCCTTAAGGCAGCAGTATCCATAGACAGTTCTGTGATGATGGAAACATTCTCCATCTGCACCATCCAACACAGTAACCATTAGCCACATGAAGCTATTGGGCATTTGGAAGTGCTGCTAATTTTTTTATTAATTTAATTTTAATTAATTTAAACTTAAATGGACACATACCATATTGGGTGGTGTTGCCTGAAAGCACATTACCCCCTTGCATACCAAAAGACACTGTGTAGAAAGTCACTGTGGCCTAGTGGGGCTCTGGATCAGATGAGCTGGGTCTGAATCCTGACTACTTTTAGAAGCTAAATTATGTTGGGCAAGTAACTCAACCTCCTATGCCTCAGTTTCAACCTTAGTAATACAAGGTTGATAATAGTATCTATTTTATTGGCTTATGAGGATTAAATGAAAGTAGTTCTCAAAGTTTAGCATGCATCAGAATCACCTGGAAGGCTAAGACACTGATTGCTAGGTTCATCCCCCAAATTTTTAATTCTGGAGGTCTGAGGTAGAGCCAGAGAATCTGCATTCCCAATGAGTACCTAGGTGATACTCATGTTGCTGGTCTGGGAACCACACTTGGAAAAACACTGTTATGAGACTTTAGTATGGTACCTGATACATAGTGAGAACTCAATAGTGTTAATTATTGTTTTATGATAAGCATCTTTATGGCATGCATCAGGAGGGTTTCTGGAAGAAAATCACATTTATTAGAAATCTCTAGCCCATTTTCTGATATTCCTTTGATAAAGATTTATGAGCAATCCTAGCACTCTGGGAGGCCGAGGCGGGCGGATCGCTCAAGGTCAGGAGTTCGAAACCGGCCTGAGCAAGAGTGAGACCCCCATCTCTACTAAAAATAGAAAGAAATTAATTGGCCAACTAAAAATATATAGAAAAAAAATTAGCCGGGCATGGTGGTACATGCCAGTAGTCCCAGCTACTAGGGAGGCTGAGGCAGGAGGATTGCTTGAGCCCAAAAGTTTGAGGTTGCTGTGAGCTAGGCTGACGCCACGGCACTCACTCTAGCCTGGGCAACAGAGTGAGACTCTGTCTCAAAAAAAAAAAAAATTTATGAGGCACCTACAAAGGGCAAGATACCCCCACCATGTTCTGAGTGACCAATTGTCAAAGTGGGTTTGAAGTAGCATTTGTCAGTAGGTGGAGCTACAGAGCACCAAACTACCTGACCATCATTACTACCACCTGAAGTATTTGTCACCATTTCAACTCTCTGCAAAGCATATGGAAAAGAACAATTGAAATCACCTTTTGAGGTGAACCACAGATTTCTCTCTGATTCTTCATCTCTATTGGAAAGATTGTGAGGGGCCTGTAAATGATAAATGGAAGGGATGTGAAAATAGATCCAGGTTCCAGCCTGGTTCTTTTATCAACTTCTTCAGATCACTGGGTGTGATGGTAATTTTTTGTATCAAATTGTGACTGGGTAAGGGATACCCAGATAGCTGGTAAAGCATTACTCTGGGTGTGTCTGTGAGGGTGTTTCTGGAATAGACTAGCATTTGACTTAGACCGAGTAAAGAGCCACCTCATCAATGTGGGCAGGTGTCATCCAATCAGTTGAGGGCCCAAATAGAAGAAAATGGAAGGGCAAATTTGCTCCTTTCTTGAGCTGGGACGCTCACCTTCTCCTGCCCTGGAATTTATGAGCTCCTGGTTCTTCGGCCTTTAGACTCTGGGACTTACCCTAGTGGCCCCCAGGTTCTTAGGCTTTTGGCCTTGGACTGAGAGTTACATCATTGACTCTGCTGGTTCTTCAGCATTTGGGCTTGGACTGAATTTACACTATCAGCTTTCTTGGGTCTTCAGCTTGCAGACAGCATATCATGGGATTTCTCAGGCTCCACAACTGCGAGCCAATTCCCCTAAGACATCTGCTCTTATATAGCTCTCTATATCCTATTGGTTCTGTTTCTCTGGAGAATCATGACTAATATGTTGGACAAGACTCTTAATCATTATGGGCCAATTTTGGAGTTGTGCACTCAGGTCACTTTCAAAGAATAACAATAGGACCCACACAAATCCAACCTCACCAGTGCAAACTTTGCTCCTTAGAAGTTATCACAAGTTATCTGTTTTTCTCCTCTGAGATTCTTTCCATAGTACCTTTATTTCTCTGGAGGAAAGGTGTTGCAAGGGAGTAAAAACCACACAGACAGATACACAGACAATTGGTTTGCTCCACCTTTAATTTTGTCACTTTCCAGTATTCATAATCCTTTCAAAGTTTCCTTTGAAAGGGGGAAAAAAAAGTCTTGTAAGAAATATGCTCAAAGAGGCTCTAGCACTATAGACATCTCATTCCAAGATAAGATCCAAAAGGCAAAATGTTTCCTTTTCCCACCATCCAGGTTAGCTTCAAAAATCCTAAAACGGGTCTTTTAATTTGGATTCTGAGATGCAGTGTTTTGTGGTTTTGTGGATTTATATCTGTTCTGATACAAGGACCATTCTACTTCTTTCCCTTAAAGAAACATGAGCCAGGCACAGTGGCTCACACCTCTAATTCCAGCCCTTTGAGAGACTGAGGTGGGAGGATTGCTTGAGGCTAGGAGTTTAAGACCAGCCTGGGCAACATAGCAAGACCCTGTCTCTAAAAAAAATAAAAAAATTAGCTGGGTGTGGTGGCACATACCTGTAGTTCTAGCTATTCAGGAGGCTAAGGTGGAAAGATTGCTTGAGCCCAGGCATTCAAGGTTACAGTGAGCTATGATTGGGTTACTGAACTCCAGCCTGGGTGACAGAGCGAGACCCTGTTTCTTAAAAGAAAAACAAAAAGAATAAAAACATAACTTAAAATGCTTTGCTCATCATGGTCTTATTGGCAAAAAACTTACAAGCAATTTCCGTCACAAAATCAATCTTGCTAACAGGTCCTGGTGTGTAAATCTGGATTATCATTTGCAGGTTTGGGAAATGGAAGTACAGAAAAGCTAGATTTTAGGGTGACTTGTTATTACTTAGAGAGACTGAGGTAGAGGTGAGATGAGAAGCTTCCACTCACTGGGAATATTTGATTTGTCAGGCCTCACTGCTATTGTAGTCTGGTAGAATATATTTTGAAATGTCTCTGCAACAAGTACAGAAGAGAGAACTTTCGGACCTGCCTTGGGGATTTTGACGGGCAAATGTGACCAAGGTTGGCTGAATCCAGATTTAAAGCAAGCAGCTATTGGTTGAGTGGTTGATATAAACAAAATCAGTAGTTCTGGTCTCATATTTCCAATACCTACCTTCAAAATCAGAATGTTTGGAATCTCAAAAATGCTGCCTGTCAAAGTTTTGTGCTGATGAAGAAAAGAAAACACCACTCTTAGGAATAAGGAGTAAAGGTTTTATTCTTGGATTTGCTTCTTACTTATTGAGTGATATTCTACAAGCTAATTGTACTCTCTGAGCCTCACTTTCCTCATGTGTAAATTGGCAATAATTCTCCTGTATATTTCACAGGGGGTTGATGAGACTAAACTGAAATGAATGTAAGGAGTGCTTATTAAGAACATAATTCCGGGACTTGGGCTCTTGTACAATAAATAAATCAAGCTGAAATAACGCAACCTCCTTAGAAGATCATATCCCAAATCTCTGAATTAAAGAACAAATACTTGCCACAAGAGTCAGTGTGGTCTCTCGGAAAACAAGTTAAGCAGCTTAAATACATTAAAAAGCAGGTATCATCTCAGTGACAAGTGAACTATAAAAATGAACTTACTTTTATGAGCTCTGAATACAAACTGGATCAAATGGCATCTCAAGGGTTATAAGTGTAAGAACTCTACATATTGCTTTCTAAAAGGGTTGGGATAGATAAGTGAGTACCTGTTACAGTAAGTACTCCAGAGAGCACAAATGATACACTATTTCCCAAATTACTGCTCACCTCAATCACATTTGTGTAGATACATTCAGGCCAACGAGTGTGCCTCGAATAATCAGAGACCCAGCCAGCTATGCCTGGATTTCCTTTTCTACTCACAGCATTTTGTTGATGAAATTTAGAACATTATTCTGTTTGAAAGCTACAAAACATTATTCATCAAATGAAGCCAATAATCAGCAACACCAAATCAAATGTCCCCCAAACCATAATTTTTTGCTTCTGAAGAAAGCTGCCTTTATCGAAGTGCACGGACTGCAAGACACGAAAACCTTGTTGTGGTTAGTTGGAACTTCCTATAAAAACCCCACCAATTTCTTCACCTGCTGGCACACAGGGTACGCTAATTCTCTGGCTTTTGCAGACCCAACTTGTAAAACCTTCTCTAAGTGGTCCTTGTCCATCTTCAGTTTTTCAATTTCGCTCTTAATTGGAGCAAATTTCTCGATCACGGCATCCGCCACCACCAGCTTGTAACGCGCAGTGTCCAGACCGGCGCTGCGGCGGACCACCTCCTCCACGGACAGCCCGGCCACCGCGGCGTGGACGGCGACCAGGTTGGAGACGCCCCCTCGGCTGGCCGGGTCGTAGGTGACCTCCGAGGTGAAGTCCGTCACCGCCTTGCGGAATTTCTGCACTATCTCCTCGGGACTGTCTGTTATTCTCACGGTAGCCAGTTTGTCGGGGTCTGATTTCGACATTTTGGCAGAAGGGTCACGGAGGGATTTCACCTTCTTCATCGATGCTAAGTAAAAACACCAACACACACATGCCAAAAGCCAAAACGAAACAGAACAGACAAATCACCAGGAATGTTACTGTCTATATCTTTAAAATGCCCAAGAATGCCAAACGACTGTTATTTTTCTCTGATTATACAGATAGCGAATACTTATTGTTGAAAATTTCGAGCAATTTATATGAGCATGGAAGTAAAGGTCATTTGAAATATGTGATAATATGTTAACATTGTTGATATTTTCGGCATCTTTTAATATATATATCCATATAAAAATGTATAATCTTACACAACGAAAATTGTGTCAGCGTATGTTTTTGCTGTGTGCACCTTTTTAGAAAGTATTGCTTATTTCTTCCCTCCTCCTCTCTTTCCTCTCTTTTCTTCCCTACTAATCACCCCCTGCCCACAACCCCTGCCCTTCCTGCCCTCCAACTGATTTTAATAATCTGTGGCAATCCTTCCCTTCTTTACCCAGAATTATATAAGTAATATACCAACACACACACACACGAGCGCGCGACTTGTTTATTGCCCTGACAGAATCAAGATGTTAAGCTGTGTTTCAAACCAGTGTTATTAATAATGACCTATTTTATGGCTATTACAGAAGCATATAAAATTGAAATAGGTAAAACAGTAATAGGCTAAAACATTAAAATATTACTTATTGCTAAAAGAAGGTTGATTTCAATGCATGGGGTGCCCTGAATTTATGTGTGTGAACTATTGGAATAACCTAGAAATTTATATCTGCCTTACATTTCTAAATTGATACTAGGCATATGTTACACTCCTTTACAATGTTGTGAGCTTAATAAAGATGGACAGTAGTTAAGACATGGTTTACAATCATAAGTTTGCTACTTACTTAGAATGGACTTGGGCACTGGAAAGAACTCCCCATACTTCTTGTTGAAACCTTGTGCCAGATCTTGAGCTAGTTCCATGTGCTGGACTTGATCCTCACCGACAGGAACGTGTGTGGATCTTTTAATAAAAGACAGAAAAATGTAGAAGGGCTCCTTCTTAGACAGAAGTGATATCGCAGGCAGCTGCATTTCCTGTGCCTATTTTATTGGCGGTGTTCAACAAATGTTCACCAACTACAGAGAGAATGTTGAGACCCAAGTCTTTATCCATGTACCAGACAAATGCCAAAGAGATGTTTGTCTACTCTAGTTGTGTTTCTTCCACAGCAGAGAAATACAGCCATCAACACCAGAATGACAGGATCTTGCTGGGAGGGAGGAATAGGCTCTTACACAGCAGATGCTCTAAGCATAATTGTATTTTAAAACCACTCCACGTTCCCTCACCCAGTCAGCATGCATTATCCCAGCCTGGGCCAGATGCTTTTTACCTCAGAGCTGTGGCTCACACTTGAAAGGCGCCCCACCCCACTCTTCAAATCGAAGGTGGCAGAAAGCTCTTCAGGCAAGAGATTTTTCTCCCTGACACACAGGGAGTAATTCAAGATTTTTTGGAATATGCTTCTTCATTTTCAAGTAAATTGCAATCACAGGACAGTTAATATGGCACAGGGAACTTAAATGAACAAAATCCTTAGGTATAATGTAGATGGATCTCAAAAACAATGTGGAATGAAAAAGGCAAATTGCAGAAAACATGTAGCGTACACTGACATTGATGTAAATTTTAAAAGTACATATGAAAATGCAACATCTTATTTATAGATGCATATATCTATAATAATAAGTATAAAAAACACTGGAAGCTTCTCCCCAAATTCATAATCGTAACTGCTTCTAGAGATTGAGGGAAGGAAATAGATCTGAGGAAAGGAACAAAAGGAGACCTGAACTTTATCTGTAATATTATATTTTATTAAAAACAAAGATGTGAACCAAAAAATCAGACTATAGGGAACCTATTTATAATGTTTTAATCCCATAAAGTTTGCAGTGTTCGATCATGATGTGGTACATCAAATAAGGAAAGACCATTATAGAGAAGTCTTTATGGGGAAAACTATACTGAAATGTTACTGTGGGACAAAACAGGTGATTTTAAGTATTTAGTGCTTGACTGTTCAATATTTGATAATACAAGTAACAAAGTGCTGAGGTTTCTTGATCAAAGAAGTTTAACACATTGACTGCCACACTGGGGAAAAAAAAATTTTTTTTCCCTTGGGGCCATGGTGTTTTATTACAAAAATAGAATAAAAACTTC
>VBSM01000729.1:11127753-11145647 GCA_008086735.1 Cheirogaleus medius | reverse complement strand
TGATAAAAAAAAAAAGCAAAAGCTTGATAAAAAAAAAACTATTGATAAAAATATTCATTAATATCTGACATGATAAATGACAAAATGGTAGAATAAAGATACTATAAGGGACCTTGATTTAAGGTGCACTGTGACTTGTTTCAAACAGGATCATTTTCCTTTTTAATTTAATAGCTGTCACACCACAAACACAAATATCAACACATAATACCAGAGGCAGTCACAGACCTGTGCAGCAATCCTGATATGGGTATTATTATTATTATATTATTTACAGATGCATATATCTATAATAATAAGTATAAAAAATACTGGAAGCTCCTCCCCATACTTGAAACTAACGGTTCACATATCTGATTGGGTAATTATACAATATAAATGGTATGTTACAGGAATACTGAGAGTTCTTTTAATTTAAGCAAAGCAGGGACAGAACAGTGAATGGAAAGGCAAAATGCAAGGACCATGACAGTGGATCTGGAAGTGGATACTCTTCTTCTAAGGTCAGTAAATGAACATAGGAAATTCTACATAATGATCATTAGGACCATATCCATTGCTCTCTCTTCCACACAGCCTGGAGCAGAAAGCCCCTGGCTCAGTGAGCGATAAAAACAAAAACGCTCCTTTTTATGTTTCCCTCAGCATCCGTAACCCTGCATGGTGCCCCTGAGATGTACATGCACATGGCCCACCTTTGTAAATGTCTCATCTTTGCGTGGACTTTCCTACTCCTGCCTTGTCATTATAGTGAGGCTGACAAGCAGAGGTCACCTTGACTCCCCCAAACCAAATTAGCCAGCAGAGCAGGTTAAAAAGCAATTACAGTAGCCCATAGGAAATCACAATGGACTGCAAATAACACAGAAAAAACAATTACCATAATCAATACACTTTAAGCACATCAAAATGAATATTTCCACATGTCAAAATGGTTCCAGATTCAGAAAGCAACCAAACTAAACAGAAAACACATTTAGTTTTCATAATGACTCTGCATGCATCTTTGCCTGATGTCGGATCCTTGCCTCTTTTCTAACAATTCTGTGGGGTTTTGCTTTTTAAAAAAAGGATTTAAAACATTTTAATTTTTTTCACCTGGCCTATTGCTCCACTTGGCTTTTTCATCTGATTTTAGTTTGTTTGTTTCTAGTCTTCCCTCCCTGAGCTCCTGCTGCTCCTTTCACCTCCCATAATTTATCTTGGCCTTTACTTCTCATCCATTGAGTTTACACTTTACATTAATTCAGCCTGTCTTTGATTTTACTCACTTATGGGGCTTATTCTCTTCACATTTTCAACCACTTTCCCCATAGTCTTCCTTTCACTTCAAATAATTTAGTGCTGTTCTTTTAAAATTTATACCCTACATAATGATATCCATATTAATGTCTTCTCTTTTTCTCTATTTTCTTTCTTTTTGTACTTACCCTGACTGTGCTTTCTTAGACACAACATAAAACAAAAGTCTTTCATAATTTTGATTGTTATAACTTCTGTCACATAATAATGCCTCTGATCTTCTTTGGTGATGAAAACTACTTTTTTTTTCTTTTTCTTGCTTAGTTCCTTTTTGCATATACGTTTACTTGGGATCCACCCCAGCCCTCTGGCAGAATTAGTGTCCAGATGAATAATCATTGCCTACATATATCTGCTCACAGAGACTTGTTCTCTCTCTCTCTCTCTTTTTTTTTTTTAAACCTTTTTGGGCTGTGCTTGTAAGTTTTCAGTGCTGCTGCCTTTAACCAGGAGTTTGGTGTTGCTTTCCTGTCATAAAGTGTTAATTCCTCATCACCGGTTGCTTGCTGGATATGCTATAATGACTCTAATTCAGCAATTACTTATTGAGGAGCCACGATGTGAAAGGCCTGGTGCTGGGGACTGTGAGGTAAATAATAAAGGTTTTACCTTCTAGAGACTTAAGGCATTCAGGAGGGAAGATAACCCTGAATGAAGCCAGAAATTCTTCTGGCTAGTCCCCTTCCAATATCCCCCATCTCAGTGAACAGCAACACTATCAATCAGGTGCATAAGTCAGAAATGACACTTCACTCTCATACACATCAACCCATTAGAAAGTCCTATCAGTTCTACTTCCTAAATATCTCTTACATCTATCTACTTCTCTTCATCTTCACTGTCACCATCATGGTCTAAACTAGACTAGCAAAATAGCCTCTAAATAAATTGCCCTAGCTGCTTTTGTCCTCCTAAAATTCACTTTATGTATTTTAATCAATTCTCTTCTAAAAGTATAAGTCATATCAAATCTACTGTGTTCTTAAAACGTACAAATAGCTTTCCACTACTTTTTAGGGAGTGTACTAGACTGTCTGTTGACATCTCAGCACCATTCTCTCCCTTCTCTGCCATCTCTTGGTTTTCAGGGGCTAGCAGCCTGGAAACTACATTTCTCAGATGACCTTTCGGTAGCGTTCTGGTTTAGTGTAGGCACTTTGCTGATGGAGGGAAAGTGGAAAGAGAAAGAGAAAAAATAATGGCTCAGGTAATGTGGGCAAATATGTGGATATGAGCAGATTGCTGAAATGAGCAGCTTCCAAGATCTTATAAAAATCCAGGCTAGGCTGGTCTCACAAAGAATGAACATAGTTCAAGAACTGGAAGCCTTCAAAGCAGCTTTAGGAACTCTAAAATTTTTAGAAAAAGCTCTCAAAAAGCTTATTTCAAATAGTCTTCAGTAGCAGTAGTCTGATCCTCAGATATTATGATGACTCACCTCTTCTCTGACTCAATCGCCTGAAGCTTCTGGCTAATCATTTTATTCTATACTTTTTGGGTTTTGGTTTGGTTTGGTTTCTGCTTACTCAGTTTCTTGAGGCCTCCGTTGCCTCACTTTTTTTCTATGTCATCTGAGCTTTTGCTTTCACTCTCTTCTTATGTTCTTTCCTTATTTCTCAAATTCTTGATAAAGATAATCTGATCAGCCCAAGTGTTCACTGTCATCTCCATTTGAGTGGACTTAGTGGTACCTGTCTGAAACATTGTTTCTTTTTTTGTTTGTTTCTTTTTTTTTTTTATTTCAGCATATTATGGGGGTACAAATATTATGGTTATGTATATTGCCCATGCCCCCCTCCCCCCTCCCACAATGGCTCAAGAGAGAAAACAAAGCAACAAAGTTCAACCCAACATAATGAACAGAAATCTGCCCCACCTATCAGTTATCTCAATAAATGTGAATGGCTTGAACTCCCCACTCAAGAGACATAGGCTGGCCGAATGGATAAAAAAATACAAGCCAAGTATCTGCTGCCTTCAGGAAACACATCTAACCTGCAAGGATGCAGTTAGACTAAAGGTAAAGGGGTGGAGAACAATATTTCAAGCAAATGGAAGCCAAAAGAAAGCTGGAGTGGCAGTACTGTTGGAAACATTGTTTCTTTATCTGTAAAATGAGGATAACGCTGCCTAACCATTTTACAGAGCTATTGTGAGAACTGAATAACTTGTGCATAGCAGCTAGTATGACGCCTGGCAGGCATGTCAATTCTTTCCTTTCTTTTTCCCCAAGGCCATGCATAGTTCCTTTTTCTGGATCAGTGTCATTACAGGTACTTAACTAGTATTTACTGTATATTAATAAAAACTATACATGTATGTGTGTGCCTTTATAAATATGTATGTATACATATACATAAAGAGAGAAAGATACACATGAGTACACGTACACACATACATAGGAAGAGGGAGAAAGAAATATTCATTATATAGCCAGCAATTTGAAATATGGAATTCAGAAAAATAATACAGATGCAAAATGAAAACTATGAACACTTGCTATTCAAGTATTTTATTTTTCTTCAAATATCTGCTACTTATCATACTCTCAAACTAAAAATGGTCTCAGCTCTCCATTCCTGGGTTCCATACCAAGTTCTGCCAAAACAGTTACATAAATCATTTATAAACTTATCTGGAAGACTCCTTTTCTATTCCTTTCCCTTATGTTTGTTCTCTGGCCAACCATCTAATCATTGAATGCTGATTTTGACAAAAGCAAACACTAAATTTATATTTGACTTGCATCAATATTTTATGAAGAGGTCACACACAGATTTGCTGATAGAAAAAAACACAAATGTTTTATCCATACTTCAATCTATCATCCAACCTATCTATATTTATAAAGCAAATATTCATAAACATTCTGGCTATGACCTTTTTCAAAATCCAGAAATATCTGAAGCCAAGCAAAACAAGAACAAATAAAAAATACCCCCAAATACTTGATCTCTGTTACAGGGAAAACAATTGTATAGGCTAAAAATCAAACCTGGGTTTCAATTCTGCCTCTGCTACTTATTATCAAGCAACTAGGAATTTCTAATCTTGAGACGAAACATGAGACAGATGAGAAATGCACCTTAGCAGAAAAAGTGCTGTAGACTCATAATCATGCCCTGAGGTTGCACCATCCACTGACCGGCTACATAACTTTGGGCAAGTTGCTTAACCTACGGGTCTGCCCTTATAAAGCAAGGACATTAAAGAAGAAGCTTCTTAAAGCTCCTTCCCACTCTATGCCCCATGGTATCATAAAGAGGGCATTCATTCTTGTTAAAGTTTACTCTTTTTCACAGACCTGAGCTCATAGAACTCTCCCATTATAGCTCTTGAACTGTTAGGGACATCCGCCATGCTCATGTGTTTTCCTATTCTGGTGCTGAAAAGTCTCAGCCTTTGGTTGTTGTTTGTTTGTTTGGTTGGTTTTTCTTAAAGACGGGGTCTTACTAAGTTGCTATTAATAGACTTGAACTCCTGGGCTCAAGCAATCCTCCCACCTCAACCTCCCTAGTAATTGGGACTGCAGGTGCATGCCACAACACCAGGCTAGACTGTGGTTCTATAAAGTAGGCCCTGAAAACAAAATTAAACATAAGATTTTAATCATCAAAGACATAATTATCAGCAATAGTGCCCAAATAACAACTCCCACTCACAGCACTGCCTGGCCCATATTTCACTTTAATCCTCTAATAATTATTCCCATTTTATAGGTGAGAAAATCAAGATTCTTCATAGAACCTTTTAAAGTAAATAACCTACTCCTTTAGGAAATGTATTATTAAGACTTTCATTAGACTTTGATACGCTACCTACTAGAGAAAAGTGTTCTAGACTTCCCCAAATAAGTCAAGTCACTTATTACAAATAATAAATGTTATCAAAAGTCCAGCATTCAAGTTAATACAACAAACAGATAAATAATCCTTTTAAGTTTTAATCAGAATTAAAGATAGGCTGCATGTTCCCATGGACATTCCCTATTTGTAGAGTTAAGCGGCTACTCTCCTGGCTGTTTCCATCCTAACTGGATACTATTATCTCTAAGCTGTTATCAGACTTACATGCAAAGAATTCCAGTTCTCCTAGGGAAGAATTAGGGCATTAGGCAAAGAGGATACAAAAACACTGATGGAGTTTCTTTTCCCCCAGAAGCTTTCACAGCAGCATGGCTAAGACTATAAACGCGTGTCAGTTGGGAGGTTTTATCTCTAGAAAGCCAAATGGGGGACAAGGGAGGCTGATGAGGGGCTAGCAAAGAAGAACTGGGAGGGGGATGAGATGGGAAGCCCTGGCCAGCAGCACAGGGGTCAGCATCCTTGCTTGTATATTTCTGAGGCCTTTAAGTGGCGGCAGTAGCTGACTATAGATTATGGGTCCAGGAAGAATAAGGGTATTATGTTAAAAAAACTTGTTCTCAATATAGTAGCCACTAGCCAGAGGTGGCTATTTAAATTTAAATTAATTAAAATTAAATAAAATTTAAAATTCAGTTCCTCTGTGGCATTAGCAACACAACATTTCAAGTGCCCGATAGACACCTGAGGCTAGTAGCTACAGTATTAGAAAATGCAGACATAGAACATTTCCATCACAGCAAGTTCTATGGGACAGTATTGCTTTAGAGTCTAGATTATCTAAGAAATCAACATCTATAAAACATGAAGCTCAATTATTACTGGAGAAATATCTATGGCATAGTGGTTAAGAGCACAGGCTCTGTACTCAAACTCCCTGGACTCAAACCCTGCCTCCCAGCCTTGCTAACTACATGACTTTGGGCATGCTAACCACTCCATGTCTCAGTTTCCTCATCTGTAAAATGGGGATGATAAAAGTGCAAACTTTAGAAAGTTTTTGTGAAGGTTAATATACGTAAAGCACTCATAATGGTTTCCAACACATAGTAAGTACTATTTAAATGTTATCTCTTAATATTATTAGTTTCTCATTGAAACATACTTTTATAATCTAGCACCTATTACTGGGGAATAGATACAAACTGATTTATGGGTTTGATCCTTCCTGCACCCCCCACCTCGCCCCACCCATGCCTTTGTTGGATAGGTTAAAACGCTGTCTTGTCATCACAAGTATGGATAAGATCAGAGTGGATTCTTTTCTTACTTGTACAACAGAATGTCAGCTGCCTGGAGTACAGGGTACGTGAGCAGGCCCACCATTCCATCGTGCTTCTGCTTGGCAGTCTTGGCCTGGAGGGGGTGAAAAGAGAAAGGGGGAAGAAATCTGACTTAAACCTAATTAAATTGCTAAATTGAGAAATTTTTAAAGCAAGCAAAGTATGATCTAAAGCCACCTGTAATAACATTCTATCTTAGTTCCTTTTAGCAACTCTAGCCATCTTCTTCTGGCAGGCTTGCCTCCATGCTCTGGGATTAGGTAGAAATAAGGTGAATCCATCTCACCACTGCCCCTCTGAAGGATCCTGCACTACCACTATCTCTTATTCATTTTATTAAAGTAAGGACATAGGAGTTTTCTAGGCTTTGAATCGGATCAATTCCAGATTTCGCAGGCAAGGTAATAAGTTCTTATGAAATTAAATTTTTACAAATTAACATGAGTTACCATCAAAAGCCCTATTATATATCAGTAGAAACCTCCCAGAAAGTCTTACACCATGCTGACAAAACTGGAATGTTCTCTTAAGATCACATTAAAAAAAAAAAATCGTGACACTTAAAAAAATGAAAATAAGTAAGAGAAATTTTAATCTAACCAATCCTAATGGTCTGTCTTGATCTTTAGGTGATTAAGCACACTGAAGCAGTGAGGGTAAAGTGACGTCAATGATCAGTACAGGTTGTACAGACCGAAATATTTCCTTACTGGAGAAGTTGATGGAAACACCAGAAATGACAGTAGAAACATTTAATAACTGGTGAGCAAACGGGCAACTATAAACTACTAGCATGTACCCACTGACCATGTGCCCCAGCCATGCTAATTCTCTTGCTGCAGTGGAACATTGCTGACATGTAATTTGTTTCTCTGAGCAGAGCTGTTTATCACAAGCAAATATTGTGTGCTGTTCCAAGGCCTACGTATACCAGCTTTTACAGAACAAGTGGATATTTTGGTGTATAGATAAATTTTATTTGATTAGTTAATATGAATCACTTACCTCAAGTCTGATTATTTCTGAATGAACTGAACAATTCAATTTATAAACTTGTGCAATTCCAGGGACCAAGCTCATAAGTTCACAACTCAGACTTCTCCCACCAATGTGCAGACACAGCCTTTGAGGCCCAGTCTGAAAATGCAATAGCTTCTCTCTTTAGCCATCTTAATTTCACTGTTTCATAATTTAGGAACAAACTTAACTTTTCTGGTTATACTTCAAGTAGTTTCCAGCTTACAGCAACCAATGCTACAACAAGCCATTCAAAGGAAATTTGAAAGTTTGAACATACAATTCCTTCAGTATATCCCCCAATTACAATGTCCATGATAAGGGCTAGTTCACAATTAACACCAGGTAAAGATAATGAAAGCTTAATTTGGAAATGAGGAAATGGAAAAGAACTCAATTTTTAAAAGTTGCTACTGCATTAAGTTTATAGTCTCTTTATATCAGCATACTGGACCTTAAAATTACAATGGAAGGAGGGAGATGTGGAAAACATTAATATTTATTGAATGCCTATTATGTGTCCCAAATGCCTTGCATATACGTTACTCATTAATCCTCCAAATAATCCTAGCCTCAGCAACCCTGACCCCTCTTCCACATCATGGTTCCGCTCCTCACTGTCCTAATCAAAACCAAGCTGAGTGCTCTTATCAGATCCTCTCACAGCACTAGAATCCTGCCATCAGAGCACTTTTCACACTTTCTTATTACTTGTTTAATTGTCTCTTCCCAAATACACTACACGCCTCCTCAGGAAGCCTCTTGTTGACTGCTGTATCTCTAGCACCTAGCATGACATAAGACTCAGAAGGAATCACAAGAAGAAATGACCAGAGTAGGCAGCGACATGCCCTAGGATAGCTGGGATTTGACATCTATGTTTTTCCTACAATTAAGAAATCATGAACTAGTGGAAAGGCTTTTCCAGAATATCAGTGTCTTCACTAGTAATGTGTTAGGGGTTCCTTAGATGCTATTTTAAAGTGGCAACAGTTCCTACTAAATTAGTATTCAGTTCCTGCAAAAAAGGATTTCAGCATTAAACTTAGTGGTAGAGTATTATGACAAAATGGGAAAGTCTTGCCTAAAACCCAAAACATGATGGAGAACATTATGAGTTTCTAATTCATGGCACGTAATGAATCTGCAGCATTACCAATACTGTCTTATTTATTTAGAGTCTTCCTCCCTTGGGGCTGGAATAACAAAATACCACAGACTGGGTGGCTTATAAACAACAGAAACTTGTCTCTCACGGTTCTGAAGGCTGGGAAGTCAAAGATTAAGGCAAAGTCAATGTCTGGCGAGGGACTCCTTCCTGATTAATGGATGGTGCTTTCTAGCTGTGTCCACACATGACTGAAGGGGCTCTCTTGGGCTTGTTTTATTATATAAGGGCACTAATCACCTTCATGAGGGCTCCATTCACATAATCTAATCACTTAGATCTAATCACTAAAGGCCCCACCTGCTAATACCATCATCTTGGAGGTTAGGTTCTAACATACAAATCTGGGGTGGAGAGGGGGACACCCACATTCAGAGCATAGCATTTAGGCACTGTCACTTTAAAGCTCTGCCTACTTCTTTCTGCAGCACAAGTGATGGCTTCTAAAAACCAGCTCTTGAGGAAACCCATGGTGCTGAAAATATGCTTGAAAAAAGCTTGAAATTGGAATTAGTGTTGACGTAGCTGGGGACTACCTACCCTGGGGTTATCCAATTGCAAAAATAAATGCAAGTAAAGTACTACGAATTATCCAATTTCTCTTTCTTAGTTGAACTCCTTAGAAAAAAGTACAGCTTTAATTTTTTTGTGAGTTTGAACTGTTGCCTGGACTCCACTTGTTTAAATGTTAAATAAAATATGTTGTCTCTTCTCTTCACAATGAAAACATTCTTTCCTTACTGCCAGTTAATTCCAGTGGGGTAGGAGGCAACTTACACGGGTTCAGTAATCCAGAATTTGTGGTTGTGTGTTAATTATTAATATAATGTGATAGGTTCAAAATCATTACCAAGTCTATCAAAAGGTAACTCTGATTAAACCATACACAAATAAAAACAAATAATTAATGATGTTTTTTTAAGTTGGAAGGAATCTTGGGAAACCCCTTTATGTTCTGTTGAATACCCTGAAGCAGAGAGGTTAAAGATGCTGTCCCAGCCATCGACGAGCAGCAGACCAGGGCGGAGAGTAAACTCAGCATTCCCAGAGCCTAACACAAAAATAAATACGATGGGAAAAATAGTTTCCTTTCTGTTTATCAATCAGATCACTGGCATTTACCTTCCACTGGTGTAAATGTTGTAACCGAGGTAATCTGACCATGCAGGAAAGGATCCAACTTAATTGTGTGTGTTCAGATACCTAAAGAAATAAAACAGAACATTAACAAAGGTGGTGAATGTTTTCTTGCATATAAGAAAAAACTAAACAGACAAGTATTATATTATGTTACCTTAGATGGCTGAAAATATCCCAAAATCAAGGTTATTAAAAGAAAGACAGGTCAAGGGAGCTTAGCTCTGATTCATGATGCACAGACTCTAAGGAGAAGAAGAAATCATAAAAGCCAATGATATGATTATTAATCTAGTGTTTCAATCCTCTCCAAAATATCCCTAGCAAGTGGGTGACCAGACTCTGCTTCAACA
Source organism: Cheirogaleus medius (assembly GCA_008086735.1). Taxonomy (NCBI): domain Eukaryota; kingdom Metazoa; phylum Chordata; class Mammalia; order Primates; family Cheirogaleidae; genus Cheirogaleus; species Cheirogaleus medius. The sequence continues at coordinate 11,135,524 of VBSM01000729.1, read as the reverse complement.
TCTTCAAATAAAAGGGTTTCATTATGTCCTGAGGCATCTATTCAGTCTTTAAAAAGCCAACCTTGGCCAGGCACTATGGCTCTCGTGCCTATAATCCCAGTGCTTTGGGAGGCCAAAGTGGGAGCATTGCTTGAGGCCAGGAGTTTTGAGACCAGCCTGGGCAACATGGTAAGATGCCATCTCTACAAAAAATTTTAAAAATTAGCCAGGTGTGATGGCACACACCTGTAGCACCAGTGACTTGGGAGGCTGAGGTGGGAGAATCACTTGAGCCCAGGAGTGCAAGGTTGCAGTGAGCTATGATGGCACCACTGCACTCCAGCCTGGGCAATAGAGCAAGAGACCCTGTCTCTAAAAACATTAAATAAATGAAAATTTTAAAGTAAATAAATTTTTTTTTAAAAGCCAAGCTTATTAAGGAGACACAGACACACATACACAAATATACTCACACACACTGGTTCTAAGTCCTCTCTACATAACTTCTAAATATATAAAAGCAGCTATGATACCTACATGTAAATGGTAGAGAAAAGTATTGGACTTAAAATTAAAGATTGAGCTCTTTAGATCTAGAGTGATTTGAAAGTTAGGAATCACTTGATCATCTCATCATCCAAAGGAATATGTTTACAGTTTCTAGTTCTGCTGCTTCCTTTCTTTTCTTCTTTTTAAGAAGCAGTCTAGTCAACAACAACAACAAAAAATAGAAACTTTCCCAAATTTGTTTTTGTTTTAACAAAATTTAATCAAGTAAACAAACCTGGCAACAACCAGGATGATTCATGGGCCCAGGCTATGCTCTGATGACCTAGAATTTAAGTCCTATGCATCTCATTTCTGCACCCTGGGCGTTCCTAACCCTTCATTGATCGTGGCTTTTTTGTGTCCATATGATTTCCTTAAAAAGCAGAGCCTGTTGCCAACTCTGAAAAGTGGCCCCAAATGTGTTCTCTGTGGGTTTTGCAAAAGGAACATAAAGGAATGGAGCTGAATCAGCCGAGGCCTATTTTACTAGCAAGGAATTGCCATCTGGTGTAAGATAGTTTCTTATTTTTTTTCTTCAAGTTATAGAAAAGGAAGAGTTGTTTTTCACGTGTTTGACAAGGAATCACTTTTAAAGTTTTGCAAGTCCCTGGGCTGAATCTGTCATCTTTCTTCCAAGAAGCATTTGGGTTTCACTGAGGGCAGTGACTCTGACAGCACTGTCCATGCAAATTGCTAACTGCTGCTGTAAACACACAACTCTCAAACAAAACCAGCAACCCTGGATGGAAGCAAGCAGATCAGAGTTACTTCCAGTCATCAAGAAAAACACATTCCCATTAGAACTAATAAAATAAGAACTGGTTTTTTGGCATGAATAAGTAGGAGAGAATTTTTTTCTTCTTCTTCTTTACTGAATTGGAGGAAAGGAATGAAAACAGAAAATAACCATGGACATGTGGAGAGAGACAAGATGACGCCTCTTTAACTCTGGCTCAACTGCTTAGCTTTGGTGATATGCAAAAAGCTACCACCATGTCTCCATGAAATCAAGTATTTTCCTTGGAGTGGCTTTTTATTTGGACATATGGAATGAAACTTACTTAATATTCTGCAGAGATCTTCCTGGTGTTTCCAAAATAGGGAGCATACAATTAATTCAAATTATCCTCACACAGAAAAAGTAGGTAAAAGGTCAATGACAATTATATTTTCATAATTCTTCCTTAATAATTATATAAAAAGGGTGATATATTCAGGATTTGGTTCTCTTTCTTCATTCATATTCATGACAACTGCTTGGAAAGTTTCAGATTTCTACTTGGGGGGAAAAGTAAAAATGGTATCTTAAATATAATATTTTCTGACTTATGTTGTGAAACCACAAACAAACTATATAACCTGTTTTAGCCATAGAAAAACAAAGGCATGGAACAATAAAGTGGCATGTTGACTATCTACAAACAAGTCAGCGGTGATGAGTAGAAAAGCAATGAAGATTTCTGACTTTCTAACTGTAACAGGTAAAGACATGTGTACTCTTCAGTTACAGCAGTTTGGCCTACCTTGTTCACTGCTGTAAAACATAGCCTGGTACATTGTATGTGCTCAATAAACATTTGTTGAATGTATGAACAATACTAAAGCCATCAGAAAGAATAGGACCACTAGATTTGGCAACTGACTTGTTAGCAATCCAGGCAAAAGCAGTTTCAGAGGAGTGATTGGGATGGAAGCTAAATTACAGTGGGCTGAAGAGTGAGACTAGGAGGCAGGATATGAAGACAGATATGCAGGAAACACAGCAGAGTAGTTAAGAACTCTATCTTTGGAGGGAGGTTGCTTGGGTCTGAATGCTAGTTCCACCACTTATTACCTGGGGGACCCTGAGTAAGCGACTTAACCTCTCTCAGTGCCTCAGTTTTGTCATCTATAAAAGGAAGTTAACAATAACATCGACCCAACAATGCTTTAAACAGGACCTTGCACATAATAAGTACTCAGTACATGGTGGTTATTATTATTATAGTAATAGTTAATTTTCAGAAATACTTTTTAAGATAATTATATATTCACATATAATTATAAGAAATAATACAGAGAAATCCTATACATCCTTCACCCAGTTTCCCTCAATGGCAACATCTTGCATAACTATAGTTTAATTATCACAACCAGGAAACTGAATTTGATATGATCCATACACCCTATTTAGTTTTCACTAGTTTTATATGCACTAATTGTGTATTTAGTGCTATGTACTTTCATCATATGTGTAAGGCATTTATTTTTTAAGGAAGGATAGAGATGGGATAACTGGTAGGGGATGGAGAGGAGACATTTTGTTTTGATTTTTAAGCTGGGATAGAACTACTGTCTATGTACTGTCTCCTCTGTCTATGTGCCGAGCAGACAGAGGAGAGCCACTGAAGATTCAGGAAAGGGGATAATTCGAAGAACAATATTCCTGAAGAAAAGGAACGATACCCAACTGGGTAAAAGAACGGATGATTAAAACATCTTCCACTGAAACAGGAGGGGTGGAATAAATGCAGATGAGGATATATCTTGTGAGCCAAGAGTGAAGGACAGAAAGTTTAGATGAATTCACATCTAATGGGCTCTGTTACCTCTGAAAACAGATGACAAGGTGATTAGAAATAGATGGGGTAAGAAATATACTCATCAGAATTACTGGGTTTGACAGGAAGGAACAAAAGATCTTCTGGAGTGGAGTTATGTATGCCTTGATGTTTTGCGGATATTTTTCTGAATGAAAGAGGACCAATGATACATAAACTATACTCTTGGGGAAACTGAGATTCTTCACAGTAGACTAAAATGTCTCCGTAGGCAATAACAGGCATTTTTTTTAGAATTTCCAGAAAAATTTAAATCAGTTGACTGCATTTTTAATTTCTTTTAGTCATTAATTATTAATGATTAACCCTTAATTATTAAAGGTTTTTAATAGGATCCCAAAAGTACTAAACATAAAAAAACTTGATAAACTAAACTACATTAAAATTAATAACTTTTCTTTATCAAACACCACCACTTAAAGAGTAACAAGAAGCCACAGACTGGGGGAAGACATTTGCAATACCTATCTAGAATATACTGGTATACAGAATATATTAAAGGACTCTTACAAATTTTTAACAAAAAAGCAGATAAGACTTTAAAATTAGGCAAAATATGAATAAGTAATTCACACAAAATAAGATATCCAAATGACAAATTTATGTATCAGAAAATGCTCAACTTCATTCATCATCAGAGGAATGCAAATTATATGCATCAAAAGTAAAATAAAGCCACCATATGATACCACTACACATTCATCAGAATGATTAAAATGAAAAATTCAACAGTATCAAGCATGGCAAAGATGCTGAGCAAATGGAACATTTATTCTCATACACTGCTATGGGAATGTAAATTGGTTTACCAACTTTGAAAAACTGACAGTATCTACTAATGTTCAACATTTACATGTCTTATGACCCAGGTTATTCCATTTCTAGGTATATAGCCAACAGAAATGTGTGCATATGTTCCACAAAATATATGTGCAAGAACATATTGTAACAGCCCCAAATTCTAAACAATCCAAACGTCCAACTACAATAGAATGGATAAATAAATTGTGGTATATTCATATAATGGACTACTATATTGTGGCACTGTAAGAACAACTTAATTGGTCTCCCTGCTTCAATTTTAGCTTCCCTGCCGTCTATTCTTAACATAGTAGCCTAAGTGGCCTGTTTTATTAAATCTATAATATCTTTATTTATTTATTTAAGAATATTACAGGGGTATACATGTTTTGGTTACATAATTTGCTTTTGTACAGTTTCAGTCAAAATTATAAGTGTGCCCTTCACCCAGATAGCGTGCATTGTACCTGTTAGGTATGAATTTACCCATCCCTTCCTTATCCCTCCCACTTGCTTTCCATTGAGTTTTACTTCCATATGTGCACATAAATGTTGATCAATTAGTTCCAATTCAGTATTGAGTACATGTAGTGATTGTTTTTCCATTCTTGAGAAGAATGGTCTCCAGTTCCATCCAGGTTGTTACAAAAGATACTAGATCACCATTTTTTCATGGTTGAGTAGTACTCCATGGTATACATATACCACATTTTATTAATCCACTCATGTATTAATGGGCACTTGGGCTGTTTCCACATCTTTGCGATTGTGAATGGTGCTGCTACAAACATTCAAATGCAAGTGTCTTTTTTATAAAATGTCTTTTTTTCCTTTGGGTAAATACCTAGTAATGGGATTGCTGGATCAAACGGCAGGTCTACTTTTCGTTCTTTGAGATATCTCCATACTACTTTCCATAGAGGTTGTACTAGTTTGCAGCCCCACCAACAGTGTGTAAGAGTTCCTTTCTCTCCTCATCCACATCAGCATCTGTTGTTTGGAACTTTTTGATAACAGCCATTCTCACTGGAGTGAGGTGATATCTCATTGTGGTTTTGATTTGCATTTCCCTGATGATTTGAGACTTTGAGCATTTTTTCATGTGTTTGTTGGCCATTATAGATCATGTCAGTTCTCTGTTCAAAATCCTTCACTTACTTTCCATTTCCTCAGAGTAAAAGCCCAAGTCTTCATAATGGCCTATCAGACCAGGCACTATTATCTCCTTCCTTTCAATGCTGTAACCTTTGTGATTCAAACTCTACCCTTCTCCCCTTTTGTCCCTCTTCTCCAGCCATTCTGGCTTTCTGGTATTCCCTGAACACACCAGGTACACTCATACCTTAGGGGCTTTGTATCTGCCCTTTTCACTGATAGGAATTCTCTTCTCCTGGATATTCATCTGCTTAGCTCCCTCACCTCAGGTCCTTGCTTAAATATTATCTTATCAAGGGGGCTTACCCAAACCACACTATTTGAAATGCAATCTGTTCCCCTCAACCTCACTCCCAATTCTCCTTAATCTTTTTCCATATCACTTATCACTTTCCAATATACCTGATGTTTGGCCTATTTATTATGATTATTATATATTTTATTTTACCCCAACAGAATGTAAGTACCATTGTAGCAAAGATTTTTATCTGATTTATTCACTGATATAACTTGAGTACCTAGGACATAGTTAGTGCTCAATAAATATTTGTTAAATGAATGCATACATGAAATTAAAGGTTCATTAATGGGGAAATTTCCAAATAAAGTGTGGCATAATTATATGATGGCATATTGTAAAATAAATAAACGAGTGGGATTTATATGTATAAACATGGGTAGATCACAAAAATATATTTCTGTGTGAAAAAAAAGCAAACTGCAGAACAGTACTATAATATTATTCACTTATGGAAAATTCTTAAAACTACATAAACAAAAATATTATATACTGTTCATGGAATTATACATGAGAACTAGTATTAAAAATGGGTTAGATTGATATACACTAAATCCAAAATTTTGGTTTCCTGTGAATAAAGGAAAGGGACACAGGAGGAGGGGTAAAGGGAATAGGCAAGGGAAAGAATTAAAGGGACCTTCTACTTCGCCTATAATTTTTTTTTAATATAAAGAAGTCAAAGAAATATGACAAAATGTTAACAGTATTCATCCTTGGTGCTGGGAATATGAATGTTTGTTATATCATTCTCTGTATTCTGTATTTTTAAAAAATTTCAAAAAATATTTAATTAACAAAACAAATACAGGATAGCATGATCCCAAAAGATATAGCTGCTAGGTATCAATCAAACCCATTCAAGCAATTAGCTGGTTCAGTAAATCCAGGATCAAATCTCTGTGTCCCTTAGGATTTTACTTTTTCCCATATAAATGTTATCTTCCCAGGAATCAGGCCCTATAAGTTTTAGTTAGGACACTTGGAAGACTATTCAGACTCACAAATTCCCATTTATTGCTTCCTCTCGGAAACGAGCAATTTCATGCTGTTATTTTTATTAGACTCTTATCATCCCCATGACAAATCTCCTTAACAGGAACCTTGTTTGGAATTCTGATTTTAATTAAAAGAACTCTGTATCAATGATAAACGCCCACTCTCTTCAGCTGGTCTGCCTCCTGTCAGTACTTGTGTTTGCCAATGAACATCTGTACATATTTGGAGTTCCCTATACTTTTTCTTAGTCTAAGATTTCCAAAGCTAAATAAATAGCTTCTGTCAGCCTTTTCTGCCTTAAAAGTCACACCCAATCTAAATTCTATTGCTCATTGTGTGTGTGTATGTGTGTGTGTGTTTCTTTATCTGTAGCAATACATTCATCAGCTTCTGCTAGGCTATACTGGGTAAAAAGCAACCCCTAAGTTTAAGTGGCTTACAGAAATTGTCTCTTTCTTATTCACATTACATATTGGTATCTATAGATTGGCTATAACTCTGTTTTACGTATCTTTTCATTACAGGACCGAAACTGAGCAAATGGCCTCTATGTGGAATACTCCATTATTCTCGTGTCAGAAGGAAAAACAGCAAGAGAGCTAGTGCAAACATGGAATGGCTATTAAAGATTCTTCCTGGACATGGTATATATCATGGCCCCTCACTTTCCATTAGCTAATGCAAGTCACATGGACAAGCCCAACATCAGCGGGGTAGGAAGAGATGCTTCTCCCACAGGATGCTCAGTCAGTTACACAGCAATGGGTAGAGATATATCCTACTTCTAAACAGGAGTTGGCAAACTACTGCTCTTAGGCCAAATCTGGCCATGGACTGTTTCTGTTCCATCTATGGGCTAAGAATGTTTTTTTACATTTTATAAGGGTAGTCAAATTTTAAAAAGAGGAGAAGAAGAAAAAGGAGGAGAAAGAAGAGGAGGAAGAAGAGAAGAAGAAAGAAAAGAAGAAGATGAAGAAGAGGTGGTGGTGGCAATGGTAGCAGTTGACAGAGACCACATGTGGCCTGCCACACCTAAAATGTTTACTAACTATCCACTTACAGAAAGTTTGATGATCTCTGCTCTTACAAGAAATGAAAGTGAATAACTGGAAACAATAATAATCTACCACTACAAGTGCATCTGCAAAATTAGCTACCTTGAGGAAGGATAAGGGAGTTGACATAGAGAGAACCTGATGGCAGATAGTTGATTTTTTAACCAACCCTATCTTTTCAGTAAGCTTTTATTTTATTATTTATTTATTTTTTTACTTCGGCATATTATGGGGGTACAAATATTACGGTTACGTATATTGCCTATGCCCCCTTTCCCCCCCGAGGCAGAGCTTCAAACGTGACCATCCCCCAAACGTTGCACATCTCACTCATT
>VBSM01000729.1:11052671-11127653 GCA_008086735.1 Cheirogaleus medius | reverse complement strand
AGGTGCTTGTCAAGAAAACAATCCATCACAACCAAGTGGGCTTCATCCCAGGGAATGCAGGGACGGTTCAACATAGGCAAATCTATAAATGTAATTCACCATATAAACAGAAGCAAAAACAAAGACCATATGATCCTCTCAATAGATGCAGAAAAAGCATTTGACAAAATTCAACACCCTTTTATGATAAGAACGCTCAACAAAATAGGCATAGACGGGGCTTACCTAAAAATGATACAAGCCATATATGACAAACCCATAGCCAATATCATACTGAATGGGGAAAAATTGAAAGCATTCCCACTTAGAACTGGAGTAAGCTTTTATTTTAAATTTTCATGTGGATATATTTCATAGCTCCTGGAACTCAGGTCCAACAAAATAAAATAGGCTTTTTGAACTACACCAAAATTAAAAACTTCTCTGCATCAAAAGACACAGTCAACAGAGTGAAAGGACAACCTACAAAATGGGAGAAAAATATTTGCAAATCAGGTGTGATAAGCAGTTAAAATTCAGAATATATAAAGAATTCCTATACTTCAACAGCAAAAAAATCCAATAACCCAATTAAAAAATAGTCAAAGGACTTAAACAGATATTTCTCCAAATATATATGCAAATGGCTAATAAGCATATGAAAAGATATACAATATCATTAATCATTAGGAAAACGCGTCACCTCACAGCCATTAGCATGGCTGCTAACAAAAAACCCTCCAGAAAATAATAAGTGTTGATGAAGATATGGAGAAACTGGAACTTTTGTACACTGCTGGTAAAAATGTACAATGGCACAGCTGCTATGGAAAATAGTACGGTGATTCCTCAAAAAATTAAAAATAGAATTCCCACATGATCTGACAATTCCACTTCTCAGTATATATACATAAGAATTGAACCCATCCTACTAAGTGAAGTATCCCAAGAATGGAAAAATAAGCACCACATGTACTCACCAGCAAATTGGTTTCACTGATCAACACCTAAGTGGATATATAGGAATAACATTTATTGGGTGTCTGGCAGATGGGAGGGGGGAGGAGGAGATGGGTATATACATACATAATGAGTGTGAGATGCACCATCTAGGGGATGGACACGCTTGAAGCTCTGATTCCGTGGGGGAAGAGGGGAAAGGCAACACACATAACATAAACATTTGTACCCCCATAATATGCTGAAATAAAAAAAAAAAGAATTGAAAGGAGGGTCTCAAAGAGATATTTGTACACTCATGCTCATAGCAGCATCATGGTTAAGTTAATGTTATGTAATTTTGCCTCAATGAATTGTTTTTAAATATCAGATGGAGGGGCTAGTTTGAGGCCAAAAGGAAAGATTTGGTTTCAGATATGTTGAAACTGAGATTATAAAAAGATATCCAGATAGAGACGTTTAGAAGATAGCCCGAAGTACAAATCTGGAATTAGGGAGAAAGGTAACAGCTAAAAACAAAATCCGAGAGAAAATAGCTGAAAGTTATGAAAGTAAATGAGACTCTAGGAGGGCAGACTACATACAGAGCTTTTTTTTATCTCATAGCAGAACTTCTAGAGATTAAAGAGGAGTCAATAAAAGAAACAAATGAACTGTCAGAAGAGTAGGTGAAAAATAAGTTACTACAGTATCACTGGAATTAGGATAAAGTTGTGAAATGAACAAGTGGTCATGAATCAGAGAAGTAAAGAAATATATGAATGGAAAAAATTCTAAGCCTAGGTAATTTGGAGGTCATTATAATGCTTCATTAAAAAAACAAACACTGAGTTGTGTGCTATATCCTGTAATATAAAGTAAAAAATACAAAACATATTTGTATAAGATATCTCTTTACATAGTTTTTTATCTTTTATTGTACAAATTTAAGGCGTACAACATGATGTTTCGATATATGTATACACAGTGAAATGATTACCACATGTAACAATCCATCATCTCACATAGTACCTTGTGTGTGTGTGTGTGTGTGTGTGTGTGTGCTAAGAGCATCTAAATTTGTTTGTTTTCAGTCAGATAAACAATGCTTAGACAAGGAAAAACGTCGATTAAAAAAACACTTTGAAAATGAAAAAAAATGAAAGCTGTAAGTCATAAGACGGTTTTCATATTTTTATTTTAAGCTCTATTTAACTCTTGCCTAAAATTCCTGGCAGTAAAAATGCCTTCAGTCTAATTCAAAGCACTATCTGAGACAAAGCCGCTCTCTTTAATACTTTCCTAGGACTGGGGTCAACAGTTGAAACTCGTGGTTTCGTGGTGCTTCTTGTTGATTTACAGTCTACAATATTTGAGGTAGTACAGGGAACACAATATATCGACAAATCAAATAATTAGTTTCCTGACTAAACTTGTGAGCAGGTTGTTTCTTCATTGCATTGAGAATGAGATCAAATGAGATTTTCATGCCATATCTATTTTGCCTTTGACAATGTAAATGTTTGATAGCTACACTAAACTACCTGCAGTATTCCCTATGCTACATAATTCCATGGGCTTTTCTTCTGTCTTTTGGTTTATACAACAACATCCTGAGAGCCTATCCATTTAAAAATACACGTATTAAATCAACTCTAGTGAGGCATAATTTACAAACAATAAGACATACCCATTTTAGCTGTTTAGTTCAATGAATTTTGACTAATCTATACACACAGATAACCAGTACCCCAATTAAGATACAGAACATTTCAATACCCCTCCCCAAAAGTTCTCTCATGCTCCTTTGCAGGCAATCCCTGAACCCCACTGCTCCTGCAAACAACTCATCTGTTTTATTGCAATGGAATTAGTTCTGCTTATTCTAGAATTTCATACAAATGGAATTATATAATATGAACCCTTTCATGCCTGGCTTCTATCAGCATGTTTCTGAGATTTCTCCATGCTGTTACATACTTCTTTTTATTGTTGAATAGTATTCCGTTGACTGAATATGCCACAACTGTTTATCTATTTACCCACTGATGAACATTTGGGTTGTTTTTAGTTTCACTCTATTATGAATAAAGATACATGTCTTTTGTAGACTATGTTTTCATTTCTCTTGGGTAAATACCTAGGAGTAGAATTGCTAGATCATGTGGTAAGTATAAGTTTAACTTTGACAAACTGTTCTCCAAGGTGGATTTACCATTTTATACTCTTACCAGTACTTATAAGAATTCCAGTTGCTCCACATCCTTACCAAAACAGTATTAGAAGTATTTTTAAGTTCAGTCATTCAAACAAAATGGCATCTCATTGTGGTTTTATTTTGCATTCTTCTCGTGACTATGATGTTGAACTCTTCATGTGCCTATTAGCCATTTGTTATCTTTGTTCATGAAATGTCTGCTCAAATATAGTGCCCATTTAAAAAATTAGGTTCTTTATTTTCTTATTACTGAAATGATAGTTCTTTATACATCTGGATACAAACCCTTGTCAGATGTATGTACTGTGAATATTTGCTCTCAATTTATAGTTATCTTTTTATTTTCTTAATAGTGTTTTTTGAAGAACAGAAGCTTTATCTTTTGATGAAGTCAAATGTTATTAATAGTTTCTTTTATGTTAAGTGCTTTTCATGTACTATTTAAAAAATATTTGCCTATCCCAAGGTCTGGAAAACTTTCCCCCAAGTTTTCTTCTAGAACTTTTATAGTTTTAGTTTTTACATTTAAGTCTATGATGGTTTTAAGTTTTTTAAAAAAAAATGAATATTGTAAGAGTCAAGGTTCATTTCCCCCCAAATGGATAGCCAATTAAAGACCTAACACTATTTTCTGAGAAGACCATCCACTCCCCACTGGATTGTTTTGATCCCTTTGTTGGAAACATTTGACCATACATATGTGGGTCTACTTCTGGATTCCCTGTTCCTTTCCACTGATCTATAAGTCTATTCTTATGTCCATACCACACTCTCAATTATTACACCTGTGCAATAAGCTTTGAAATAAGGTAGTATAAGTCCTCTAATTGTGTTTTCTTTTTCAACTTGTAAGGAAGAAGGGCATTTCAAGGAAAACAACCCACAGAAAGTATTGATAATGATACAATTTCAGCTTTCTAGTAAAAATTAGAATTTTAGAAAATATGCATCCACCACTATATTAGACAGCTTCCTAGTACTTAAAAGACTTTCTTGAAGACATCTGTGGTAATATTAACCAATGTGATATTTTTAAAGATTGTAGATAAAACATGTCAAAATTTGTAAGATCTACATAACTCAGTCTTAAATGTGAAAAACGAAATTTAAAGGAGATAATAAAGAATAGCTTTATGACATTAAGCCAGAAATTAAATACTTAAAAGCACACCCCAGAAGCACACAACCATAAAAGACTGAATTGACTACATTAAAATGAAACCTTCTGTACAACAAAAGATAGTATTTAAAAATTCAAAAGACAAGCCACAGACTGAAAAAAGATAATGTATACAAAGGATTAGTATTCAGAATATAGAAAGAATCTCTATAAATCAATAATAAAATATAATGTTGATTCTACCGATCCATGAGCATGATATGGTTTTCCATTTGTTTGTATCACTTGTGATACCAACAACATATTTCACAGGACTAGAAAAAGTAATTCTATGCTTTGTGTGGAATCAGAAAAGAGCCTGAATAGATGAAGTAATCTGAAGCAAAAGGAACAAATTGGGAGGCATCACATTACCAGACTTCAAACTATACTACAAGGCTATAGTAACCAAAACAGCACGGTATGTGCACAAAAATAGTGACATAAACCAATGGGACAGAAAACCCAGATATAAAACCATCCACATACAGTCAACTGATCTTTGACAAAGCAGACAACAATATATAGTGGGGAAAAGAATCCCTATTTAATAAATGGTGCTGGAAAAATTGGATAGCCACATGTAGAAGAATGAAACAAGATCCATAACTCTCACCACTCACAAACATTAATTCAAGATGGATAAATAACTTAAATGTAAGGCATGAAACCATAAGAATTCTAAAAGAAAATGTCAAAAAAACTATTCTAGATATCAGCCTAGGAAAAGAATTTATGAAGAAGAAGACTCCAATGGCAATCACATCAATAATAAAAATAAATAAATGGAACTTGATTAAATTAAAAAGCTCCTGAACAGCCAAGGAAATAATCAACAGAGCAAATAGAAAACCTACAGAATGGGAGAAAATATTTGCAAGCTATACATTCGATAAAGGACTAATAACCAGAACCTACAAAGAACTCAAGCAAATCAGCAAGAAAAAATCAAATGACCCCATTAAAAAGTAGACAAAAGACATGAACAAAAGTTTCTCAAAAGAAGATAGACACATGGCCAATAAACATATGAAAAAATGCTCAATGTTGCTAATCATCAGGAAAATGCAAATCAAAACCACAATGAGATATCACCTTACTCTAGTCAGAATGGCTTTTATTTTAGTATATGTGCTGCCGAAGCGAGCACAGAATGGCTTTTATTAAAAAATCCAAAAACAATAGATGCTGGCGTAGATGCAGAGAGAAAGGAATGCTTATACACTGTTGATGGGACTGCAAATTAATACAACCTCAAATTAATACAACTGGAAAACAGTATGAAAATTCCTCAAAGAACTAAAAGTTGACCTACCATTTTATCCAGCAATCCCACTACTGGGTATTTACCCAAAGGTAAAGAGTCATTTTATCAAAAAGACACCTGCACTTGACTGTTTATTGCAACACAATTCACAATTGCAAAGATGTGGAATCAACCCAAATTTCCATCAATTCATGAGTGGATTAACAAAATGTGGTATATGTATACCAGGAAGCACTCCTCAGTGATGAAAAAGGATGAATTAATGACTTTTGGAACAATTTGGATGGAACTGGAAACCATTTTCCTAAGTGAAGTATCTCAAGAATGGAAAAACAAACACTACATGTACTCACCACTAAATTGGAACTAACTGATGAGCACACATGTGATAGAGGGAAATAAATCTCAAAGGAAATCAAGCAGGGGGAGGGGGGAGGAGGGGATGGGTGAAAAGCTACCCAATGGGTACAACGAACATCATCTGGGTGACAGGCACATTGTTTTTTTTTTTTGGTTGCATTTTATATCTTTGCCTCTCCCTAGCAAGGGTTAGAGGCATGCCCCTCCCCAACACAATGCTCACCACATCCCTCAGATGTGGGGCTACCCCCTCAACCCCCAAATCCCTGGTGGACACCACCACCATTTGAGCACCATAGTGTTAATCAGTCAGTACCAATTTGATGGTGAGTACATGTGGAGCCCATTGTTCCGATCTTGTGTCACCTCACCTTGGATAAAGGGCTTGAGCTCAATCCAGGAAAATATAAACGGTGCTAGCTCACTGTCGTTTCTTAAAATTGAGTAATATTCCATTGTAAACATATACCAAATTTTAATAATCCACTCATGAATTGACAGGCACGTGGGTTGTTTCCATGTCCTTGCAATAGTGAATTGTGCTGCCATAAACATTCGGGTGCAGATGTCTTTATAATAGAATGTCTTATGCTCTTTTGGGTAGATGCCTAAAAATGCTATTGCTGGATTGAATTCCATTTACATAAAGTTTTAAAACTTGTAAAACAAATAATATAGATTGCTATGGCCACATAATACATAATAAAAATATAAACACAAATGTGGGGATGATGAATATCAAATCGATATGGTGGTTACCTCTTATGCTCTTTTGGGTAGATGCCTAATAATGCTATTGCTGGATTCAGCTCTTTGAGGTGTCTCCAAATTCTTTTCCACAAAGGTTGCATTAATTTGCAGTCTCACCAGCAGTGTAAGAGTGTTCCTGTCTTTCTACATCCTCGCCAGCATTTGTTGTTTTGGGATTTTTTGATAGAGGTCAATCTCACTGGGGTTACATGATATCTCATTGGGGTTTTGATTTGCATTTCTATAATGATTAGAGATGTTGAGCATTTTTTTTATATGTTTGCTGGCCATTATTCTGTCTTCTTTGGAAAAGTTTCTGTTCATTTCCATTGCCCATTTCTTGATGGGGTTGTTTGATTTTTTCTTGTTAATTCTTTTGAGTTCTAGATAGATTCTTGTTATCAGACCTTTATTGGAAGTGTAGAGAGCAAATATTTTCTCCCATTCTGTAGGTTGTCTATTTGCTTTAATGATAGTTTCCTGGGCTGTGCAGAAGCTTTTTAATTTGATCAGATCCCATTTGTTTATTTTTGTTGCTGCGGTGATTGCTTTGGGGGTCTTCCTCAAGAATTCTTTGGACAGGCACACTTTTAACCCTGACTCAAGCATTACAAAAGCAATCCATGTAACCAAAAACATTTGTACTCCGATAATACTTTGAAATAAAAAAGAAAAGAAGATATAAATTATTAAAAAATGGGCAAAAGATATGAACAAACAATTCACAGAAGAAAATAAAGCAGTTAAAACAAAAGAAAATAATGCTTAACCTCACCAGTAGTATTCAGGGAAATACAAATTAAAACAATAACAAGATGGTATATTTCATTCACTGTAATGGCAAAAATAAAATGTCTAATAATACCAGATATTGCCGAGCACTTAGACCGACAGGAACTGCTCTGTTGGTGGGAATGTAAACTGGAATACCATTTTGAAGATCAATCTGGCAACAACCAGGAAGGCTGCTCATGTGTATATGATATATCCTCATGATTCCACTCTTAGGTATATATACCTAGAGAAAGTCTTTCACAGGTACACAAAAGGCATATACAAGTTTTCCCACTGTAATATCATCTGCACTACCAAAAAGTTGGAGAGAACCTAAATATTCTTTGCCAGGCAAATAGATAAATTATGAAACAGCCAGACAATGGAATATTATACAGCAGTCAAATAAATAAATCCCAACCGTGTAACATTGCGTGCACACACACACACACACACACAAAAGATGCAGGAAGATATATGCAACATGATTCCATTTACATAAAGTTTTAAAAATTGTAAAACAAATAATATAGATTGCTATGGCCACATAATACATAATAAAAATATAAACACAAATGTGGGGATGATGAATATCAAATCGATATGGTGGTTACCTCTGGGGAGGTTAAGAGGGGAATAGGATTAGAGAGAGCTAAGCAGAAAGTTTCTATCATACTTGTAATGTTTTATTTCTTAAAAAGCAAAAGCTACATGAAGCAAGTATGCTAAAAGGTTAGCATTTCAAAAGGCATTCATCTTCATACTTTTCTAAATGTTTGAAATATTTCTTTAAAAGTCCCCCCAAAACCTTCTATAACAAACTGTTCTGAAAATATTTTACTATTGAAGATAAAGAGAGGCATTGACATTAATTTGATCTCCATCTTCCAATCCTAGTCTAACTTTATACAAATCCTTCACAATATCAGAGAGCCCAAGGTGGGGGCAGTGTGTGTACAGTGGATCACGGTGATACAAAGTTAACATTTTCCAGGCATTATACATCATCTTATTTAAATCCCTATAATAGACATTAAAAAGGGAGTTGACAGAGCTTGAGTAACTTGCCCATTGTGTGACAACCAAGAAGAGGTGATAGTGAGATTCAAGCCAAGTATGTCTGGCTTTAAAGCCTGTACTTTCCCCACTGTTGTTCTGATAGTAACAAAAGAACTCTTCTCGAAGTTATAATTAAGCTACAACCTGTTCCTATGTCCAGAATGGGGGTAACACAAATACTGCAACTTCTTCATCAAGTCACACTGGGGAACAGACCTAGGCAAGGAAGTGGTACTAGTGGAAACTTCATAGAGAACAAAACACATGAAGAGTTTGATTACAAAACAATTGCACTAACTTCTCTTTACTATTTACTCCATGGGCCATTGAGAATCTTATTTTCCCCTAGGAACTTTGGAGGTAACACCAATTTTACAAATAGGTTCCTCAAGTCCCTTAATCTATACAGATGTTTGCTCCCTTTCTACTAGGAGCTGAAAGTGCACCTGTTGTTGATAGCTAACAACTTGAGAGTTCAACAAACATAAATACATACTCAATTACGCTTTGAAAATGCCAGCATAAATGAAAACACCAGAGACTCTGTCTGGTTTTAGGCTTTTGTTTTACACCTCTAAAATAAGGGCCGATGGGTTAGGTATCACTTTTGTTTGTGTACAGTGAGCCAAGATACATGCAGTCAGTGCCTTTGGCTTTCATTCAGAAACTGATTCTTCCAAAGTCCCCTTTGCTTTATTATTATTATTATTAATAGTATTGATTTTAGTTTCCTGGGAAACAAAACATAAATCTAATTTAGAGAATGAGGCCACATTCCAAAGCTGCAGATTCCATTCTCCTCCCGTGACTTTTCCCTGCACTGTATTGGAACTTTTCTAACATGACGTCTGATGGTCCAAACCGTCCTTTCTTCCTAGCCTCGGCAGAAAGCCAGTGCCTAAAGCTAAGTCCTCCACTGTTTTTATCTTCCATCTGCAGGGAAAGTAGCAATGGAAGATGTGGAGACCTGTACCTCAGAGACATCCGTGGGACTCAGATTGGATCTGCACACAGGCCTGCTGGCCTAGTAGAAACAAAAGACCATTGACTTTGGCATTGAGATGGAATCCTCTGCCAAACACACACATAGGTGTCCTCTCTCTCTCTCTCTCTCTCACACACACACACACACACACACCTTTCAGAGGAGAGGGTCTGTAAAACTCTCCACATATGGCAAACATATTTTAGGGGAAGTACATGACTAGAGGCCAGTGGGAGACAAAGAAAAAGAAAATAATGAGAAAAATCTTTGATAAGTCCAAATTGTTCCAGTCAGACTGCTGAGAAAGAATGCAAAGTATTGGAGATAAAAATTATTGGTAAAAATCAGCATTATAACAGAGCTAAATTCTTTCCCTATATCAAATCATTCCTAGTATTTTATCTGATGTACAATAGCACATGAGAAAATAGTCTTTATAATTTAGCTCTAAGTACTTTGCTTAACACAATGGATATACCTAAAAAACAAAAGCACATTATATAACACAAAAAATATTTTTCTCTAATTCACAATTTCAAAAATTCTTAATTTCACTTGTAAATAATTATGTGGGGGAGATATGGGTGTAATTAATTTTAACTGGCACTGGCTCCCAAAACTTTAAGGAAAATTGTTTTCTAAATTGCTATCCTCTCTATTACAAATTTAATAATCAAGTAAATGCTTCAATGTACTATAAAACTCCCAGTATACAGGAACTAACAAAAACCTTTTTAAAAATATAGATAAATGATCTCTGAGTATTTTATAAATTAAGAATTGGTTATCAAATTTTCTCAAAATAAAACCACAAAAAAGTATTTCAACTTCTGCTTTAAAGATTGAAAGTTAATCAGGTCATCTGAAAACAAAATAAACTGATGATAAAAAGTCCACATAGCTTAGTGATATAGTGGAAGAAACACTAGTCTTATGTTCTCGGGGACCTCATTCTTGAAGCGCTTTCTAGCTATTAATAAACTGAGTTTAGATTGTTACCTGAGGGCAGGAGAGAGGTGCTCATGTATTTTTAGTGGAAAGATGACTGTGGCTGCCATGTAGGGAATGGGCTGCCAGCCTGTGAGACTAGAGCAGAAGTGAAAGGGTAATTTAATTGTTTAGGCAAGAAATACTGAGGGCCTTGAGGTCAGCTCCTGCTCCCCTGTGCGGCTCTGCCGGCAGCTCCTGAGGCAAAGACAAGGGAGCTGGGGAAGGGTCGGCAGGCAGAGGGCAGAATAAGGTTCCACCCCATGAGTATATCTTCCAACAGTGGTGCTTTAGTGGGGGAAAATATACAGTCCTGGTTTTGCCACTGACAAGCTGTATGACGTCAGGAAGCTAATTAAGAAGTTATATATGTTGAGCATTTACTAAGTACAGGGCACCTCTTGAAGATGGTTTTAAGTACATTTTCTCATTTATTTAATCTCTTCATAATTTATTCATTAATGAAAGAAAGATAACAGTAATATCTAATTCCTGTGGCTGTTTTGACGTTAAAAGAGAAGTTGTATACATGAAATGACTTGGTAAACTTTACTTATTTAAAAATAATAGTTTTCTAATAAACATGACTTTTAACATTTTTTAATAGATCTAAAAATGCTATGATTATTTTCTTTTCAGCCCTCATCTATTGGAGACTTAACAGGTTTATCACTTTATGCTTGTTAAAGTGGCTATTATCAAAAAGATGAAAGATAACAAGTGTGGCTGGGCACAGTGGCTCACGCCTGTAATCCTAGCATTTTGGGAGGCCGAGACAGAAGGATTGCTTGAGGCCAGGAGTTTAAGACCAGCCTGAGCAAGAGTGAGACTTGATCTCTACAAAAAAATTGAAAAATTAGCCAGGTGTGGTGGCATGAGCCTGTAGTTCCAGCTACTCAGGAGGCTGAAGCAGGAGGATCACTTGAGCTCAGGAGTTTGAGGTTGCAGTGAGGTATCATGATACCACTGCACTCTAGTTGGGGCAACAGAACAAGACACTGTCTCAAAACAAACAAACAAAAAAATCAAATGTTGTCAAGGATGTGGAGAAAAGGGAACCCTTGCACACTGTTGGTGGGAATATAAATTGGTACAGCTGTTATGGAAAATAGTATGGAGTTACCTCAAAAAATTAAAAATAGAACTACCATATGATCCAGCAATCCACTACTGGGTATATAGCCAAAGGTAATGAAATCAGTATGTTGAAGAGATATCTGCACTCCCAGGTCCGTTGTAGCATTATTCACAATAGCCAAGATGTGGAATCAACCTAAGTGTCCATTAAAATCAACCTAAGTATCCATCAACAGATGAATGGATAGAGACAACGGAATAGTATTTAGCCTTAAAAAAGAAAATCCTACCATTTGCAACAACATGGATGAAACCGGAGGATAATTATATTAAGTGAAATAAGCTAGGCACAGAAAGACAAATACTGTATGACCTCACTTATATGTGGAATACAAAAAAGTGAAACTAATAGAAGCACAGTAGAATGGTGGTTATTAGGAGCAAGATGGTAGAGGAAATGGGAAGATAATGGTCAAAAGATACAAAATTTCTGTTAGGAGAAATAAGTTCAAGAGATCACTGTACTCCATGGACAGTTGGCAAGCGCAATTTCTATTCAAATTAATGAAAATAGTGATGAGCAACTTTGTGGGACAGTAGTTTGTAGTCAAACTTCATAGCAAATAAAAGAAAATCTGATCAATATATCAAAGTTATGAAAAAAAGTAGAAGCATAAAAATCAAAATTTAAAAATTTTTTAAGTGCAGAAGGACCCACCTTATAGGAAATAAATTAAAATTTGATGAACAGATCAAAAGGCACATACAAAAAAAGAGACTTTAGATCCATAATCAAATGTAATATATGGACTTTGGTAGATCTTCACTCAAACAAGCCAAGTATAAAAGACATTTTTGGGAGAATCAGGGTAGTCTTGGTATTAGATGATGATATGGAATTGTCCTTAACTTTGTTAAGTGTGATGACAGTATTGTGGTTACATAAGGAAATTTCCCAAATATATAGATAGGTATACTAAAATATTAAGGTAGTAAAATGCCATGACATGTGGGATCTACTATACTTAAAATATTTCAATAAATAAAATCACATCAATGTGACAAATCACAAAATATTAATAATTGATGAGAGTACTATTCTATTATTATAAATATTTAAAATTTTTTCTTTACTTAAAACAAGGAAAGAGAACCTGATAAAATATCCAGTCCATCCACAAAGTTGTAATAAGGTTGGTTGCCTGAGTCAAAGAAAAAGGAAACGGGCAAAACAAGTTTTTTGTTTGTTTGTTTTTTTGTGTGAGACAGAGTCTTACTTTGTCACCTTCGGTAGAGTGCAGTGGCGTCCTCACAGCTCACTCACAGCAACTTCAAACTCCTGGGTTCAAGGGATCCTCTTGCCTCAGCCTCCTGAGTAGCTGGGACTACAAGGCATGTGCCACCACACCTGGCTAATTTTTCTACTTTTAGTAGATATGGGGTCTTGCTTTTGCTCAGGTTGGTCTTGAACTCCTGAGCTCAAGCAATCTTTCCACCTTGGCCTCCCAGAGTGCTGGGATGACAAACGTGAGCCACCGCACCCGGCCCAAGTTTGTCGTATGGTTAGAAAGACTGAAGAAGTCTTTCATACTGCCTTTGTGGGACAAATTATGAAAAGTAGGTGAGATGAATACTTTTCTCAAATTTTATTGGCAAACTACTGAAATTCCCCACAAGGGAGCTGATGTCAGAGATGACAGGAGGAGATGGTGAGACAGCTTTAGAACTGCACTAAGGCACTGAGGAGAGAGTGAACACTGGTCACCTTTACTCTCTGACCTGGACCCACACCATCTTGGAGACAATGAGCTCATTAGGTTCCATTCAAAGAGAAGGTAAATTTTATTATCCCTCATTATGAAGGAGTCCTTTTAAAACTCTCATACTGTAGGTTACTCTTTCCATTACTATTTTGAACAACTAAGTACTATGTGGAAAAAGATATCTCAATAATCATAAATTTCAGATGCTTATAAAGGTCACTGCCAAAAATCCTTTTCAAAGGAGAAAAAAATCTATAATATGGTAATCGTTCCTGAGGGAACAAGCTCAACGTGTAACTATAGGATGTGGTTGTAAAAAAAAACCTTTAATTTTAAAGATCACTTAAAAAGGCAATGTAGCCCTTCACAATTGGTTAGTTGGTGGAGATTAGACATATTCACTTACAAAAAGTATGGAAATAGGTCCTTGTGGCTGGGAATACAATTTTTAGAAACACTATCAAATAAGGATCAAAAGAGAGCTTAGCTGGAGTGAAGATGATGTGTTTTGCAAAATGCATTAGGCAAGTCAAAAAGTGGCTCTAATGATGACCACCTCTCCAATGCCAATGGATGTAAAGAGTTCAAATAAACATTATTTCATGAAATGTGAGAGGCATATTCCTTTCAAAGAGAAGGTGAGAGTGCTTCTGGGTAGGATGACCAAGAGGGTGAGAGATCTGAGGACAGCTAGTTTGAAGGTAAGACCTAATAGGTAAGGATCTATAGGATAAAGACCTCTGCAAGGTAAGGATGGTACATAATAAATGTCTCCAAGTATTTCAAGAGCAATTGTGTGGAAGACAGAGTTGATTTATTGTGTTTTTTAGAGAACAAAAGTTAAATGAATGGATGGAAATTATAGGGAAGCAAATGTCTGTTCAACAAAACAAGTATGTTATAAAAATTAGTTCTGCCCAACATTGAATTTGAAAAGTCATGTGTAAGTAAAGCCTTCCTGACAAATTTTAAGGAAGGAAGTTGAGGTAAATTGCCTTTAGGATCCTTTTAATGATTAGATTCCATTATTTTATGAAATTGTCTCCAAGCTGGCAACAAGCTTAAGATGACAACTGCATTTATTTTTTTAAGGTACAGTTGTCCCTCTGTATCTGTGGGTTCTACATCCAACTGCAGATTGAAAATATTCAGGGGAAAGAAAACAATACAACAAGCAAAAATAATACAAATAAAAAAGAAATACAGTATAACAATTATGTATATGGCATTTATATTGTATTAGCTATTATAAGTAATCCAGAGGTAATTTAAAGTATATGGGAGGATGTGCATAGGATATGTGCAAATATTACGCCATTTTATAGAAGGAACTTGAACAGCTGTGGATTTTGGTATCCTGGAACCAGTATCCTGTGGATACCAAGGGACCACTTTACTCTTTTCATTTATTACATATTTTTTAACTGGTTGTTTTGTGTGAATCCATTGAGTTCTGTGGGTAAGAAACCAAAAATAATGATAGAAGTTTATGATAAAAAAAGTCATATGTATGCATACATGTTAACATGTATAACATATTATTACTTGGCTAGGCTCTGTCACGAGGTTAAAGCAGATATGTAATAAGAGCATAATCCAGTTAAAATTTTCATCTTCTTTTTCTAGAGTGTATCTTAATTGCCTTGTCTCTGGGCCAGGCTATCTGCCTGTCCAAGAATAAACTGATTCATCCATAGTAAAGAGATGAGTCAAGTATTTTGGCTTTGCTCTGAAGCCTTTATTGGCTTGGAAACAAAACACTGGGATTTTGTCTTCCAATTTCCCAGTTTGTTCTATCAAATCTTCTCAAAAGCTATTAGTCAAAGAAAGAACAATAGGAATTGTCCAATAGGCCTTCCAAATGCAATACCCAATAAGCAACATTGGAATTATGTAAAACCACTGGTCACTAAATTCTATCCTTGATCACAAGGAGATTAGTCAACAGCATGAAGTCAACAGTTTGAATGTAAACCAGCATAGAAAAAAAATTTCGGAATTAGAAGTACTAATAAGATAAAACTTTTTGGCATATGAAGAATTATAAACTTACCAAGTATAGTGGACGAAAAGTTGAAAAATACTATTGCAGTATAATTATACTTAGTGATATGAATATAGGTAAAACATTAAACTGAAATAATCACATTTAACGAATTCACCCTCCATTTTTTTTTATCCTGGCAAAAATATTTATTGAAATAATGCAAAACTTTAAAGATCTGAGATCTTTGAAGATCTGAGAAAAACAAAGTACTTGGGAACAAAACTCAACCTGGCTTCTCCTCTGTGATAGAAAGTTGCAGAAAACTCTGGAATACCATCTACATGGAGGAGGGGAAGGATTAAAGTCCCAAGGAGTACAAATTCACCCTCAAATTTTAACAATCACAAACGGGAGCTGTTATGAACCCTTCAAACATTTTTCCTCAAATAATCTGAAAATGAAAGTTTTCTCAGTTCCAGTCTGAGAAGCTGACCTGAGATTGTTGGAAAAGGATGCTCTTCTCAGGGTTTATGCCGCAGGCGAGAAGAGCAGCCGTCATGTCCAGGACGCTCTGCCGAAGGGTGGTGGGGTCTTGGGGCACAGTGAGGGAGTGGAGGTCCACGATACTGTACAGCACAGAGTGATATTCATCCTGCAACCTCACCCAGCTCTCAATGGCTCCCAGGTAATTTCCCAGGTGAGGGATTCCTGTAGGCTGAATGCCAGAAAAGACTCGCTTCACGCTGTCTTCCTGGAACAAAGGAAAACAAATATATTTGCTTTTGAGGCAGAATCCACAAATCCTGCGCCCCTGTTGCCATAGCTATGATAGCTAGTCCTATTTTTGTAAACTGCAACCTGACAGACATCATCATCATGCATTCGTTTTATGCCTACTCTGTGCAAATCATTATGCTAGGTGCCATTAGGGACGGGAAATGATATTAAAAATGTTTTTTGCCCTCAAAACCTTATCAAATGAGACACATAAAAAGGTCTGCATCCCAAAGAGAATATAATCTGATTGGAGTCAGAGGATAAGTTTATGAAAAGATAAGTAAAGGTACAATGTGGCAACATGATCAAGAGCAGTTTGTAAAGATAAATAGTGGGGTACAGGCGGGAGTTCCCAAGAGGAAAAGATGACCGTGGTTCTGGTGGTGAGAAAGACTTCAGACATAGAGTCAAATTTCACTGAAGAATAAAGGAGCCTCAAGGGTTTGTCATGTGATTTCATTTATTTTACAGTTAAGGAAATGAAAGCCTTAGCATTAGAGCTAAAGGCTATTGCTATATACTTTAAAAAAAATAATCGCTCATATAATTTAGTGTGCAGTATCTTGGGCTAGAAGTTAGGAAACATACAGTCTATTTCTAATATTACTTCTTGATAAAGTTATTTAACTTTTCTGTACCTTGGTTTCATTTTACTTTTGATAAAATCATATTTGGGTTTTCACTCCTTAAAAAGGAGATTTTAAATCTGTATAATTATTTAAATTATAAAAACATTTTTGTCATGGTCATCTTTTCCCTTGGGTTTGTACTTTCTAACATTGAAATGTTAACACAAAAATGAGAAGAAAAAATGTAATACAGGGTTAAAAAATGCCATTTTTCCCCCGAATTATTTTACATTGTATACTGAAAAACCAAAATTGAGTATTAGTCAATGTGCTGTAACTAAGAGGTTCTGAAAAAATAAAATGCATCATTATCTTTTTTAGCCACCACTACAACAAAATATTAAGAATAGCAGCCGTAATTTACTGGATGTAATTTTTGACTACAGATTGTGGTGTCATAGAAGAAACCTTTCAATATTCTGAGGTCATGAAAATATGTGTACATATATACACACACATATATAAAGCAGACACTCATGGAGTGTGTGCTTTAAAGTTTTATCTTTCACATTTAGGTCTGTATCCATTTGGAGTTTTTTACATATGATGTGAGGTCACCATCTAATTTATTTATTTTTTCCTGTATGGATATCTGATTTTTCCAGCACCATTTGTTGGAGACTATTTCTTCCCACTGCTTTAAAATGCCATTTCTGTCATAAATCAAGGATCCCTGGATGAAGAATCTGGTCTTTCAATTCTGACCCATTAGTCTATTTATCTATATCTGTGTCAGTATTGCATTGCTTTTTAAATTAGTCTTGAGACCTGGTGGAGTGAATCTTTCCCCTTCCTTTTTCTTCAAGGGTACCTTACCTATCCTTAGCCCTTTACACTTCTCAATACATCTTAGAATTGTCTTATCAAGTCCCAAGAGAAAAAAACTTGTGTGTGGGGGGGAGGGGTTGACCGGATTACATTGACTCTATAGATTATTTTGGGGAGAAGTGACATCTTCATAATATTGGGTCCTCCAATCTAGGAAACCATAAAACATATTAAGTCTTTATCTTTACACCTAACACTAGCTCCCAAGAGCTAATCTACTTTAGATATGTGAGTGCCAAGCCTACTTACATTTTGCCCTTTGCTTTTCCCGAGAATTCTAAATCTTACAAACACAGTCTCTTTCCTTCTCTACTCCTAAGATGACAGCCCTAAAATAGAAAGCTACATCATAGTTCTGTGGTCCAGAATTGTATTTGATCCAAGTACTCAGGAGGAAACCTGAAAAATTTGTGGCCCTGAGGATATAAAAAATACCTCTTAGGTAATTGAGAACAAATACAATCTTACCACTCAAAATCATAACATACATATATACGCACATATACAAAATAGGCCTTTGAATGACTGACTTCCCAAATGCTGATTTAGAAATATTTTTAAAATGGTTTCTAGTTGAGAATTGAGAGAGAGGGAAAGAGAGAGAAGGGAGCACAGAATGAGTACATATCAGTGAGGCTTCCTGCAGTACCTAGGGACCCTAACCAGCTCTGGGTTCCTGATATGGGAATAAGCAAAGAAGTTTTCAGTGCAGTAAAAAAAATGATTAATGGGCTTTAGGGACTGATTGATG
Organism: Cheirogaleus medius; assembly: GCA_008086735.1. Taxonomy (NCBI): domain Eukaryota; kingdom Metazoa; phylum Chordata; class Mammalia; order Primates; family Cheirogaleidae; genus Cheirogaleus; species Cheirogaleus medius. The sequence goes on along the minus strand of VBSM01000729.1, from coordinate 11,109,364 downwards.
AAGAGAGAAAGCAAAGCAGAAAAACAAATTCTGAATTTAATAAATGGAAACGAAAAAAATACTATCCAGAAATACTTGACCTAGGAAGAAGAGGGACTGTTTATGGTAATGTAAAGGGTTATGAAGACTAGGAATATTAAGCCGAAAAAAAAAAAGAATATGAGTATTTCCACATAAATTCCTCCATGGTCAAACTCAGAAATTATTCCCCAGGAGAATGGAAAAAACAAATTCTTGAGAAAACTAGAAGAGAAAAGCAGTAGAGGAGAGACTGTGGGAAAAAGTACTGCGACCGGTGGGAATGGGTTAGACATGATCTAATACATCTTTTCCATTCCCTAGTTTCCGAGATTCTATACATCAGTGCAGAGGGAATGATGTTATCAAGAAATAAGAGCAACAAGAAATGTTTTGTTCAATTTTCAAGGAGCTATTAAAAAAATACAGTCTCTAAATGGGAACTGGATTCCTGGTCTTAAAAATATACAGAGAGCGTCCTGCTCTTCTGTGTTGAGTTTATGTTCCCGTCTGTTCCCCATGCAAGAGTCAGCAGGTGGCCTGACGGCATGGCAGGGGAGACACGTCTGGTACCATGAAGTCACAGGGTTGGAATGTGAAGTTTGGGTGGTGGAAGGATGGGGGTTCTGTGTTCAAAAGCACTAGAGTTGGAAAAGAATGAAAATGAAAGGAGAATGGGCTTCCCATGGGTTTGGACAGGAGACAAACCACAAAGAAAACAGCTTCAGGGCTAGCCCACAGGCATTCATTCATGGGGAAGGCTGGAGCATCAGCCTGCAATTCCATCGCAGAGTACACGGGATAAAAAAACGAGCATTTTACAAAATAGGTCTTCATTTTTATTTCAAGTATATTTCCTTAACAAATGCCACTTGCAACCAATACATTTATTGGCTAATTTTATAACAGAACCAACACTACCGATGGGAGGCTTCAGCCCTGGGATTTGATATACAGCAGAAGAGTGGGTGTTTGAAGCAAAGGTAGAAAATACTTATTAATTTGACAGACATAGCTGAAACTATTTCTGTTTAAAATTTTGCCCTTTGCTTTCCCCAAGAATTCTAAATCCTACAAATACAGTTTATTTCCTTCTCTACTACTAAGATGACAGCCCTAAAATAGAATGCTGCATCATAGTTAAATGGTCCAGAATTGCATTTGATTCAAGCACTCAGGAGGAAGGCTGAACATATCCAAAATTTATAAGTTTCTTAATTTTAATTACTGCACTCAAAAGCAACTGAAAAATCCCAACATATTAATTTTGGCTAAAGACATTTTTTGTAATTAACTAAAGAGAGCTGTTTTCTTTAATCCCAAGTGAATAAAATACATCAAAAGAAAGCTGCCTACTAGCTCTGAAACACTTTCAACTTCAGCATGGTGGTGGGAAACAAAGACTTCAACTAAAGATTTCGAGACTTTTCTTACAAAGTCCTGCTTGTATCCAGCTGTAACATCAGTTGTTCATTCATCACACTTATTTTTACTACAGTCAAAGGTAAACCAAAAACTTGGCTGAATGGCCGCTATGTCTTATTGGTTACATGAATGGCATGTTATCACAGATTGTAATAAAAAAGTATTCAAAATAACATTACCAGATAATTGGGATAGAAATCTCTTTCTGTAAGTCTATTTTTCTTATTGTGTAATAGATTAGAAATATTTTTTAAAATTCTAACTCCTTACTTCTCTTTAGTGTATCTTAAGTCTACCATTTTACATCACCCTATTTCAGTCCTAGGCTCCTGAAATGTATCAACATTTTCTTGAAAATGCCTCTACTACCAATTAAGGGCTTAAAAGCCCTGGCTGGGAGAGCCAGGTGCCCCTCGGAAGGTGCTGGCCATGGCTCAGCACTGGCTTTGCCACACTCAGCTCTTTCCTCCAGAAAAGACAGAGAAACCCTCATTGAGCACCAAGAAAAATGGACTCATTTCTGCTTAGAAATGAAACCAGATACTCAGACCTGGGAATCAATATGATAAATATTAATCCAGTATAAGAGAAGGCAAGTCTTATACCACCCCTAAATAAGAAACAACATGTAGGCCAACAATTAGAAAGAAAAATTATTTTTAAAAAGAAAAAACCAGAGTAACTAACCAATTAGACTCTAAGTTCTTTAAGGGTATATATGATAAGCACTTAATATATAGTATTAGTCTGATGAAAGAGTTTAAAGGGAAAAAAATTAATTTTTGAAAAGTTTCCTATAGGCTTATTAAAGCCACTTCCAAATTTCTTTTTTGTTGTTGTTGTTGTTATTATTTTTTATTTATTTTTTTTTTTGCTTCTAGATAGACAGGCGCTCACTATGTTGCTCAGGCTGGTCTCGAACTCCTGGCCTCAAACGATCCTCCCACCTCAGGCCTCCCAAAATGCCTGGACTGCAGGCATGAGCCACTGTGCCTGGCCCCACTTCCAAATTTCAAGAATTATGCATCTATTTTCCCCACATGCACTGTGATATACTTCCATCATGTGATGGAATGCTTTTGCAAATGTATTTTCCTTCTTATAGTGAAATTTAGCTATTAGAAACATGCCCTGGCCCTTTCACGTCCCTCATCTCGTTTAATGGGGGTAGGAATCACTGACATCACTTTCTAGGGAAGGACACTGCAAGGTTAAATAACCCCCACAAGGTCACAGGCAGGTGAGTCAGATCTGTATCTGAGCTCTCCCCACTGGATTCCAAGTTCTGTCTTCCTTTCATCATATTGAGCTGCATCCAATTTAGACCTTCTTGACCTCAAGATGAACCTGGCCTTTAAGTGCTCCCACTCTGATCAAACCCCTCTACCCAACATACTTCTCAGAAGAGGAAAGTGTACTATGGAGATGTTAATCAAAAAAGGCCAAGGGCACCAACTGGTGGCCCAGCTAGGACCAGAATTCAAAACTCCAGCGCTCTGCCCCACCAGACCACAGAATGTTCTTCCCCAGGTGCTGTGGTTTGAGTATGTGTCCCCTCAAAAATTCATGTTGAAATTTAAGCCTCACTGTGGTGATATTAAGAAGTGTGGCCTTTCGGGAAGTAATTAAGTCATGAGGGCTCTACCCTCATGAATAGATTAATGCTCTTATAAAACAAAAAAAAAGCTTCAGAGAAAGTTTGCACTCTTTTGTCCATCCATCCCTTCTGCCATGTAAGGACACAGCGTTCCTCCCCTGTGAAGGTTGCAGCTACAAGGCTCCATCTTGGAAGCAGAGGGCAGCCCTTACCATACACCAATGCCAGTGCCTTGATCCTGAACTTCTCACCCTCCATAACTATAAGAAATAGATTTTTGTTCTTTGTAAATTACCCAGTCTGTGGTATTTTGTTATAGCAGCACAAATGAACTAAGACACCAGGTTTGTACATTTATAATGTTCTTTGCTTCCATAGCTACTTCTTTTATACCTAAACATCTCTTTGGGTTATTTTCTTCAGGTCTTTTCTTTTTTTTCTCCTGTCAAACAGCACCTCAGTGTCTTCCCGCAGACAGAAATGATAAAATATAAACTCATGGGACTTTGGCTCCCAGGAAAGATTACATTGTAACTCCAGGGCAGTTAAGCTACATTTAAATGCAAAGGTTATATACAAATACAGAATAAACTGGTTAAGTCCCTTTAGTTTTTATTAGAAGATGATTCAAACCAAATTAACATATTATCTAAACATGACATAAGTAATTATAACATGATAGGTAGTGCAAAATATTTTTAATTTCTAATGACACTGCTTGCTAAACCAAATCTGCAAGGGTCATATTTTTGCCACAAACATCTAACTACCACTGCATAATTTATTTTTATATTGAGTGGGACAGTAAATACAGGTAATAGATCAAGAAGTGCTAAAATTTTAAAAGTATAAAGAATGATCTAAAATGTTTATGAAATGATTAATTTTTCCTCTTAAGAAAATTCTAACATTGATCTTAAAGTGTTCATTGTGGGAAGATATGGTTTTATCATTCATTTCCTCTGTGGCCAACTAAAGACTCATCCTACCAACCATTACCACTGTTCTCACAGGCACATCGACACCTGCCTGATGCCCCTTCTTCAGCTGGTTGTCTGAGAACACTTATCCTTTGCAGCAGCTGGGGGATCTGGCTATCCATGCCAAGGCCTCAGACTGTTACTAAATCCATGACGATTAGATGACACTGGTTTTAAACCTTTTTTTTTAGTTATGCACAACTAATGTAATATTCCTATTAGTTATGCCCAATGTGTAGAATGGTCCAAAGAAAAGCTTGGAAGGTGGATGGATAATGGGAGAGTCCATGAGGGTGCCCCCCCATAGGCCTTCGCCTGCTCTTTTGACCTCACTCCAGCCAACCTCAAAGGGGGCTTCCCAGAGCACAGTTTAAAAACCACTTGATTCAAGACATTTTCAAAATGTTAATATTTTGTGGAAATTAAAACCATCTTCCTCAGGGTAGTGGAAAATATACAGGAGAAGAAAGTTCTTAAAGAAAGTCTGGGATAGAAAAATACCACATACACTGACTTAGCATAACTCTTCTCATTTCTTCCTCTGGGATAAGGCTCCAGCTTTGCGGAGTAGTTAATGCTTTTTCCAGTCATTCTCCAATGACACTGCATGGGGAGCTCACCTGATTACCTGCCTTTCTTGGATAGCTCATTCCCCTCTGCATTCATACTGCTCCATCATCCTAGAGTGCCCTTCACCCCCTTTCTGCCTGGGGAACTCCCCTTGGTCTTCAAAGCCCTACAATCTCTCCCTGATTCTAAACCTCTTGAATGCATCCTTTCCCCCTACCAAACACACACACATATACTCCTCACCATCAGTCTCTCTTTTTTTCTTTCTTTGTCCAGGCAGAACAGATCCCTTCTCATCAGTTAAAAATTGCACATATAATATTGGTAACTTGGTAAATATTTCCCCGCCTAGAATATGAGCTCTCTTTTTTATCTTTATATCTCCAGTAAATAGCACAGTGCCAGGTACATCATGGGAACCTAATAAATATTAACTGTAATGAATGACAAATCTTTTCTTCCCCACTTTGGCTCCAAATGTAAATCGTACAATAACGATAAACAAAATGAGCCAAATGTTCCAGTTATAGGTAGTTGCCAAACAAGTTATGTTCTAAGAGTTTGTTTAAAAATTGGTTTTCCGAAACTCGGAAATCAAATTCTTTAAATGATGGTTAAGTTCCTGGGAGAGTGCCCATCAAAGCCCTTTGAGCTCACAATATTTCTGAAGAATTATTTTAACAGCATGATTTCAGTTGTACCTAAACACTATTCATAAAATTGTTTCTGTGGGAAAATGAAATCCAACTTCCATTTTTGGACACCAGAAACCTATCCAGTGGTGGCTCCAGTTTTGAAGCAGAAGGGACTTAGAAGGAGCAATTTTGTATGAAGAGGAGTTTACATTTGCATATAGAGTAGAGAATTAAAACTACCATTTAGTTTGGGGTTTTTTGAGATGTAGTCTCATGCTGTCACCCAGACTAGAGTGCAGTGGTATGATCATAGCTCATTGCAACTTCAAATTCCTGGGCTCAAGTGATCCTCCTGCCTGAGCCTCCCAAGTAGCAGGGACTACAGGCATGAGCCACCATACCCAGCTAATTTTTAATATATTTTTGTAATGAAGGGGTCTCACTATGTCGCCCAGACTGGTCTCAAACAATTCTTCCGCCTTGGCCTCCCAAAGTGCTGGGATTACAGGCGTGAGTCATTGTGCTAGCTAAATTCTTTTTAATTTACTTGGAGATGCAGCAACATGCTAAAGCCTCCTCAGGATCCATTACCTTTCCTAACACTGACATTTTGAGTATGGACTGCCCAAGGCAGTTGTCCTGGGGACCACTGGTAGAAAAGAAAAGAGCAGAAAGAAGTTGAGAGGAACGGATTATAGCAGAGATCCTCAAAGTGTGTTTCAGGTACCAGCAATGTGACTTGAGAACTTATCAGAAATGTAAATTCTTGGTTCCCACCCCAGAAATACTAAGTTAGGAATTCTAAGGGTAGGGCTTGTCCCAGAAGAAAAAATGAGAAAAGTTTTACAATATATGCTTTAACATGCCTTCCAGGTGATTCTGATACATGCTAAAGTTTGAGAGGAGCTTTTGGGCACCAACAATCTATTTATAAAATTCACTTCAACTGCATAAAATAAGGTACAGATGAAAACAATATGAATTAAAAAGAAAAGGTACCTTCTAAGCCAACAGTTCTCAGTTTTGGCTGCACAGTAATCACCTGGGAGCTTTAAAAAATACTGATTCCTGGGCTCCAACCCCAGAGATTCTGATTTAATCAGTCTGGGATTTGGCGTGGGCATTGGGAGGTTTTAAAAGCTCCCTAGGTGATTCTATTGTGAGGCCAAGATTGAGAAACCACCATTCTAAGCCAACTACTGGTACTACATAATTATTTTCCAAAGCTGCCAACCTGCTAGGAAACACAGAAACACACACACACACACACACACACACACACATAAATAAAAGACTAAAAATGTGAAGAGTAAGTTCACTTGCTTATAATTTACATTTCAAGGTAATAAAAAGCCCTGAGACAATGATTTATTAATGTATAGACAGAGCCCCCTTTGGCTCCAGGTAGTTCAGATATCACCTTCGGCAGTCATGAAGGTCAGCAGATTATGAAGGTGTGGTTCTAGTCAATACGTTGGTGAGAGAAGACACCTGTGACAACAAGTAAGCACACCATCTTCAATGGCTAGGTAGACTTACTTGGCAATGTCCAGTCCCATAAATCCTTATGGCTCAAGGAGTCAAAAAACATATAAGAAAAAAAAAAAAAGCATATAAGCCTGGTTATCACCAAGAAAATAATCCCACTAAGAAGTTTTTAACGTAACAATTGTAATGGATAAAAGACAAAAGTATCCCTGCCTAGAATGCTCTTTTCTATCCATTTCTCTGCTTGGCAATCTTCCTAACTCCTTCTAAAATTCTCTCCTACCAGAAAGTCTGGATTCAACACCCAAGCAGCTACAGGTGGGTCTCATGTTTAGCTCAGCTGGTTGACCAAACCTGGCCTAACAACAGGTGGTCTTGGCTAAGTGAAGCTGAGATGCCAGAAATTCTTATATATGTACAATGTATGAAATATTATTAATTCCATGACTATCTCAAGTGTTCTGAACCTTTGAGAGACAGTGTGAATTTTTTACAAGGTACTCATACTACAAGCAGAGAAAAATATTTCTAAAGTTATTTTCCTGGAATAAAAATAGTTTACAAAAAAGGGAATCTCTTGGCTGTTATTTGACCTCTACTAGGTGAAATAATTCTCATTTTCCAGCCAACCATGGCTCCCTTTCTCATCTGGTAGACTGATACAATACAGAGGGTTGTTCCAACCACATCTGCATCAGTTCAGACCCTCCGGTCAGCTCAGACTGTTAACTCAAATTTACAGTAAGTTAGAAAGATGACAAAGTCAAGCAGTAAAATATGATAGCTAGTTTGGTTATTAAGCATGGAGAAGAAGCAGAATCTAGTTCCAGATTACCTGGATTCAAGTCCTTGCTGTGTTATTTATGTGGCCTTGAACATCTACAAAATGGGGATAATAATGGTACCTACCTCATAGGGTGATTAGGAGGATTGTGATGAGTTTATTAGTATAAAGTACTTAGTACCTGGCATGTAGTAAGCTCTCAATAATCTATGTGACCATTTACAGAGGTCAAAATTTTGTTTTATTTTGATCCAACCATTCAATGTATGGAAATCTGTCCTACAGAAATACACAAGAATGTAAGGATATCTGTGTTCTCCACATGATTATTTAATTGCAAAAGAATTACAAGCCACCACTGTCCATCAGCAGAGGAAATATTAAATATAGTTTCTTTTTACATAATGAAATACTATGGAACAGATAAAAAGAATGTAGGTACTGTTGAGTACTGAGAGTCAGCACAGGGTGGAGGTGAGCAGCCAAACTCTGGAGCCAGAACATGAGTCCAATATCCGCTCTGCTGTGCACTAGCTGTGTTTCCCTTTGCAAATCACAGAACGTCCTCATCTGTAAAATGGGAAGAATGACAGTATCCCCCGAGGGGCCAAGAATAGTGCTTCACCCACAGTGGTTCTATATAAACATTTGTTAAATAGATAAATGCTGACAAGGAAGGAAGGAAGGATACACACCTAACTCGTTAGTGGTTACACCAGGGAATGGGAGTGATGACTTCCTTTTCAACATTTTTGTATTAACTTTTTTTTAAGGGCATGCACTTTTTCTGTCACCAAATTTTAAAAATATGTCTAGTTTCTCAGCATATGACCTGATTAAATTAGTTGACATGTAACTATAAGAGCATATTAACAGGAATGTCAGTTATTACCATTTTCATTCTACATAATGGGATATAAAGACATTAATAAAGTTAAGTGATTTATTAAGCTCACATATGAAGTTATTTGTAAAATGGAACTAGAATGGAAACAGTATAGTGTAATCTACAGGACATGAGTTTTGAGGATCAGACAGTACTAATTCAAATTCTTTCTATGCCTACTAGTAACTTTCACAAATTATCAAACCTCTCAGAACCTCAGTTTTCTTATTTGAAAAACAAGGTTAATGATAATAAGAACTAACATTTATTAAGCATTTATTATGTGGAAAACACTACAGCAAGAGCTATAAATGTATTATCTTATTTAATCCTCATAAAAACTCTCAGGTAGGTGGTACTATCATCCTTGTTTTACATAATGAGAAAATTGAGGCATGCAGTGGTTGAGTAGTACATAGCTAGTAAGTAGTGCAGACAGGACTTGAACCTAGGCAGATCAACTTCAGCCATATATACTTCAGAGGGGGATTATGAGAAGATAGCAAAGAACTCAAGAAATTATTTGCTTTTACCCCCTTGATCCACTAAATAATGCTACCTTCTAGAACATATGACCTAAAATCTAATTTATGTTATAGTAAACTTCTAAGTGGATGTATGATTCTCTTACACTGCTCACACTACAGATAATTGCTTGATGTACTTGTTTCACTGAGAAGTGGTGGCCAGTGCCAGGGCAGGTGACAAGGACAGTGGTTCTTATTCATCTGGGCAGCAGCTTCAGTGCTAATTCTAAACACAGGTGGTGAGAGAGACAGCCAACAGGAAGGGGGAAGGAATCGCTGCTGACATGTGCAGCCGGGAAGATTGATGGTTTCCCTCTCTCTTTTTCCCCAATGTGTCGGCCTGAGGGCAGAGACTAGGAGCCGCTGTGCTGGGGACAGTAAAATACACAGCACAGTGTCTGCCTTGCTGCAATGCTGATTAATGAGAGCAGAGTGACACAGAAAACAGGCAGTGCTTCGCAAGGAGAATTCACAGGCATTTCTTTCTTTAACGATTTCAACAAAAGCAGTTCCCATAAACCACCAAGTTTGAACTGGAATGCCCCATGGTTAGAGCGACACAGGGGTATATTTGGGGGGATGAGTGGAGCAAAGGGTGAGAGTGTGAGGAGAGTCTGTGATGAAGTAAATTCACTTATGACCAGCTGGTTACACACCTATCATGAATTCCTCTCCTCTATTTGATTGGCCCAAAAATTTCACAAAGCTCCACATAAGATAGTTACTTGTCTGTCTAACTTCATGTGGAAAGGACATGAGAATATGCTTTCACAAAGCACATTCTGTTAAAGCACTTTTGCTTCTTAGGACTAGTAGACAGTATTACTAATTCTTTATGTTTTACCATAGCTGCATAATGTATACATTAAAATGGTATTGTCTTTATTGAGAAAAGACAAAGTTTAACACCAAATGTTATTTTCAATACTTTCTATAAACTATCTATTGGACATATCCATTTTGATTTCCCACCAGCACCTTTGGATATATATTAATACTATATCCAAAACTAAATCTATTGACTCATGAACTTCAGGTGAATTCCCTCAAAATCTGTTCTGATCTTGTATTCTCAGTCATGGCTAATGACACACCATCCACCCAGTATCCCAATCTTAGGAGTCATCCATGACTCCTTCCTTTTCCCACACCAAATTCTGTGGATTCAAATCCTGCACCCCTCTAATTACTAGCTATGTAATTTGTGCCTCAGTTTCTTCACTTAAAAATTTTAATACTTCAGGCAAGTATTTGTGCCTCAGTTTCTTCACTTAAAAATTTTGATAGTACTACTTCACAGGATTATTGCAAGAATTAAACAAATTAGTACAAAAAAGTGTTTAGAATGGTGCTTGACACATAGAAAGTGCTTAATCAAGATTAGCTACCATCATCATCATTATCTAATTACTAAATCATCTGGGATGTTACTCAATACAATTTCACTTTTCCATCTCCATCAATGTAGTCTAAACCCCAATCATCTCATCTGTGCTGTTTCAGTAGCTTCTATCTGACTTTTGTATCTTCCATACCATCACCTCAACTATCTTTTAAAAATAATCTCCACTGATTCTTCCTTTCTTACCAGGTCAAGTCCAAACTCCTTAATTTAGTATAAAATCCTTGATAATCTGACTTCACACACATACAGATTACTTAGACATGGTAGGGGCAATTATCCCCATGAATGAATCTTAAATAAATAAATGACAAGTCTTATGAGAAATTTGGGGTTAAAGTTTCATTATGCATTTAACATTTTATAACATGCTATTTTTCATTCATCATCCTAGCACTAGAGTCAGTATCATTCATCTAAAACCATAAGAATAATCTTTAGGTTCTATAATTTAAAGCTCAAAATGCAAAAAATATTTATATGCCAACTGATATTATTCTAAATAAGATTAGATTTATAGTACCCCCATTGTTTGGTGTACGGGTTGAATATGTCCCCCTCAAATTCATGTCTACCTGGAACTTCAGAATGTGACCTTATTGGGAAATAGGGTCTTTGCAGATGTAATCAGTTAATATGAGATCATACTGGATTAGAGTGGACCCTAAATTCAATAACTAGTGTCCTTACAAAAAGAGAAGACACACAGAGACAGAGTGAAGACAGCCATGTGGCAATGGAGGCACAGATTGGAGTGATGCATCTACAAGTCAAAGAACACCAAGGACTGCTAAGAGCCACCAGAAACTAGAAAGAAACAGGAAGGATTCTTCCTTAGAGCCTTCAGAGGGAGCATGCCCTGCCAACACCTCTATGTCAGATGCCTTCAGAACCGTGAGAGAATAAATTTCTGTTGTTTTAAGCCATCCAGTATGGTACTTTGTTACAGCAACCTTAGAAAACTAATACATTTGACTAATGCTTTAAACTGATAGGGTGAATAGTTCAGGATCTGTAATCTGGTTACCATTCTGGCCAGAAAGTCATCATCTGAGACACTGAGCTTCTCTTCCAAGGCTGTGCAAGCCCTGGGGCAATGCAGAGCAGCTGGGTAATAAAAGTAGAATAAAAGCGTTCTGCATTGGCTATCAGGACTGACAAACCACAACCACACACAACTGTGTGTAGGCAACAGTGCTGACTACATTATTGGCTAGACTACATCAAATAAACAAACAGCCAAGATCAGCCAAGGGGATGTAATCACAGAGGAAGTTGCTGTTACTTTGTTCTGGGATCAATTTAAAGTTCTAGGACCATATTTGTATTGACTCCATAAAATTACTGCACATCATTGGCTTTGCTCCATTTATTTCTTCCATTTAAATAGTAGCTCTAAAATTTTCACTATCCTGTAATCAATCACTCAGAAAACTATAAATTTAAATTTGGCAAGAACTACTACTATTTCTTTTGGTAAAAAATATTGATTGTATACTATTTTCCAGATGAAGTAGTATGTCATGTACTATTTGAACTTCCATGATCTATTGTTGCTCTCTGAAAGCACTTTTTTTCTTTGAAATCTTGAGATTGCTTTCTGGCATAATTACCCCAGCCCAAATGGTTTTGAGATATAGGTTTTTCACAGAAAATAAACAATGAATTACTTGTTTTACTTTAAAAAGCCAAGTATACATGTCTACAACTTTTCTTTGAAGCTCTTTAGAAATTTTTTTTAAATATAAATTTTTTTGTGTATATTTAATGTATACAACATGATGTTATAGGATACATATAGATAGGAAAAAGGTTACTATAATGAAGCAAATTAACATATCCATCACCTCACATAATTACTAATTGTTTTTATTTTTGTGGCAAGAGCAGCTAAAATCTACTCAATTAGCATGAATCCCAAACATAGTGCAATTTTATTAATAAGAGTCCTCATGTTGTATGTGAGATCTCTAGACTTGTTTATCCTATATATCTGCTACTTTTATCCTCTGACCTACCTCTCCCCATTTCCTCCCCTAGAAAGAAAGAGTTCTTTTTGTTTGCTTTGAGTCAAGAAATTATAATTTTTCAGCAGCTTCACCACAAAATTAGCACTCATACTTAAACCGTACTGATTTTAAATGCAATTTACTTATTAGTTTTTCAGACTACACCCCTTCCCAACTGGAAATTTTTTATATTGTACATAATTCTCCTCTATGACTAAATTTTAGTAGGTGAAATAATCAGCATAAATAGAATAATGCTCATTATACAACACATATATATCAAAACATCAAATTGTACCCCATAAATATGTACAATTACAATGTGTCTATTTAAAAAAAAAGGACATTGCTCTTATTTTTGACAATTCCAAACACATGGTTTGAAAGTATATCTTGAAAGTGCAATTATTTTTCATCTACTTAGATGACAAATTCCTGTACACTGAACAATTATTAATAATAAAATACTTGGTACCATAAGTGATATCACCACTTACCTCAATTGGTAAACTTTTGGACATTTTTGTGAAAAATAACACAGACTTTTGTTTTTATTTTACTATCATCCCTTTCTTGATCTAACAAATTTCAATTTATCTTTTAAGACCCAGTTCAGCTGTCACCACATATGCAGAGTATTCTCCAATTCCCCAGGACAAGATGAGTCACTTGCTCCTGTGAGCAGGAGCTGGAAGTCGTGGCTTAAGTTCCATGGCACTCAGCGGCCCCAAGGAAGAGGAGGATGAGGGAAGGCCATTTACCAACACGAGCAGGGGGAGTTTTCAAATTCCCCCTTCTCAGGCTGCCTATGCAAATGCTAGCCACCTTTTAGTTAACAGGACCTAGTACTATCAGAACACTTTTCCAAATTCCTGATTTACTTTAATTAACAAAATATTCTTAGAATAATGAGCTTAAAAAACTATTTTTATAAATATATGGAACCTAAACATTTGTACCCCTGTAATACACTGAGATAAAAAAAAATATATAAACCCCTTATAAGGTTGCTCAACTCTCCTTAGAGTTCAAGCAATCTCATCTTAAAGTTCAGAGTGGATTTTATGTGATAATTTCCTGATATTTTAAGAATGTGCTATTGAAAAGGCATTCACAAGTACACAGGGAGTTCACAGTATAAAGTCAGCTGGACTTTTGACTAGTTCTGTCCTTAGGTAGAGTGTATGTCTACCTACAGTACAGTGCCATTTCCTTTTCTCTGGATGACAAGACTGCGCGCACCCCCCTAGGCACCCCTGAGCACTCCTAATCCAGCAAGGACGGAAACAGAAGCACAGCAGTATCAGGATGTTTTGAGTTGAGTTAAAGGATGTGATTTATGAGAAAACTGAGTGGAAATGTGTTTATGTTTTTTTAATCTGAACCTTTAAAAAAGAACAAATTAAGAATCTCGAAATCAGTATCAGATGTTATGTGATGACTTCAACATGACAAATAACATCTTAAAACAAAATATTTTGAAATCTAGTTCCTTCTTTGCTCACCTGCTGCTGCTGTGGTTCAAGGGTCAGGGTTTCCACTGTGAAGGTTTCTACCAACCAAAAGCAACATGGAGGAAAATGCATTGGTCCTACTAATGTCCTCAGCAGTAATGAAGAAACAGCTCTGGGAGGCCGAGGTGGGCGGATCGCTCTAGGTCAGGAGTTCGAAACCAGCCTGAGCAAGAGCGAGACCCCGTCTCTACTAAAAATAGAAAGAAATTAATTGGCCAACTAAAAATATATAGAAAAAATTAGCCGGGCATGGTGGCACATGCCTGTAGTCCCAGCTACTCGGGAGGCTGAGGCAGGAGGATCGCTTGAGCCCAGGAGTCTGAGGTTGCTGTGAGCTAGGCTGACACCACAGCACTCTAGCCCGGGCAACAGAGTGAGACTCTGTCTCAAAAAAAAAAAAAAAAAAGAAACAGCAAACTCCTAATGTTAATTGGTAAATAGAGGAGAATCATTTCAACTTTCCTTTATTAGGAAATAACAAATTTGGAATAGTAGTTCACTGATTTAAAATCAAAACAAGACCCATGCTATTATTTATGAAAGATAATCAAGATTTTTCCCTGTGAACAAGTCACATTTTACTCATCTCACCTTACCTCTGCAAAATACAGGTGCTCAATATATAATTATTAAATGACTAAGTGAGAGAATTTCATCACCACCCTCCTATTTATTCTCGCAGAAGAATAAAAGACTAGAAGCCTTTGTCTTTTCTCTTTTCAAGCAGTGACTGTCCCTATCCTTCTTTCTCTTCAAAGATTTTTACTAAAGCAAAGGCACACACCTTTAAGTACGGAATGTTGGTGTTCACTTACCACGCCTACGGCAGGAGTCCTGAACATGAGCTCCCAAGCCTCTCTAACACACATGCTAGTCATTTGTTCAGTTTTAAACAGGGAGATCTGAATTATCTCAAAATGACAGGAACATTCTCATGACGAGGCAAGAGAAGGTAGGTACAGGCTCCTCAGGGGCTATTGAAGCCACAAATAAGGGCCCAAATATAACATTTCTGAACTTGGGCCAGATCCCAGAGCTGGAACAAGCAGCAGAATGTTGTGTGCTAGATCTAACAACTCATCTTATCTACTACTGCCAAAACAAAATACTACTGCTATCCCTCATCCTAAGGAAAGCCAACAAATACAAGTTGTGACTTATAAAAAAGGTACCATCTACTTTATCAAGTCCTGTTTCCAAACTACAAACCATTATGGGCTTAGCTTAATGATTATATTTAATTTCACCCAAGCCCTGGTTAGGGGTCAATAGTAATTTAATTCAATAAAAACAGATTTTCAATGAACATATACTAGATACTAGATCTTCATCCATCCATCTATTCAAATGTTTATTGAGCACTAGCCATGTGCCAACCACTGTGTTGGGCAGTGGGGATATATTAATAATAGCAACGAAACACAGTTGCTCCCTTTGAGAAGCCTATAATCCAGTGAGCATTGTGCCATGTGTGGCTAATTCATTGGCCCACTGTACTACTTAAAGAGCTAATTTTAAATCTCTAGTCCACGTAAGCTCCCAGGAGCTTCCCTCTATTTATCAGGCAACCCCAGTTCTTGCTTTCCTAAGATCAGTATGCAGTACCATCTTTTCTACTTTGAACCTCCAAATATGTCCATGTAAGTAATCATCCTCTCTCACTTTTGTTTCAGAGAAGGTGTCCCTTTAAGATTAACCTTTCCCACAGCTACTGATTCCATCCTTTCCGGTGTTCTTCAGAATATTTCTCCATCAAGTTTTCCTTTTCCTTCTTCTATCTTTAATCTTTATCTCTTTACCAGGTCCTCCGAGTCTTTCCTACTATGTAGAAACATAAAGAGGTTTACCCCTATTCTTGAGTTATTTCTCTCTTTCCTACTTCTCCCAAATATTCCTATGAGAACCCTATACCTGCCACCACTACTTTAACTCCCCACAATCTATCTGCTACCTTAACATCCCCTACAATCTGGTTTCTTACCCACAGAATTACTAAAGCTTTTCTAAAACCAAAAAATGATCCCCAATCCTTTAATCCAGTGACCTTTTCTGTCTTGTTGCTCTTCAATGATCTCTTTGAATCTATCAACTGACAATATTATTTATAAAAACATTCTCATTTTCAAGAAGCTACACTGTATTGTTTGTATTTCAGACTCTGATTTCTCCAATTTTGTCTTTGTTAGTTCCCTGTTTTTTTATTCTCACTCACTAAATGGGGACCTAAAGCAGCAGTTTTCAACTTTTTTTCTGCTATGACAGGTAATATTCACTGAAAAAAGAGCCTCCTTTCTTTATCTGTTCTTGTTCATCACTTGCATTAAATTGATCATCAAATTGATCAACTTCAAGGACCATGACTAGCCCATAATTTTTACCAGAGGAGTCTTGCCCTTTGTATCATCCCTATAAGCCTACCCTAGAGCCAGGCCTGCCTCCCTGACTCTATCTTCCCTCACTCAGGAGCTCTCTTGCTCCTGCTATTTCAGGCAACTGGTAATTCATATCCCAACATTTGGGTTTGGGTTTGGGTTTGGGTAAAGACCCTTGGGACTAATCAAGTTTACCAGAGCTACACACTGGAGTATCAGGCCCATGCCTAGCTGATAATAAAATAGTATTTTAATTTTCATATGCCACTATCCCCATATACATATCTCCTTATAACCTCCTAGAGAAGGAAATCTGCAGTTTGATGGAGAATTTGTACACACCTGAAACATCAGGCTATAATGTCATCTTTTTTCTCCTCTTCACTTTACTAAATTTAAAAACATTCTCAAATAATACTTGCTTCTTATAACAAGTCAAATAATACAGAATTATATAAAGAAAAAAGTAAAAAATTCTTTCTTCTTTTTTTCATATTATACCTAACTAAAGCCATTCCATTAAGATAGAAGAGTGTATACATCCATACTTTATCAAAAAATACTTTAAAATTTACATATGTAGGATAAATTTTCAAACAAAATTGGGATCATTTATTATTCTTCACTTTATTTCCACTTTCCATATTTCCATACATTATTCTGCTTTTATTTTCATCTTACAATATGCTATGGACATCCTTCAAGGTCAATATATGAATCTGCAACAAATTCTTTTTAATTACCTGATGCCCATAATATTAATATGATCCATTCCCCTCATGCCTATAATTTTACAATAACCTTTCTATCTGGTCTCCTTGCCTCCATTCTCTTCCTTCTGAGACTCATAAGACTTAGGAACATTAAAAATAATTAAGTCAAACAGCAACACATTTCTGATGAAAAAACTCAAGAGAAAACTGAATTGCCCAAGAACACTAAATTAGTATGAGAGACAGTTATTCATTCATTCATTCAACAAATATTTGTTCAGCATCTAATATGTGGCCCTGGTATTGGGGAGGTTAAATTCTAGGAAGAGAGACATGTAAAAAACAAGGAAACAAATAACCATGATAAATACAGAATGTGAGGCCGGGCGCGGTGGCTCACGCCTGTAATCCTAGCACTCTGGGAGGCCGAGACAGGCGGATTGCTCAAGGTCAGGAGTTCAAAACCAGCCTGAGCAAGAGTGAGACCCCGTCTCTAATAAAAACAGAAAGAAATTAATTGGCCAACTAAAATATATAGAAAAAATTAGCCGGGCATGGTGGCACATGCCTGTAGTCCCAGCTACTCAAGAGGCTGAGGCAGAAGGATTGCTTGAGCCCAGGAGTTTGAGGTTGCTGTGAGCTAGGCTGATGGCACGGCACTCTAGCCCAGGCAACAGAGTGAGACTCTGTCTCAAGCAATCAATCAATCAATAAATAAATACAGAATGTGATTAGTGCCATGAAGGGTGAAATAACAAAGTAATGGAGAAGTACCTACTTTAGACAGGATGTGCACGAAATGTTTCTTGCAGTACATGACATTTGAACAAGGAAACAAATAACCTTATTGTCTTACCTGAGGAATAAGGGAAAGAACAAATTGTAAGAAGAGGCAAGGCAAAAATATTCTAGGGGAAAGAAACAAAAAAACAAAACTGCGAGAATAGAGAGGAAATCAGGGTTCCTGGTGTGCAGTGATCACGGGGAGAAGAGTGGCAGGAAATGAGGCTAGAAAAGCAGACGGAGCAGATCACATAAAGCCTTACAGGCTATGGCAAAGAGCTTGGACTGGGAATTGATTCAAGGATTTAAAGTAAGGAGTGATGTAATCAGGTTTACATTTTACAAAGATTATTCTGGCCTCTCAATCAAGAGAGGATAGAAGGCAGTCAAGAATGGAAGCAGGGAAATCACTGCAGGAGCAGAGGTAAGCAATGACAGTGGCTTTGATTAGGGTGTTGGCAAGCAAATAGAGAGATGTGAACAGATTTGACAAATACTTGGAAGGGACTTTCAATAAGACTTCCTGATGAAATGGGTGTAGGGCTGAAGAAAAGGGTGGTACCCAGGATAAATACTAAGTATTAACTGCTAAAACTGGTACCTGGGGCCATTTTCTGTGTTGGAACAAAACAGTGAAAATTATCATCAAAAGTTCAGTTTTGGACAAGTTTAACATGCTTACTCATCTTCTACATGGGAATACTAATAAGGTAGGTGGAAACAAACATGATACAAACGGGAGAGCTAGAGCTGTAGTTTTAGAAATCATCAGCATATCTATGGTATTCAAAGCCATGAAACCAGAGGAGCCCACTGAGGGAAACGGGGTGACAGAGAACCCAAGGGGGAGTCAGAGGCCCCTCCACACATGGAGGTCAGTGTGGGGGGAGCCAGGATATGTGACTGACGAAGTACAGCCAGGGAAGGAGTGAAATCAGGAACGTGTGGTGTCCTGGAAACCAACACACAAAAACCATGTTTTAGGAACGAGGATGCGGTCAACTGTGTCAAATGCTAATGACTAATAAAGCAACATGTGTACTACATATTGACCACTGGATTTGGCAATGTGAAGGTTACTGACGACTTTGACAAGGAAGGTTGCAGGTAAGAAATAGGAGGGGAAAGATAGGAATAGAAACCAGCTTGAAATTGACAGCTTTGGTTTATTTTTAAATTCATAAACTTTAGTATGTAGAGAAGTTTTACGTTCATAGGAAATTTGAATCCAAAGTACAGGGAGTTCCCATATATCCTCTGTCCCCATATATGCACAGCCTCTCCAACTATAGACATCCTGCACCACAATGGTACATATGTTACAAACAATGCACCTACACTGACACATCATTATCACTCAAAAGTCCACAGTTTACATTAGGGTTCACTCTCAGAGTTGTATATTCTATGGGTTTAGATAAATGTATAATGACATGTATCCACCATTGTAGTATCATAAAGAATAGTTTCACTGCCCTAAGAATCTTGTGTGTTGTGCCTATTCATCCCTCCCTTTCCCCAACCTCTGGCAACCACTAAGCCTTTTACTGTCTCCATAGTTTTGCCTTTCCCAGAATGTCATATAGTCGGAGTCATAAAGTAGATAGCCTTTTCAGGTTGGCTTCTTTTACTTAGTAATATGCAATTAAGTTTCCTCCATGTCTTTTCATGGCTTGATATCTCATTTCTCTTTAGCACTGAATAACATTCCATTGTCTGGAGGTACCAGTTTATCCATTTACCTACTGAAGGACATTTTGGGTGCTTCCAAGTATATATATATATATATGTATAATCAAATACATTATTGCTATTATTTTGAACAAATTGTTACCTGTTAGATCAATTAAGAATAAGAAAAATAAAAGCATCCATTTTACTTTCATTTAGTCATTCTCTGCTGCTCTTCCTTTATATAGATCCAAGTTTCCAACCTATATCATTTTCCTTCTCTCAGAAGAACTTCTTTTTAACATTCCTTGCAAGGTAGGTTTCCCAGCAACAAATTCCTTCAATTTTTATTTGGCTGAGAAAGTATTTATTTCTCCTTTACTTTTGAAGGATAATTTCACAGAGTACACAATCTAGGTTGATTTTTTTTTTCTCTCTACACTTTATTTCATTCCACTCTCTTCCTGCTTGCATAGTTTCTGAGAAGTCAGTTGTAATTCTTATCTTAGCTCCTCTATAGGGAAGGTGTTTATTCCCTCTGACTTCTTTCAGGACTTTTTATATCTTTGATTTTCTGATGTTTGAATATGATATGCCCAGGTATAGTTTTTGGGGTTTTGGCTTTTTGTTGTTGGTTGGTTTTTGTTTTGTTTTGTTTTCATTTATCTTGCTTGGTGTTCTCTGAGCTTTCGGGATCTGTTTGGTGTCTGACATTAATATAGGTGAAATTCTCAGTCATTATCACTTCAAGTATTGATTCTGTTCCTTTCTAGTTTTCTTCTCCTTCTGATAGTCCTATTGCATGTATTTATACCTTTTATGGTTGTCCCCCAGTTCTTGGATATTCTTTCTTTTTAAAAAAATCTTTTTTTCTCTTTGCTTTTCAGTTTTGGAAGTTTCTATTGTCATATCCTCAGATTCAGGGATTTCCTCATAAGCCATGCATGTTCAATCTACAGATGAAGTGAAGATATTCTTCACTTGTTACAGTGTTTTTGATCTCTAGCATTTTTTAAATTCTTCTTAAAATTTCTAACTCCCTACTTATATTACCTATCTGTTCTTTTATGTTGCCTACTTTTTCTATTAAAGTCCTTAATATATTAATCAGAGTTTTTTTAAACTCCTGGTATGATGATTCTAACATTCCTGCCATATCTGACTCTGGATCTGATGCTTGTTTAGTCTCTACAAACTGTGTTTTTTGACTCTTAGTATGCCTTGCAGTTGTTTGTTCAAAGGTGGATATGACATACTAGGTAAAAGGAACTGCGGTACACAGGCCTTTAGTAGTATAGTGGTATGGGGAACAGAAAGAGTTCTAAGTCTTATTACTAGGTCTCAGTTATTCGGTAAGTCTGTGCCCCTGAACTGTGAAAATCACAAGTGCTTCTCAGTTTAGTTTTTCATCCTCCCCCACTCTTAGGTGGGACAGGATGGCTAGAGGAGGCTGGAGTTCAGTATTTCTCTTCCTCCAAATAGGGTAAGCTCTGATAAAACCCACCAGGTTAGTTTTTGGTATAATAGTTTCCTCCCAAGGGCAGCTCTTGTTAAAAAGCTCCTTTCCCCCTCTCTCTGCTAGAGGCACTAGGGGATTTTTCTCTAATATGTGCTGTGAGAACCTGGTAAAGGTAAAGCTCACAAAAATGGGAGGGAGTACCTCATGACTAGAATGTTTAACTATTAAAGTTGTCTACACTGAGCCTCTAACAATTCATCTATTACAGTTTGGGTTTCCCTACTCCACCACTGACTGGTTCCTGGGAAGGTTTCTGCTCATGGGTTTCTACTCCAATAAATTGTCCAAATGTCTGCCTCTCCAATTTGTGGGGATAGAAGTCTTCCCTCTGACCTCACTTCTTGACAGATCTCAGAAGAGTTGATTTTTCAGTTTGTTTAGCTTTTTAGTTGTTGTTAGGATGGAATGGAGACTTCTAAGCTTCTTACATACCCAACTCTTACATACCCTTACTCTGATCATGAGTAAGGAGTCAGTTCAACAGATAAGGGCACATGCTGAGGTTGAAACATAGTTGGAGTGTGAGTCCCTGACTAAGTGAGCTAGAGGTCAGCAGGTGGGGTCTAGAGATTGGGATGCTAAAAGGTAACATTTGTGAAGTTATGCTATGGCTAGTGAAGACAAAATCCAGAGCTGAAGCCATTGTACCATTCTGTAAGCAACAAACTGACTTTGCCTAATCAAAGCAGAAAAGGCTAGGTAGCAGACACACCACAGTCAGGATGCCGGCACTGCCACTCTTTAGTGCTGGGGCCTAGACCACTGCTACCATGAACCTCATCTTCCACACCTTCCTCTCTTAGCTTCCTGGGCTGGTAAGTCCTATTTCTTGAGCCCAGGCCATATGCCTTCCCTTCTTCATTTCTACCTGAGAGCAGAGAAAGGGAAGATACCCCTCATCTGGCTTCCAGAGTAGCAGAAGGGGGTCTTGCCACCAAAGCTCACACCAAAGCTCACAAAGGAAGGGGATTCTTTGAAACTAGGAAGGGATCCAGACAGATAATGGCAGTAATTTTTTTTTTTTTTTTTAAGCAGGATGAAGGTAAAAGATAAATGTCTTTTTTTCAATCATGGGAGTTTGTGAGAGACTGAACTGAGATCAAGGAGGTGACTGAAGATGAGGAGGTCAACATCTTGAGAGGCCAGACACTGTTCTAGATACCAGTAAGACAATAGCGAACAGAAAAGATCAAATCTTCGATCTTTTTCCACTAGAGTTCACTTTCTTGTAAAGGATTGAGCCTATTGGCTGTCTCCAACACACTGTGCTTCTGTTACTACTTCAAAGTTGGCAAGACAATAATGTGACTTTAAGAATCTCCTTTGCTCCAATGTCTCTTGCTTGCTAATCCCTGAAATTCTTTCAGCAGAACTCAAAATCTTTTCATTTACAATAAATAATAAAGGGGTATAAGATGCTAAACACTTGGTTGAGGTAAAACTAAGTAAATCTATTTATTCTAAAGTATAACAAATAAGAACAGCAGCAGCAAACCCATGCAGTATTGAGCACTGCCATGCCCTCTTCTTTACACACATTACTTAACTATCACAACAAACCCAGAACACAGGCACTATTATTATTCATATTTCACAGATAAGCTGAGTTAGGCACAGAGAGGTTAAGTAATTTAGGGGCCAGGAAGGGTAGCTCTAGTAATGACGGTCTTTCCTTGTTTTTTAAGCAGAGAGAGGGGATCTGAGAGCAGATAAGCACTAGAGGAAAAGCAAGTCGCCAACCTAAAGAAAGGAATAGGCTGGTCTGAAAGTGGCCAAATAAGAGACTGAGTATGTGCACAAAGCTTGGCAGGGAGAGTACTGCAAAGAATCATCAACAGAGCTTTGCTTGATTTATGGTTTGGAGGAGATTTTGTTTGTTTTCTTAATTAGGACAACTACCATCTTTCTTAATTAGGAGAACTACTTGTTGTTCTCAATACCAGGAGATCTAAAGGAAGAAAAGAAGAACAGTAAGATTCTGCAAGTAAAGTCCCTGAATGATGAGAAGATGGGAGTGCTGATATTACCAGTTTGGAACAGAATAAATAGTAACTGTGTGCCTAGCAAATAACCTGAACAAGACAGTAATAACAAGCCAGAACGGAGTAAGGGCTTCTTCAGCTTCCTAGGTAAGGTCGTTGGGAGAAGTGGGAGTTGCCCAAGGAAGCTTGGGGACCATTCCTGTCCTCAAGAAAAGTAATTTTCATGGTTAGGGTTGGGCAGCTCTTCTTACCATCCCATCCTTAGGTAAGAGACAAAATGGCAATTCCCTACCAATTTACCTACTACAGAAGTTATAAATTCATTCCTAAGTACACCCTGCAAAGACTCAAGCCAAAGCCTGCTTTATCGGAGCTTAGATGGCCTCCAGCTACTTTAAAATGTAGCCATATGCTCCCTTACATTACAGGTACTATTATGCAAGCTTCCTCTCCAACTTCAGAGGAGACTAGAGAACATGCCACTGCTGTTGCTTCCTAGCCATACTTTAAAATAACAGAATAATAATAATACTAATAAATCCAGCTTCAACTGGCTCCAGTTGGTGTGAATAATGAGATGTGGTTGTCAGATTCCTGGAAAGCTGCCAGTGTGGTCATTAACTGGCCAGATACTAAGCCCACGTACAAAGAGGATAGTGAACACAATTTTAAATGAGGTCAATATTAAGGAGATTTTAAATTTGGGACTTGGATGTGGGATGAAACTATTTATGAATTAGAATCTTTCTTGTAGTAGGTGCTCTCTATAAGAAAGAGGATCAACTGGGATAAGGAGAGATGGAGCTTCCTCAATTTTGGAAATTAAGCTTTGCCAATTAAAATATCATCCTTTTTTGAAGTCTGTGATGGAAGAATCCCAGCTTTGACAAGTTGGCAGTAATCCTTGTGATCTGTTTTACTGGGATATATATTGTCACTGCGAAAATAAAACATACTACAAAACTGGAGAGCAGACCCTGCCTGTGATCATTAGACAGACTGGACCAAGTGCCTCAAGCCTTTGATGCCCTGACATATTATTTTCTGGATGGTGTCCAGCAACCCAGTGCAGAATAGCTTTTTCTCTACTGTATCCAGATGGCAAATGGAAGAGATCAAATTCAACTGTTTCAGGGCTAACCTTAATGGATGTGAAAGGCTGGCTCCTCTACTAGCTTTTCAGGGATCTACAATATAAAAAAAAGGCCTTTGAACAAAGAGACAAATAATTGGCTCCCCCCCTCAACCCACCTCTTCAAAACTAAACCATGGATGTGGTAATCTGGTTCAAATCAATCTTCTGGTTGAAAATGACAGCCAAATATCTGATCAGTTCTAATCACTGACACTCCCCTGACACTTTCTGTGAAGTTTAGATAGGTGTTACTCTTAATATTCTAGAAAGCTTTTTTCTCCCTCTTCAGGCAAATATTTTTACTCTTCCTCTATTTCCTTTGAAACTTTAACCAAATATACATGTGTGTTTATTCCTAAATGTTTAGCCAGTGTCACTGTATAGAAAGATTCTCACGCCCTCAAAAAAGCCTGAATTTCAGAATTGGCTAGCACGGGCTTTACACATTTGTGCTACTGGGTAAGCATACACTAGAACTTCACTATAACGGAATACGGTATGAAGTTCTGTCTCACTCTCCAGACAAGAGGTTTTACTTACTAAGTGCCAGAAATACCTCATTATTCACATAAAACTCCTATGGTGTAGGTCTTAAGATCAGCTTTGTAGTTTGTAAGTGGTAGTGGAGGCAACAATGAGGAGGAGGGACCAATATTTTAAAGGGAGAAATAAGTTCACCTTCGAGTCATTCCGTAAAACTGAAACTGGTCAACTTGAAGTAGGAGGAGTTCTTAACCTGAGTTTATGGACTTGTGAAAGGGTACACATAGTTTTGAAAATGCATATACACATTTTTCAAGGTATAAATTTTAATCAAAAGAAATAGTGACCCTCCCCCTCCCTTAAAAGTATAAGAACTCTGAGGACAAGATTTAATAGAAACAAGATTAGGCACATTAACATATCTAAGGAAAGAACAGACCCCTAGAGGGGTAGAAGCTTAGAAAAAGCAGCTCTCCTGGGAAAACCGGGCCTTGTGTTTTGAAGAACTATCCAAGAGAAATGATGCTGTGACATGGGCCAGCAACATGTTGCCCAAGAAGCAGGTACACCCCATACTGGAGATGGATCTCTGGGTTATTATAGCTTGATTACATGGGTGGGCAGGCCTAGCCAATGAGGTGATTCAATGAACTCCCTTGCTCTGATTCCATAACCAATCAAGCTATCTTATTTAAAAAAAAAAACCTGGCTTCCCATTCAGGTGATGGGTACACCAAAAACCCATATTTCACCACTATACAGTAGATACGTGTAACGGAATTCAACTTGTACCCCCTAAATCTATTAAAATAAAAAATAATTATTTGGCTTCCCAATAAATTTGCCTGTGGGTAGATACTATGGTAATCAGTGAAGAAAAATAGCTGGTACTCTTGATCATTCTGTCTTCCTATGGGATATGTAGGGTATGTGGATGTATGCATGAGCATGTACTTGTGTGTGTGTGTACATACACACATACGTGTTTATCTGTAAAACTTTATACTAACTTGGCTTTTAGGATGTCACTACCTCCTACTTTTTCTTACACCTATCTGGATACTATCTTGTCTGGTTTTTCTCATCATCCTAATCCCTTAATGTTGGAATGTTCACAGGCTCGATACCTGAAACTCTTCTCTTCTCTTTCTAAACCTCCTGCCTAGATAATCACACCCAATCTCAAGGCTTCAAGCACAGTCTATACAGAGGACTCCTAAATGTATATCTCCATCTATACCTCTCTTCTGAGCTTTGGTCTCATACTTCTGACTTCCTACCTGACATCTCTACTTAGTTATTAATAGATGTTCACTAAGCATCCAAACTCAGCATGTCTAAAACTCAACTCCTGATCCTCCCCAAAGTCTTGTTCCTGTTGCAGTCTTTATCATCTCAATAAATAGCAAATTCATTTTACCAGTTGCTTTGCCCAGAAACCTTGGAATCATTGTTGACTCTTTTCTTTCTTTCATTTGATTAGTCAGAAAATCTTCATGGCTCTCCTGCCTTTAAAATAAATATACAGAATCTGATCCCTCACCCTAGTCCAAGCCACCATCATCTCTTGCTTGGATCTTGTACTAGCTTCCCAACTGGTCTCCTTACTTCTACTCTTGCTCCTCTATATTCTTTTTCTTTCGTTTTTTTTTTGAGACAGGGTCTTATTCTGTTGCCTGAACTAGAGTGCAGTGGCATCATCATAGCTCACAGCAACTTCAAACTCTGGGGCTGAAACAATCTTCCTGCCTCAGACTCCCAAGTAGCTGGGACTACAAGTGCTCATCACCATATGTGGCTAATTTTTTCTATTTTTTGCAGAGACAAGGTCTCACTTGTGCTCAGGCTGGTCTTCAACTCCTGGCCTCAAGCGATCTCCCAGCCTCAGCCTCTCAAAGTGCTAGGATTACAGGCATGAGCCACCATGCCCGGCCTATATTCTGTTTTTAATATATAAGCCAGAGTGAGGCTTTAAAAGTTATGTCACATCACATCATTCCTCCACACAAAATCTTCCAATGACTTCCCAACTCAATTCCAGTAAAAGACAAAAGTTTTCACAATTGCTTCTAAGGTTCTATACATTTGACCTCCCCACTTCCACACTCTCTATTATCCATTAACTTCATATCCTATTACTATAATGGGCAGCATAATGCAAAACCAACTCAAGGTTAGGGCACTGGCTCCTCAACCTCGTTAGCTATGTGCATTTTGTTACTCACAGACAAGTTAGTTAACATCTGTTTTATAGATCCTCATCTGTAATGTCTTATAGAATTATTCTGAGAATGAAATGAGTTCATACTTGCAAGTACTTAGAAAAGCATCCAACACATAGTAAGTGTTATATGGTATTTGTTAAGTAAAGAAAATGCTCACTCTCCCTCTGCCACACTGGCCTCCTTGCTGGTCTCCAAACATTCATTCTTCTTCCCTCTTCTTGGCATGCTTTCCCCCTGGATATCCACCTTATACACGTCCTCACCACCTCAGGTCTTTTGTTGAAAGTCACCTTTTTGGAGACCTTTGCTGACTACCCAATTTAAAACTGTAATACCCCTCAGCAGTCCCCATTTCCTGTCCCTGCTTTATTTTTTCTCCATATCACTATCATCTAACATACTGTATATTTTAATTACTTATTTATCATTTGTCTCTCCCACTGGAATGTAACATTTTTGCCCATGTATTTCGCTACTCTATCTCCAATATCTAGCACATAGTAAGTGCTCAGAAACGAATGAGAGATAAGGAAAGAATTCACCAAGTGACACAGCCAAATAATATTCCACTAAACATGGTCTTTTAATAAATAGTTCAGGAGACACTGGGTACAAATGTTCAAAAATATCCTACATGATTACATAAATGGGGGAAGAGTTGACGTTTCTAATTATTCAGTACTTTTTTATTTTCCCACCTCTTGAATACTCTTCTCAATTGATTAAAAGATTAGGAAGCTGGTTCGCTTTCTACCCCAAATTTCATTATCCAAGACAGTTCAACTATCGGCTAGACTATGCATCCAATACACTAGCATTCCATACACTTGTTTGATCATGTCAACTTCAACCATTTATTTCCATGTCATACCTTGGACCTTGTCATCACACAGAATTACTCCATTTTTAAAATTATAAATGTCAATATATTCTACTCAGTCTACAAGCTCCTACCTTTCAACTCTTTCATCCTTTCATTCCCACTACACCTGCTCTTTAAGCTCATTTAGAAATCATAGCTTCTGATTTTTCCATTTTTTCCTCATGCAGCAGTCCCTATCTGGCCACTTTTCTTCTTTACCCAGCCTGGGTAAAGTGACTGATCTCAAGACCAATCACTTGGACTATGCTCTGTTGAGCAACCTCAGGTCCCCTTGCCATGTATCCCAATAGCCAAGCAAAACTCCAATCCTGGATCAAGGCTAGGGAGCTCATTCTTCACTTATACACCTTACTAGCTGAGGGGGTTGGGCAAAAAGTCTCAAAATAATGTAGAATCTTCTTTAAAAATCTAATTTATGGTTTATAATTTCAATTAGGCTCTTAACACTGCTTATCAAACCTTTTTAAAAAACTTATATAATTCTTACAATGTGTTTGGTACTGTTCTAGACACTTAAAACATTAACTCATTTAATCCTCACAGTAGCCTCCTAAGGTAGATATTATTATTGTCTCTGTTTTACAGATGGAATAATTAAGGCACAGAAAAGTTAAGTGATTTCACGAGGTCACGCTGCTAGTAAGTGGTAGAGCTTACTAGCTCCGAACCCTGGCAGTCTGGCTATAGAGTTCAAGCTTTTAATTCTGTTCTTCTTCATCATACAGATGGAAAAAATGAGGTACAGAGAGGTTCAGTAACTTGCTTAAGTTACCAAGTGGAAGAACTTTGATTAGAATGCAGAGAGTCTGACTTTAGAACCCATACATTAACCCACTAACCTATATCATTTCCTTAGTACTGAAGCCCTCTGAGAGAATTAAGCCCAACAGGTTTTGGAGTTCCTCTATTTTCTATGCCATTCTCCACAAACTCACCTACACCCATCTCTACCTTCCTCCCAGTCTGAGTTGATTTATCTCTCCTGGTGTTCAATCATTTGATCTGGATTGCATTTCTTCTATTTTTTCTTTCTCTCTCCTGTATCCTCGACCTGTCTTTAATGGCTCTTATGATCATGCTCAAGTTTCTTCCATCCTTAAAGACCTCACCTCCAAAAACTGTGCTTGATGAGCCTATTCTTTATACCTCCCTTCATCCTCTCCAACACTTCCTTCTCAATCAGGATGTTCAAAAGAGCAATCCTCACTTTCTCACCTCTTATCTCACCTTAACTTTCAGTACCTTAACTCTTCTAAAGCTATTGTTGCTAGTACTATTAATGGTATACCAATTGAAAACTCCAATGGATAACTTTTAGTCTTTACCTTACCATACACCACTATTTTGCTCTTCATTTCTTCTTTAAAAATTCTCTACCCCCTTGGAATCCTTAGATTTACACTCTAATGACTCTTCTCCCATCTCTGTCTCCTTTTTGGATTCCTCAACTCTGGCCTCTCCCCCAGGGTTTGAACCTAGAGAGGTTTAAAAAGCCTTGATTTAGAAAAAAAAAAATATTTTCCCCTACTTTGCATGCTTTTTTTCTTGATGACCTCTCTGTAGAAGACACAAATTTAAGTGGTATTCAGCTGACAGTAATCCCACCAGTGGCCTGGCTTTGTTGCTCCTTTTTGAAAAGCCACTCCCGTTGTTCCCCATTCCTTCTAACTTATGGTCCAAATGGAAGCTGGCTGACCCTATATTCACACAGTTAGTCTAAAGGTGGGCATTCGACTTTCAAGAAGACAGGATCACAGAAGCCTGATCAAAAAGTCTGCTATTTAGATAGAAAAATAAGACTAGAGGACAAGCTATACCTCTATTTGAGTCATAGACATGTTAATATATTCCCAATCTAAATTAAGGATACGTGGTCTGCTAAAGAATTTCTGTTCTAAAATGTGAATTTTAGAATGTGAAAAACGGTGTGGTAGATATCATGTGGATGGTAAAATATTGGAATTTCCAAGACATCTAAAAAATTTATGGATATAATTAGTTCTGGATTTTATAAGATATCTGGCCACTGTAGTCACAGACTATAATAGACAATGTTTATTATGTCCTCCCAAAATTCATATGTTGTAACCTAATTCCCAATATAATGGTATTAAGAGGTGAGGCATTTGAGAGGTGATTAGATAATGAGGGTTCCACTAAGGATGGGATTAGTGCTCTGATAAAAGAGATCCCAAAGAACTTTCTCACCCCTTCCACTATGTGAGATCACAGTGAGAAAGAAGATGGCCATCTATGAACCAGAAAGGAGGCCTTCACCAGACACTGAATCTGCTAGCACATTGATCTTGGATGTCCCAGCCTCCAGAACTGTAAGAAATAAATGTCTGTTGTTTAAGCTACCCAGTCTATTCTATTTTGTTATAGCAACCCAAATGGACTAAGACATAGATTTATCAGGAAGATGTTGTAATCAATCCCTTCTCTCTAACAGACATGATATTCTATGACAGTTCTATAATCACGCTAGATTGATTTAGGTTTTATTAAATATGTAATGACAATTAGTAAGCAAGTATAGCAATAAAGCTTCCCTGACCAGTCATCAAAATGCCACTAGCTAGTTTAAAAGAAGAAAATATAATTCTTTGCAAAAACCTTATTCATATAGTCATAAAATCTGCTTGAATCACATTACTCCACACTCACCATGGTGCAAAGAAAAAGTCACATTAGATTAAAAGCTTACAAAGGGCCTTACCGTCTACATCATATGAGACTTAGGGTTGTTTTCTGTGCCCATCCAGAGCCTACAAGATCTACAGAGCAAAGGAGCTAGGCTTGGTTTGACAAGTTCCTTTAATAGGGCTTATGGTGGATAATTGAGCAATAAAAGGCAATATCAATATAATAAATGAGATTTTCATTTCCTTCATGAGTTGAAGAAAGCATACTCTTGATTATAATAGCAAAAAACACATCGGTTGTGTACATAATATGGTACATTTATTAAACTAGACAGTTCTTTGAGGCAAAACTACGCTCAAAACAAAATCTTTTCATCATAATCCTTAGTATGTCTACATTTTTCTATGTACACAAGTAGCAAACTTCAGTATAATATAAAGAGGTAGCAAACCTCAGTATATTTAGCCATATCTGTGAAAAATAAAATTAGTGCTAGAGTGGCAATAAAAGTCAGTTCCAGAAACAAGTTGGAAATCCATAGCCTACTTGGAAAATAATTGAAATAAAATTGGTATTATCTTTCAATCACTTATAAACATCTGTGTACTGTGGGCAATAATAAGATCATTCATTCACTGTAGCACTTTTTATTTAAATACATAAAAATGCAAAAAAATGGTTTAAATTTAACAATCTTCTTGATGACAGTGCTATGTACTCTTTCATGTGTTATCACGTTGATTTTGTTGTTCACTGAATTCATTCACTCATTAAATACTTACTGAGCTCCTTCTGTGATGGGAGTTATTATGCCAAAAATTTAAGTAATAACTCATTTTCTTGCACATATAGTTATCATAGCCAAGGATCAACAGGAAGGCGGCTTCCTGTCTTTCATGACTGGCAGTGGTCTCCAGGAACATACCTCCTAGTGAGGTCTGCCTGCTGAGCGGTAGCCTATGGCTGCACCTGTGGCATAAGGTATGCTGAACCACTTCCTGCTGAAGCCTGCACTAAAGGTCTAATGAAAAAGGGCATGCTCTTCTATCTAAAGCAAATGCCTATAAACACAGACAGGAAGGATGTATTCATTTCTATAAGAAAGGTACAAAGTCCTATAAAATTTCAAAATGGGAGCAATCATTTCTAACTTCAGAACAAAGTTTTCTGGAACCTAAATACAAGTTTTGCTGTTGCTGTTTCTTTCTTTCTTTTTTTTTTTTTTTGTTTTTTTCCTCCATCATTCAAGAATCAGGCATGTTGCTGTTTGTTTTAAACTACTTTATTAAGGTATGATTAACATGTAAAAAGCTTTAAGTATTTCTGTTTTGTTTTTAAAGAATGATATAATATAGACAGATGAGGATGGGAAGGCCTTTCCAAGAAGAGGCAATGGCATTAATAAAGAAGTAAAAGGGAACAGCTCTGACTAAACTTGAAAATTTTATGAACTCCAGAGCAAAGGATTCATGTGAGATAGCAATGGCCTAAAGAGGTATTTTGGATCCAGACTGTAGAAGGTCTTGAATGTTGGGCTACAGGGAGTCTGGACTCTATGAGAAACCCTCAAAGTTTTCTGAGCAAGGAAAAAACATAATTAGAGCTGTGCTTTGGGGAGATTAATCTGGTCAGACTGATTTTTTGGGGAGGAAAAGGGAGGGGAAGAATAGTGTAGAGATGTGGAGAATCCTATTAAGATTGATAAGGATAGAGGAGAGAAAATCTGCTAAGCAGAATTATGTATTACTGAAGAAATAGTCATTATCAAGCAGAGAAGACCCACCAGGTGCTGTGTACTGGTCATATATATGGCAGAATCTCAAATCCACATAAAATTTCTACAATGTGGGCATTATTATTAATACTTTGCAGATGAGAAAACTGAGTTTTAGTGAGGTCAAATAACTTACCTGGCATCACACAGTTAATACGTGGTAGAGTCAGGCCTGAATGATCCAAATAGTCATGTACTTTCCACTTTACCACACTTCCTCCTAATGCACAGCCAGTCTACCGTAGGATGACAAGTATAATATTCGTGTGAATATTTAACCTCTACAAACTTGTTTCTCTAAGTTATTGAGTCTGGATATTTCACAGCTTGGTGGCATGAGGGTGGCTGGAAAATTGCCAGCTGTTGGAGAAGCCAAAGTTGCCTGCAGAGAGAGATTTTTCTCTATAACCAAGATGGGCATATAACTAGTATCCATGGGGTGGGGGGAGGTCAACCTGGCTCTCTCCCCAGAACTGGCAAAGGTTCCACTTGGTCTGGTCCTTAACATCTCCCTTGGGACTCCACCTTCATACTGCACACTTACCTCTAGCCCAAGGGACCCCTTTTCTCTTTTCTAGCAAATTTATGAACTAGCTGCTTAGACCTCTTTCCCCATGGGAGGACAGGAATCCAAATCAGGGATTTGAGTAAACTGCTCCATTTCCCTTGACTAGTACATTCTCCTGCTTCCCAAAAGGGGTCCAAAGTAGCACAGCAGGTAAACAGTGGGGCTGAATGAATACAAAGTAGAATGGTCCACACAAAGTCTCTGTTCATGAAGAGAATAAGGAAAAGTTCATGAGAAGCCCTTTGGTGTA
Organism: Cheirogaleus medius; assembly: GCA_008086735.1. Classification (NCBI taxonomy): domain Eukaryota; kingdom Metazoa; phylum Chordata; class Mammalia; order Primates; family Cheirogaleidae; genus Cheirogaleus; species Cheirogaleus medius. The sequence goes on along the minus strand of VBSM01000729.1, from coordinate 11,076,525 downwards.
TAAAATTAGCTCTGCTCAATATTGCTTAATTTTAAAGCTTCATCAGTATCCTAATTAATGTACTAGTGGGTAATAATTCATCTTAATACTCCATAATTACCAAACTACAGACCCTTTTAAGAACTCCTTCAAATGACAATCCTTCCGAATAAAACTCTTCCTTTTCCCCTGCAGTAATGGACAACACTAATTCCTTTCATTTCTTCCACCTTCCCGCTTTGCACTTCTGCTACTTCTTGAAGAAAGTACTCTAGCCATAAATCCCAACTAGACCCTAGATAGTGGTCCCCTGGTCATCCATCAGCTTTAGCACTCACCACCTCCCTTCTGCCTGCAGGGCTCTGTGCAGGTTGACCTTTTGGCTATAGAATGTGTATAAACAGAACTTCCTACATGCACCTTGGGACTCATGTGTTAAAAGCCCTTATTTTATACAAGGTAATCCTAGTGGCAGTAGCCAAATAGAGACATGGAGATAAATTTACAAGACAGCTTTGCTCCCTTCTCATAATTTATCAAGCCAAACAAGACAGTAAGAACAGCAACAACAAAGGATGATTTATAATTTGTACTCTGCATGTCACCATGGTAAGATATATAAGTGGCTTTCATGGAACAGATTTAAAAGTTGCAAGACAGTTATCAGCAAATTAACATGTGTAATTTGTTTCAGAATGTACCATAGTTAGTGCACAGAGAATCAGGCTAGCTGGGTTTATATCTTGGCTGTGACACTTGCTAGCTATGTGACCTTGGGTGAGTTATTTAGCCTTCTGGCATCCTCATCTAAAAAATGGAGCTAATTGGACCTACCTTATTGAGTTGTGAAGACTAAAAGAGCTAATGAATATTAAATGCTTAAAACCATGCTTGGCACATGATAAGCATCCAATGAATGTTTGCTATCATTAACACACACTCCCATTATCATTATGTTTAGTAATAACTGAAATTATCATAGTTCTATCAGACCAGGACCCCAAATGAATTAAATATTAGACTAATTTTAGTACAAATAGGATAATACTCACTGAAATGAAACTAGAAAAAACACTGATACTTAGATTAATCATCATTTCAAAACTGGTTTTTTTTTTTAAAAAAAAAAAAAAAAAAAAAAGGCAAGGGGAAGGCACAACAAAAGTTTAACCAGTGAGTAAAAATTTGTGATGGCTAAACAGTGAAACTTTGTTGTTGTCCTCAAGATTAAATAAGAATATGTAAAGCATTTTGGAAACCACAAAGTGCTATTTTAGAATAGGATATTATTAATGAAGAAAATAGATTCCACTTGAAAATGTTTTACAAGGTGAGATTTATTATTTTATTTTATACATTCAACTACCTTACTGAAAAATCTACAACTATCATTACAAGAAAATGGGACAAGAAGCAATCTAACTAAGGTCATTCAAGGCTTCATCTTCAGTAGATATACCTGACACTGTAATGAGTCACAGTCAGAACATGAGGACAGGAATGGTGAAGGAGAAACTGACATGCCCACATGCTGGTTGGTGTTCTGACAAAAAGAGCAAGGGATGTAGAAGTGGAAGTTGTGAGAATATCCGTGGCTTAGAAATCAGGTTTGACTCTGCTTTTTGGAAGCAAAGGTGCAGTCAAAGAGGCAGTCCCTTAGCCAAGCAGAAGTAGGTTCAATTATAAATGGAGGGGTAGCTCAAGAAAGACTGCATGTCAAGAAAAAAGAGAGCTATAGATGAATTTTGGTAAATGATTAGAGGTACAATAGAACTCAAGGGATGGGACAATGCAAAGACCTGGATATGACCTTGCTTCACTCCGTAAGCAGGGAGGTTATGAAAAACTGTGAAGCCCCTGCCTGGGGATAAAAGACATCCCCAGTATTGTTAAGAAATGATTTAGAGAGAAAATTGTAAATGCCTGAGCAGAGTTAAATTAAGTCAAGCTGGGGTCAGTGTATCATCTCTGTGCCTATAAATTACCTCTTTCCATCTAGTATCTCACACTGTGGCAGAACAGCTTCTGCTCTAAATGAGTAAATTTCTCCTGTGGAAATTTAGGAGGAAGACATAGGCCTCATGTCGTAGTCTACAGAAGAGAAAAGTCCTGAACTCCTGAGTGCTGGTTGTAGAATAGAATCAAGAGCGGAACTGGTGTAAGTGTACTTTGTGAGGAGGCTAGAGGCCAGGTTAATTTAGTTACAAGAGTGACTGAGAGTTAATCCATAGCACCATCTTTGTGCACAAAGATCAGCATATTATGCAGAAATAAGTTGTGAAAAAGAAAGAAGGAAAGAAAAGAAAGTTGTTTGACTGCTATTACCTCATGTACTTGCTCACGTAGCTTAAGATAAATAGATGTCGTATTTTAGCTGTATAATACATACATATCAAAGTAAACACTCTCAAACCACTCATTTATAGCTGCAGCTCCTTAAAAATAATCCCTCCATCATATGCGGTTCTGATCAGTAAGCTCAATTGGATATTTAAGGAAGCTGCAGTATTTTTCAAACTATATCTGAAGAAATCCAAGATCATGTGGCACCATCTCAGGGAGCCCACTGGGTGGTGTGGAGGGAGGTAAGGGAGGAGCAGGCAAGCAAACAAGCAGGGCTGAAGAGACTCCTCTGCTTCTTAAATCAGAAAAGCCCTGCTTTTATCTGTTTTATCTAACTAGATTCACATAAGATTTCATTTAAGAAACTACACTGGCAAGTGGGAAAAGCACAGGCAATACTGGTCACTGCTATTTACTAGTTCTGTGACTTAGGAAGATTATCTAATCTCTCTGAGCCTTTGTTTCCTCTTTTATGAAATGGGTAGAATAATATTAACAAGCTTGTTATATAAAGTAAATAAGATAAAGTATGTTCAGCACATAGTGTAAAGCTTTAGCATATAGCAGGTACTAGCTGTTAGCTCCTTTTCTATGTTTAAATATATATGTCTAATGCACATATATATTATATATAGTAAATATATAGATGTTTGTATAAGCTTCTGTAGACATCTCCTCTATACCTTGCAGTCATGCAAAAGATACATTGAGAAAGAATTTGGGGTCAGCAGCATCACTCTCTTTCATGTTTCTAGGCTGTGGCTGCCATAATAGTTGCTAGCATAAATCCTCAGCATTTATCTACTCTTCTGCCTCTATATTTTCAGCAGTTTCTATCTGTCAGTAGTTTTCATTAACAGCTCAAAGATATTTTTCAAAGAACTGTAATATTATCATTTATAATAAGCTAAGTCAGTTCACAAGAGCAACCAACCTAAAGAGCATTTTAAACAAATGGATTCACTGATTAACATTAAAAGGAGCGTTAGAGTGGATCCAAAAAAAAACCCTTATTTACCATTGAACAAAAGCACAAAGAGATGAAGTAGCCCGATCAAACTGACAGTCATCAACTAGCAAAATTCCCAGATAGCTATGGCAACTCCTGAACACTTTCCACACTGATTAGCTTATGTTGCATGGACAATACAAGGCAGAGAAAAGCTAAAAGTCACAGGGAACACTACCCCAATTAAGATCACAGAAACCTACAAATAACAAATATTAATTGCAAAATACGGAATGAAGTGCCCACAGTAAACTTTACCACCCTAATTCCACCATTAAAGAACTGTGTGACATTGGGCAAGTTACTTAACTCATGTTTGAAATAAGGTGCTAATACAGGCCTTGGCCTTATTATGAATAACACCTCTTCTGCCAAAATCTATAACCTCAGGTTAATCATGAGAAAACATCAGACAAACCTAAACTGAGAGACATTGTACAAAATAACTCACCAGTACTCTTCAAAAGTAGAAAGGTCAGGAGAGATTGAAGAAATGTCATAGATTAGAGGAGACATGACAATTAAATGCAATGTGGGATCCTGAATTTGATCCTAGACCAGGAAAAGGGCTAGTGAAAAAACTGATAAAATTTGAATTAGGGCTGTAGCTAAATTCCTAGTATTGTACCAATGTTAATTTCTTAGTTTTGATAATTATGCTTATTAAAGACAAAGCTTGGTGAAAGGTATACAGAAATTCTCTGTACTAATTTTGTGACTTTCTAAATCTAAAATTATTTTTAAATAATTTTTTTTAAAAGCTTTGTTGTGAGAACTAAATGGAAGATAAAAATTTAAAGCCATGTCTATTTTTTGCAGGCATGATTCCTTCATCTAACGGCTACATTTAGTGACCATTAACAACAGGAACACTACATTAATACTGGCCAAACCCAGGCTGGGGATCACAAATAATGAAGCATGTTGTTCAACCACAATAAAATGTGCCTACTTTATACTTCAACTGAATGATTATAAATATTTTTGCAAAAATCTACTAACCATCAATATTTCACTCTTTGCATAGTACAATCATGAGTTAGTGCTTAAAGAAGTATGGATTCTGTGTTTGGGCAACGATGACAGGCTTAAATTTTCCTAATTCCTTGAGCATTTAAACATAACATGTCAGATCTTCATTCCTCTGACTCTGTGACTACTCTCATCTTGTCAGATTTCAACAGTTTTCAGTCGGGCAACACCTGGCAAAATAAACCATTTTCATATAAATTGCAGACATCCCATAATGAGTATGGCACTACAGGCAGTAATTCCTATTTCTCTTCTTTTGTTTTAAACTCGAGTTTACATCTAGCCTTGAGGGGCAAACAGCCTGCATTTGAGATAACTAAAGATCCCCGATGCCAAGCTTTTTACCCAAGATTTTGTTTAACAACAACAACAAATCCCTAAAACATTAAAACAAAGGAATCACAATACTGTATCAGTTACAGTTTCTAATAAAGCACTGCTATAGCTCATCCACTTTGGCTTCTCACCTCAGGGATTAAGTGCACAGCCAAAACTAATAAAAAGTAACTTGGCTATTTCTTGGTTTTTGATAGAACCATTCATATGATAAATATACATTTCTTTCTATTATACTATACTCTTGCAAAATAATTTTTGTTTTCTACAAAGGTTATGAGATATCATAAAAATGTCTAATGCATCTGGTTTAAGAATCCAATTCTTCCTTCACATATTTCTGCATCTGTTCACAAAATCCCTTAGACTTCAAAGAAAGATTTTCAAGAGAAAAAGAAGATACATACAGGAAAAGTGGCCATAAATTTTTAGTAGTCCTTTTCTAAGGCCATTTTAATAACGGCACTGTGGGACAAGTATCTTTCTGAAACACTATTAATGACTACAGATTTGTATGGAGATTTATGCTTTCAAAACTTTTTTCTGGTTATAAAAGGAATATATCTTCAATTTAGAACATATGAAAAATACAGAATGCTTAAAGAAAACTTAAATCACTTTTAACCCATTATTTAGGAAGACCAAAGCAAAACAAAAAAGTTAAAAATGGTTGTATCCTTCCAGTCTTTTTTTCTGTGTATATATTTACACAAATATTTATATAGAAGCATAATATTATAATCACACTCTGAATGCAATTTTGTATCTTTTCTCAATTAGTCTTTCAAAAGACTGCATTAGTCTTTCAAATCACCATGCTTAATGACTGAAATTCTATGTAGAAAAAAACATTTAATTCTTACTCTACTCAAAGCTAAATAAAAGGTTTGGAAACATTAATCTGCCCTGGAAATTCTACATCTTGAAACAATCCAGATTAACAATTAACTTTAAGAAAAACCCTATTCATAAATGCCACTGAAACAATAGTAGAGGTTTAAGAAATTTTTTCTTTAGCATTTATAATGATTTAGTGTCCCAAACTTCCCTGGGAAGTCATTAGTGGGCTCTAGTTTGTTTTTCTTTTCTCTTTGATTCTCTATTCTCATGACATTCTCAATCCTTTAGTCTGAAATGAGGGGGAGTTTGGGTCTAAGGCTTATTTACTTTGATAGCATAGGTTTCAATATGCTATTAACTATAAATAATCAACTAATTCTGGTTTTGCAGAATCAAACCCTCAAGGTTAAAGGAGAGAAATATTTGATGGATTTGTCTAATTTTGAATCAATTCTTACCTAACATTGCTGCTGAAATTTAAAATAACATTTAAATAGTTGTTTGTTGTCAAAGAGCTTTCTGTCATATTATGTCCTTTATTCTTATAAGAATCTTGTGAGGCTCACATCAATAAAGAATGCAGCAGTTCAGAAAATTTATGAGACAATCAGAAAAATAAGTTGAAATTAAATTTTGGTTTTCATAATTACTGTCATTGGCTTTACTTTAGCTTCATAATCATGGCGCCATAGATTTTACAAAGCTTAAAGGAACATTAACATGTCTATCAATCCAACTCTTCCTCCACTCAATTTGCTAAAGAAAATAAGCCCAGAGACTGTGACTTGTCATTGTCACACAGCTTGCAAGTGGCAGACAAAGCCCTTGACCTCTGGTTTCCTAACTTCCAGTCTAGGGCTGCTTCCAATACACCAGATACAATATGATACCCTCACACCTACTCATTATGACAATGAATACGCAAAGACGCCAGGAAATTATCTAGTAATCACTGAATCTCCTTTTTCTCTAGATTCCAGAAGATATCTCCGTAGATAATGTACATCAAAGTGCTTAACACTGAGATTGCATTTGGAAGACGTTTGGTAAATGTGTCAATAAGTGAAAAGGTATTCCGCCTCCCCATTTTTGCCAGGAGGGTAAAATTCCAAAAAGTGACGGGATGAAGGCCGCGTCTTGCTCTCAGTACACCACAGTAACAGCAGTGCTGTCAAGCGCAGGACTGGACCGGGCACTTTGGCAGCTTCCTGTCATTCTTTCACAGAGCCTGCTAGATACGGGACAAACCTGGGGCAATGAGGAGGAACTAGAGTGGAAGATGCACTGACACTTGCTCAAGTACCACACTGCCAGAGGGAGAACGTCAAGCAGCTGCACCGACCTAAACTGCCCAATTACTAATAAGACGTCTTCTCTAATTTCTCCGCTGGCCCATTGGCGTGCTATTAGGGAAAGAGGGGTAAAGAGAGAAATGGGACCTTGAGAAAGAGAGCAGTCCCGGAACGACTGGGGTCTCTGAAAACGTGACACCAGGTGTTGACTTTCCGCGTTGCCGGGCAACGGCGGCGGCGCAGCGCTCCTGGGGAGAGAAGCGGCGGCCATGAGGTCTGGCGGCAGCGCGCTCCTTCCACCAGGGAAGCTCTACGTCATCACGTATTCTTGCAACGTCGCCACGTTCTGAGTAGGAGAGCAGTGATAGGCGAGTCGAGTCGACCTTACACGAGAAATGGTTGGTCCTGAGGAAGCAGGAAGGGAGAAATAAGTGGAGGGAGGGAGGGAGGCTGAGAAAGACCTTGCGGGATGGAAAGCTGGCGGGAGAACGGCCGGCCTCAGTTACCTGCAGAGCGGGAGCAGCTTCATGTCCTTTATGAAGTGCCCGGATGAAGCTCCAACACCCACGCGCCTTCCGCGTTGAGTGCAGCGCCATCTTAAGGAGGGCGGAGCCGTTTTGTCCTGGATGACGTCTGCTCAGAGAGCCAGTCTCAGTCCCGCCCCGCCTGTGTTGCTGCGCATGCCCGTGTCCTCCGGGCGTTCTAGCCGAGGGGGCGTGTTGTTTTTGCGGCGCAGGTGGGACGGAGACTTTGTGGACATTGGCTTTAGTGTTTTCCTTGGGTTCCTCGTCTTTGCCTAGGCTTCCTTGGCGGGAATTTCTTTCGGGGACACTTGTAGCAAGTGTCTTGGGAAGAAAGTAAAGTAGGTTGCCTTTCTGATCCTAGCTATCCAGAGGCAACTTTTAAGAAGTTTCTCCATGATGGGGGCTCCCATTTCTAGTAGAAGCTCTGTACGTGGTCTTTTGAGATCTATGTGGCTTCATTAATTCCTTCGGTCTGCAAAGTTTGTTGAACCCTGCTTGTGCTAGTTATTGAATGTGCAAGGAAAGACATTTCTTGCCTTTAAGAAGTGTACGACCGGGTTGAGTAGCAGATAAATAAATGATGCGCACTATTTTAGGTGTTAAAGAAGCAAACACCAGGTTTGGGGAGGGGGGAGAAGTGGTTAGGACTGTGGTGCTTCGACCTGGTCCAGTAAAGGCTTCAGGAAGAAGGTTGTATATGGTGAAAGAAATTGTTTTGTTTTGGGTTAAATTATGAGAAGGGTTCATACAGTTCTCTTTCTTTTGTTTATGCACCTAAAAATCTCCCAAATTAAGAATATTTCAGTAAAAATATAACTGAAAGAGATTATGTGTTTTGCTGTATTTATCCATTCAGCTAATATTGAAAATTACCAGGGGGAAGTAGGAGATAAGTTGTATAAAAGATGCCTGTACTATTAAGGAGCAGAAATCTGGCGGGGTGAAACAAAACTTAATAAAACCATACAGTAAAATCTCAAAAGTGTACAAAGTACTGATGCAGTTCAAGCATAATTTGTGTTATTCAGAAGTGAGCAGGGAAGGAATTATAGGGATGAAGGAAAACAAAAACTAAGAGAATCAAGTTTCATTCTTCAATAAAACTGATCTGTTTGCTTTGGGCTGTTAAATTTGATTGCTTGTAGTACTTCCAAATGTGATGCCCATAAGATAGATGCTTGGGTCTGGAGCTCAGGAGAGGTTTGAACTACAAAACGAATGGTAACAAACCAAGGAAATCTTCGAGACCACCAGATAGAGTTTGTGGAATTTAAAAGTGGTCAGATGATGGAAATTTTAAAAAGTAGCCAAGAGATGTTGGAGAACCTAAAGAATGTGGGATTACTGAAACCCAGGGAAAAGTCTTGCCAGGGGAAGGGATATATAGTATCCCTTTTAAAATGTAGTTTTATAAATGCCTTACATGTTTAGACTCATAATAGAGCAAAACATTACAATACAGCTTTTTTACAGGTATATTTTTATTTAGAGTACATGACCCTAGGAATTAGCAAGATTAGATTTCTGACATCTTTAGCCATCCAGATTACAAGATAAAACCTACCAACAAGATTGTGGTGCTCCAAAAGCTGTCAAAGGGTACACTCACTTTATTTCCTCAAGGAGTAGTTCTTAGTCTTTTCTGTTGACTCATATGACTGGTAATATTTTCATGGGAGATATTCCAAAATATATTCCCACTAACAAAGGGCATATCAGACTCCAAGTTTGATAACTTCAATATCCTGATATCCTAAGTTATTTACTAACTTTAAGACTGTATTAGAAGTAATAAACTGTTTCGCAACTCAGTGGTGACCTGGTAACTGTAAGGTGTCACTCAGCCAGCTAAGTTGCTTCTTGGACAGGGACTATAGTTTATAATTCTCACCTTTACCCATCACTTAGAATAGTGGTTTATGCAGAGTAGGCACATCTTTTAAGTCTAAACTTGATTTGAACAAATAACACAACAATTTTCAGATGGTTAATGCTTTTAACAGCCAGAAGGAACAATTGACAACAACAGAAAAGACACAGGACCTATTAAACGGGAACCAGTTCTATCTGCTTTTGTACTTTTTCACAGTAGCATTCTGGTGTTGGGGAAAGTATGATCAAAAAGCTCACCATCTTTTAAGAGGAGCGTATGTATATTCTGTCTATTTTAATAAGTTTTTAATAATGGTAACTGTGAATCTTCAGGGAAATATATTATTCAGTATATCTTTAAAGAAAAATTCTGTGATACACTTTTGAAATGTTGCCATATAAAATGGTTAACATTTTAAAAGTTTATTTTATGCAGTGGTTAAGTTTGGTTAAATGAAAAATTCACCTATGATACCTCATTCTCCAACAATGTTGTTTAAATGAAGCACCACTGTATTTAATGACAGTATTTTACCGCTGCTATCATTTTGGTAAGCTGAAGAGCTTTAGTGAAATGAGATATAAATGTCATATTGAAAGCAGACTTGTTTATACTTAAGATTAAAAACTTTTATAGTCCTATACTTATAATATACACTATATGTCTACATACATTCATGCTTACAATTTTGAATACTCATTTAAAATTTGATTTCTCATCAACACTTTTATAGTAAGTTCTGGTAATTTTGCTCTCTCCTTAACATTCCCTGCAAATCCTCTCTTGCTAGAAACAGCAGATTAAAACCAGACTGGCAGTTGGGGAACAGTTTCTATTGCAACCATGTGTGTCAGAAGAAAGGATTAGGTTTCCTTGTCCAAGAACATCAAGGGGAACCTCCACCTCTGCAGACACACCTCTATTCCTCAGTAATGGAGAGTTTATACCTAGTTAGATTTAAATGGGATAAGGGAAGAGTTTAAATCCACTCTTAGCTCTAGTAGTATAATCAGTCCTCAAGTCTCAAAGTATCCAATTTTGTTTCTCTAATTTAATTCTAAGTGTCAGGTTGGTATTAGATGCTGATCAAGGTAATGGAGAGTTGCCCTACACATTTATTCACTTAAAGAAGAATTTTGGAGACTGCAAAGACTAGTTGGCAATTGTATTCAAAACTTACTTAAAGCACAGTCCATTCACCCCTGAACTTTCATTTATATTTAATGTGTTTTTCAAATACAGAGAAGGAGATTTCATAATAGAAGCAAACCTTTCTCTTTGTAATTATGGGGGTACAGCCGCAGGTCTCTGGCCATTCCATCTCATGCTGGACCCGTTGTAAGAACACAAATCAAAGTGAAGTATATTCTGCCCTTGAATGAGATAACTTCCAAGAGCTATTAAAGTATATGTGAAACTGTAATAAGATTTGGAGATTGTTCTTTTTTCAGTTTTGGCTTAAGGCTTCATTTTGTAGCTGATGAAACTGATCCACAGATACTAAGTATTTTAACCAAAATCACAGAACAAATAAGAACAGGAAGTTCCAGTCTCCAGATGAATGCTATACTTTAAATGATACAACTATAAAGCTGAAGAGGCTAGGGCTGGCCGATCTAAGTGGAGAAGGGTTTCTCATAAAGCCACATCCTTGTGTTAGTCTTCAAAGTCAGAACAAGTAAATGTCCAATTTTTAAAAGGCTAATGCTCTCATTTCACCACCCCTAATGTTAAAAGATGCTGTCTTTTCCTAGTAGTTTTTAGGTGAGAGCAAATTATAGCATCTTAGTATAACGACAATAATCAGAGGTTTATCTTATTTTAGGGAAGATTTTTTAGGATTTTAAGGTAGTCATAGTATCACTTTCTTTCTGAAAGATGCCATCCAGCAAAATCAAGGGAGAGACTAAGTGATATAAATAGCAAAATGGGATTTTTCTCAGAGTATCTTTTTCTTAAAATTAAGGGCCAGGCCACAATTTTTGTGTTGCCAGATTCAACATCTTGCCTTAAGGACTCTGTTTCCTACTCCACAAAAATGAAGCTATTTTGATTGGGGTTAAGAGAAGGTGGGGAGGGTGGGTAGAGTCAAAGCAGATACAAGTGAATAATTTGCATGTATTGATCTTCAGTACTATGACGTGTTTCATGGAGGAAATGGAACTTAAAATTAACCAAATTAAATTTTTGAAAGTACATTTTACTTTGTTGTCTCTCTTTGTACAATGTATCTTTTCCAGGTGGTATAGCCCTAAAGACAAGATCTATATGCTATCTGCACACCTATTTTAATATCACCATCCTTAGCTCCCAGCTACTTTATAACTCCCTGTTTGCCCCCTTGTTGCTCCCAGTGGGGCAAACAGGCTTCCCACTTCAAAGTTTCTCTTTTACAAAAAGAACTCTAGCAAGATCTCAAGAAAGCTTCCCAGAGTGGCTTTTAGATAGGCTCTTTTCTGTTTTGTCTTTGTAATCAAACTATATTAGATCCCTTCTGACATCCTGTCTAGTGATGCTAGGATCCTAGCTGTGGCTACTGAAAGTAAAACAATGCTGAGATCTTGACCTTTCTGAAAACAAGATCAAAAGATATCTTCATCTTTCTAAAAATTAGAGTCTTAACCTCACTGTCTCAAATTCCATTTCAGCCAGCCAGATTCCACTGGACTTCTTCAAACCCCTGACAATTGCAGTCAGCAATGTTTTTCTTTACTTTTTCTCATTAATAAATAGAACTGAGCATGAACTTGGAGAAAATCTGCAAGCTTATGTAATTTTGATCTCAGCAAACCATTTAAACCTTCATGTGCCTCTTTTTCCTTATATGTAAATGAGTGAAAAAAGAGGAGGGCTAGATTACACCATTGTGACTCTTGAGGTTCTACTAGTTTTTGACTTGTCCCCAATAAGAATCATTTAAAGATACAGAAATAGGTGTTATATTCAGGATCAACGTTTCAGAGCATATCTGCTGACCCCATGTCCATGGAAGATACTGAGATACAGATGTTGAGAATGAGCCCCAAAACTTTTCTCAAGGCTATGCACCAGGCAACTATGCTCAACCAAATAAAATTGTCCCTACTTGTCATACTGGCATAGCAGGTTTAGGTTTATGAAAGACAGAAAATATGGAGCTTCTTAGCCACCTGTGGATATGAAGTGATAGATTGTTTTTCAAAGGGTAAGTAGGGAAAATATCTTGACCTGTTTTCATTCTGTTTAGCTACTTTAAGTAGCGGCTTCCTTAGTTCCCAACTGTATTATCATTTTTTTTCTCAGAAACATGCTCATTATTTTGTAATGGGCAATCACAGTGATTTGTATGACAGCTGCTAGCCCAAGAGAAAGTTCCAGGAGAGGGCTACCTAACAGGTGCTATGGCCATTAGGAGAGGAATGGAGCCACTATCCACTCACAGCTTGACATGTGTGGGGAACAAGGTATGTGTGTGTGGAGCGGGAAATAAATACCCCTGCCTCTCTCTCCTCTCACCCTCTGATATTATCTTTTGTTCCCTCCCATTTGATGAACCTCAGGGCAAAGGAATCTGATTGATCTGGTCCATAAGGACAGGCCCTCCTGTGCCCCCAGATGCACAGAACAGCATACAAAATGGTAGACAGTGGATTTGGAAGGCCAAATGGAAATAGTATAGAGCTACTATCTATTTACAAAACTAGAAATATAACTGTACCGATGTGATTAAAATCTAAATCTTAGGATAACTTTCTAACTAGGCATTAAACTTTTTGAAGGCAAGACCTTCATATTCATCTCTGACTTGGAGAACTTGGCACATCAAAGAGGAGTTCAATAAATATTGGTAGATTGATTAAATGAAAAAATCAACACATGTGAGGGGGAGTAGGGAGGTTTCAGTGGGATATTTTAAAGATAGGCAGTGCAGGGAATTGGGGAAAATTTTTTCTGAGCCCAAGGTAAACCCTGGAAGCATTTTTTAATTTTCTGATATATGATTGCTTTCTTGTGGTTTGCTCTTTCTGCTAAAAAGCAGAATGCATAAAATATTCTGATTAGTTAAGGGTTATTAGGTTCCAACTAATGTTTTATATATAAATCTAAATTACTACTCTTCCTACATTCTGCTTCCCTTTCAGGGGGTCGAATCCCTGTGGGAGAAAGGAGCATTCCTGTGGTGGGTAAAATAATTTCTATGGAAACTTTTCAAAACTTAATTTCTGTAAACACTATGTGAAGATATGATTTATTTCTGGAATCAACCCTTGTACTTGCATCATCTTCCAATTTATCATCAAGTTCTCTGTGTGCCAGCATCTCTTTTTAAGGATCTGTCCATATCAGTTGTAATCTAAGAGGGTGAACTTCCACTAGAAGGGTTGAGGCAATGGGAAGCAAAAGAAGAGATTGTGTTCCAGGAGGCAATGGGTGCATTCGACTTCATTCCCAGTTCCATCTATGCTATAACCAGGAAAGTGACATTGGAAAGTTCTTAACTTCTGAGCCTCTTTTTTTAACCAAAAAAAAAAAAAAAAAATGAGAACGTTTGAACCTGACAGCTCGCAACGCCCCTTCCAGCCCTTAACATATAAGCTTATACTCATGTAGGTGCTGCCTTTTTAACCCAAGGATCGCCCCCTACTTTGGAAATACACCTGTAGACTAACAAGCTGAACTATCCTCCCACTTTGCCAGATGGTTCTACTGAGACCTGAATGATTTTTTTATTTTGTGACTCTGGAAGACCCAGAAACTATGTGTTGGGTAGTCTAGTGTTGGAGGAATTGAACTGAGTTGTGACTAACTTGAAGAGAGTGTTGTTACTAAGAAAATCATTAGATAAAATTCAATAGAAGAAATAGAGTCTTCTAATATTATCACATGTATCTCCTGGGGAGGGAGGGTGGCAGTTTGGGAGCTAGTGTTAGGGGAGAGAGTCTGGAGGCAGAGTAAGAGCTGGAGGAGATAGGGGAACCATTGATCTCTAAAAGTTGTTGGGCAAAGGTGCCAATACTTTTATTCATTCATACCGTTCACTCATTCAGAAATCATTTAATGCCTACTTACTGCATGCCCTTAAAACTAAAGGACTGAAAAGGTAATCTTTGTGTCATTCTAAGTACTACATATGATACTTCTTACATGTTATCACATGTATCGCTTTTTCTTGGCTCTAGTTTCCTATTTCACACTCTGAAACCTCAGAGACAAATGGAATCAGCAAGCCAGTATTCTTCCTTCCCTTGCTGCCATCCTTCCCACATTTATTGACCACCACCTATTAACATGGTCCTAAGTTGCAGTGCTCCATGGGAGGATTGGAATGTGGATCCCATCATGGAGAAGCCCAGTATTGCAGGGAAGATTTCTTGTAAACTTATTAAAATATAATAGGATAGGGGCCATTCTAGAGCACAAACATGGTAGTGTAAACTCAAGTCGCCCAGTGTTTATAATATTAGCAACTAAATAGCTTGGCATAAGTCCACAAGGCCACTGACAGTCAGAATGAGGACACACTTCCTGGGGCCTTTCTCCTGGTTGAGAAATAAAAATAAAATCCTAAGCCCTCAACCAACCTAATGGGCCTCCTCTTGGCCAGGGTGATCCCAGAGAAACTTTAAAATTGAGTTCTTGGCCATGATGGGATGGGAGGTCAGACAAACCTTGTCATACTCCCTCCCTCATTAACCACCTTTAGGCTTTCTTTCCTAAGGGTTGAACAGAACCAGCATTTTGAAAAGACTTGCTCCATCTCTGATTTCAATCAACTGCCTAATGCTTCTCCTCCCTTTTTGTGGTTTCTGCACTGCAACTGACCAGCATTCCTTCCAGATAAGAGGCCACCACCTATGGAGTGGTTGTGACCAGTCTGCAGAGAATGTGCAGGGAGGGGTTTTGTGTCCTCTGCTTCACCTTTTGACATCAGAGGGCCGAAAACCACCCTTGGATCATGCTAATGCTGCCATTTTTTGTACCTACAATTTATGAAAGGGCATGAAGTTCAACTATGCATGCACATGTTTCTTCTTTCATAAGTATTCATTCTCCTCCTATAACTTATTAAATATGTATATTTGACCACTCCACTCAGCATAAGTTCCTGTTCCCCGTACTGTCCTGTTCCTTCAAAGTATGTGTTTCTGGCTTCTGGCTGGAGGCTCTGCTTCCCAGCCTGTCAGAATAGCCACCCTGCAGGCTGTAACCCTTTATGAGAAATAAAGCCTCCTTTCCAAATTATGAACCTCATCATTCTTCAATTGACGTGATCAACCCACACAACCCCACACTAGCCCTGGCTACACTTATCACTTATGTTGTCACTGCTAGTTATCACCTCAGTAAGAACAAGACCCACCATGCCTAGGGCACAGAAGATCACAGGACATGGTACTTTGGTTTCTCCTCAAAGAGTAGCATACCTTCAGAACTTATTTGATCCTTATTTTCCCAGAACTGCTTAGGAATCAAGGAGAGAAGGGAAAAAAGAGGGTCTGCAGCTCTGACCTTTACTGTGTTAGGAAGATCCCACTTCAACCCTGTTGCCACTCCTATTGTTAAGACTGTAATAAGGTCTCCTTTCCTACATCACCCAGCTTAGCTCTCATAGATTTTTAGATCTTTCCAGTTGTCTGACTTTTAACATCAGGAGGCAGTGGAGTGGGGGGACATGATGGTAGTAACACACAAACACAGATTCTTGAGGGTTTGATATTCTGTTATTAGCTCACCTAACAAGTACTTATTGAGTGTCTGTCATGCCATACATTATGCCAAGTACACTATAAGATACTATCCTTCCTCTTCAAGATCTCAGTTTAATGAGGGAGACTGCAAACAGAATTTCAAGTGAAATGTCTTTGTATCATGAAGACCTTTCAATGTCCTTTGAATCACACTTTATGGGAAGTCCTGGCCTCACTGGTTGCCATTTGTATAACCTTGGACAACAGGCTTCCTAAGGGTTCTGGACCCCAGTTTCCTCATCTGAAGATGGGGACAAAGGGCAACAAGTTCCCCGAGTTTCCTTTCAGCTCTATGATGAGCATGGAGTTGGATCTCAAAGGAGGTACTGAATAGAATTCTGAATTGGAAAGAGGAGCAGGGTGACTTTAGGAGAGAGAACTGCTTGAACAAAGCATGGATGTGTAAATGAATGAGGCACAGAGAAAGGCGAAGGTAAAGAGAATAAGGAATTGACACATCTCCCTGCTTCCGCCACAGCCCCCTTCAGTATATTTTCAATCAGCCACCAGAGTGACCCATTAAAATGTAAACCAGATCATAGTCACTCCCTCTGCTCAAAACCCTCCAGTGGCTTCACATGTCATTTGGGAAAAATCCGAAGTCTTTATCAAGACCCATAAGACCTAAATGACCTGCATTCTCCATCCCAACCTCCCTTTCTTACTCTTTCCCATCTTCTTCCTCTGCCTTGGACACAGTGGTCTCCTCTCCAATCCTTAGCATTTACCACCTAACATATTTTACGTTATTTTCTTTTCCTCTAGAGTGTAAGCAGCATAAGAGTGGGGACTTTTGTTTGCTTTATTCTCTATCCCCAAAGTTTAGAACATGCACATCTAGTAACATATTTGTTGAATGAATTTCATCATTTTACAGATAAGGAAACTAAGACCAAAGAGGGAAAGGGAATGAGGCCACACTGCTCCTTAAAAGGAGTCTGTCTGGGTTAGTAAGTACACAGATATTCTCTCTCTCTGCCCCAAGGGCTCTATGATAGACAGAATAATGGGACCCAAGATGTCTACATCCTAATCCCCAAAACATGGCAAAGAAAACTTTGCAGATGTGATTAAGTTAAGACTCTTGAGATGGGGATATTTGTCCTGTTTATGCTGATGGGCCCAGTATAATCACAGGGGTTCTTCTCGGAGGAAGGTAGGAGAGTCAGGGTCAGGGAAGGAAATGCAGTGATGGAAACTGAAGTTGGAAGATGGAAGGAGGCCGCGAGCCAAGGAATACAGGTGGAAATGTATAGGATAGATTCTCTCCTTGAACCTCCAGATGGAACACAGCCCTGCCAACACCTTGATTTTAGGATCTCTTACCCCCAGAAATAAAACATATTAAATTTGTGTTGCTTTAAGCCACCAGGTTTGTCGTATTTGTTAGAGCAGCAATAGGAAACTAATAAGTTCTCTTCATTGCACTGTAAGAGCAAATGCTGGGCAGGTAAGGCAGAGACGGTTCATTAATTTGTTATTTAATAAATAGCTATTGAGCCCCACCCCCACCCCCCACCCCCGCCGGAAACACACGCACACTTTCTGGTGGAACACCAGTTACTGCATGTAACAATACAATGTAAAGAACATAATTCCTGCTCCCCAGAAGCTTACAAGCTAGCAGCTATGGCTGTGGCTAGGGGATGGCAAACCCTGAATTCAAGGAGGAGGAATCTGTGCCTGACTCGAGACGGATGCTTAGGTCCCCAGATGGAGAACCAGGGAGCCTCATCCAGGGATATGATTCCAACAGATAAGGATGTGTTCTGCCCCTGATCTGTCACCCTGCAGTCACATATTTTCGATAAGCCTCCAAGAGAGGGTTACTCAAGAATGCTTCTCACCTGAAGAAGGAATTTTAGAACTGAGCCTGAGCTGGTGTGCTATGTTAGTACCCATATCTTCTGGCCATTGTTCCTGGATTCTGTGCGTGCCTTTTGGTGGTTGGCCTAACTTCTGACATTCTTTTCCTTGGCTTCTTCAACTCTATTAGATTTATTTATTCACTCATTTATTAATTGACTCAACCAACATTTATTGTATATGTTGATAAATCTGTCTCAGCAAAGGAAAAAAGTGAGGGAGGATATGAGAGGGGAACTTTTACATCTTACTTTATGTAATTTTTTTAAAAGCGGTAGGATTTTATGTGTGTGTGTGTGTGTGTGTATTTCTTTAATTTAGGGATTTCCAGTGTGTGTTTTTTTTAATTTTAAAAAAAGAAACATACTTTCTGAGAGCTACTATGAGCCAGGCACCACGGTAGTAGACACTGGGGATAAAAGAGCAGTCCTGAACTACACTTACAGCTTAACAGGGGTGACAAGTGAACAGAGGATTGCCCATCAAAAGCAAGAGTGGTCTGATCATTATCAAGGTTTGGGCCTTTTGGCCTTGCCCACCCCTGGCCTCAGTTGTTTTGCTAACCAGAGCCAGCTGTGTGGCGGGTGTCTACTCCCCTGCGCCTATGTCCCCCCCTGGGCCCTTCACGCTCTGCCTCCCACACCCTGGCAGACACAGGCATTTCCAGACCCGTTCCCAGGATTCTATTTAGAGCCAGCATCCTGTGCAGCTCATGAGGAGTCACAAGCCTTTGAAGAGATAAGAGGAGGAACTTGGAAGAAAACATGATGAACACGGACAAAGCCAAGGGGGAAAATATGCTTGTTTTCATTTGCTTTGCTTTCACACCACTTTCTATAATCCAAACAGTATGTTTCTTCTTAACGCACTGCAAAGATGTGAGCCACCTACCCAAGGTGGAAGAGGCACCCCTCCTGGTGCTTTCCCAGTGCCCTGTGCCCACACATTCCATAGGATCTCTCACATCCCATCCCATCTCCCCACTGTTTGTGTCCTCCAGGGACCCCTATGCCCCGTACACAGCCACTGCTCTATGAATAGTTGCTTAATTGAATTGAACAGAATACAGTGTAGGTACTAGTTTGGCCAAATTTTGAAACGTCTGAAGTTTAACTCTCATTTTAGAAAGCTGCAATCTGATTAAAATTCCATTTTAATTGATTATTTCTAAGAAAACATAGAAATGTCCCCACAACTCTCAAATAAATATTCACCAATGACGTTTTCAGCCTGATTTGACGAGCCGAGGAGGAGGGCAGGTTGCGTACATCATAAAAACTTCGTTTTCATTACCCTCTGACTTGTGGTTGTGTATGAAAAAGGAGCACAGGCTATAGAAGAGGGAAAAATACTTTGACAGCTATAAAGTGGGTTGCAAAGGTTGGTTTGTTTTCACACAACTGACACAGAAACCGTCCATGCATTCAGTCACTTGCAGACTGAAGCAAATATCCGTGTTTGGATGGGACAGAGGAATGGTGGGAAGAACTGTCACTTGTACAGAGCATTCAGTTGTGCTGGGCTTAGCCAGGACACAGATGGTTTTCCATTGCTGGAATTGGTCAACGACTGTGGGGCAAGTGCCCAGGCTCTACTTTCCTTTCATCTGTGATGAAGGGTTTTCACTGTTCAGATACTTACTTGAAGAGATAAATTCTTGATTTAAAAAAAATTTCGAATCAAACAAGTGACAGTGACATGTTCTGGCGCCATTTCATACCACTCCTGACTTCTTAGAAACAGTCGATGCCATTTGTCTTCTCTGGCAGGGATTGCTAGCCCTGGCTTTGCAACGGTCCAAGGAGCTTCCGGTTCTCCAGGGGAATTGCAAAATATTCTAAAAATTAAATTAAACATTCATTTTATTTTAATTTACACATGCCATCCAGTACTTTTAGAAGGTGTCAGCACTGTGGAATGATGTGACCAACAAGAATATGTTGCAACTCTGAGCTGCAGCTGTAAATTCTCAGAAGATGCTGGTCGTCCTGAAGTCCACTGCTATTTGATTTTCTCCATGGCCAGCTGTGACAGTTAGCCTACGCCTATCTCTCTGTGTAGCTGTAACCATTTGTATAGGATGGTAAGATATTATTTCATAAAGCCTTAGTCTAGTAAGTTCTAAACATTTTTTTATCTCTCTCAAATAAATACAGGTCAAATCTTCCCCAGTAACAAAGTAACTAAGCATCCACATTTTACAATTGTAATATAATTTTGATATGAGAAAACTATTTCTTGGTCTCCAGGATCTAGAAAGTAAACATATAACAAACAATTAGATATGTTAGGATCGTGTTCAGGGAGTCAGATGTTCTGCACATCACTGTCCTAACCTCTATACTACATATTTCTTGCTCTTTTCCCTTTTACTTAAGCATATCTTGATGTGTTGCCTAGGAGTTTATGTGTGTTATTATAACAGGACAAAGAATTATGTAAAACAAATCCCCAAATGGTTTCTTTTCCCTAGCAGTCCCATTATAATGTAGACAAAACTCAACTAGACTACTTTCCTCCATTATGTAGAATTGCTATTAAAAAGAAAGAATATAGAAAAAAAAATTTAGGGAATGGTGGGAAACTAATGCACAATGATCTACTTAAGAGGGCACTATAAGTAGGAGTCAAGCTCTAACGTGGAAATTGCTTATTTAAAATATTTTTTCAATTTTAAAAGGAATACATACACAAGGTTAAAAAACCAAACTAAAAAGAAAAAAAACACAAAAAGTAAAAGTTCTATTTTCCAACATACTACCCCAACTCCTGAATCCCACTACCAAGAGAAACACTGATAGCCATTTGTTGGGTACCTTTCCAGAACTATTCTATGCATATTACAAAGATGTCACAAATACCCACATGCTTTCTTCCCCTACAAGCTCTACAACTTGATTTTTTTCCCTTATTATATCCTGCACATCTGTACATATCAGTAAACATACATACCTCAATTTTAAAAAAATCAAAAGCATGCCATTGAGTAAGAGTAATATTTGTTTATACAACGTCTTTTTGATAAACATTGGGACTGTTTTTAGATGGTTACTATTGCAAACAATATGCTTCAGTGAACTCTTATAAATATATATTTGTACACATAAGAGAATAAATCTTATATATGTAGAGTAAATTTCTAAAAGTAGAATGACTAATTCTGAGATTATATGAATTTATATCTTAATAATTATCCTTTAATGTATCTGCAAAGATGTTGACCAACATACACTCTCAGCAACAATGCATAACAGCATATTTAGCAACTGCTCCCATCACTGAGACTTTGGGTTTTTTTCTAAATAAAAGCGTATAAATATTATCATAATTTACTTCTGGAGTTCACTGGATTTTTTCCTTTCATAGAAATCTATACTATGTAAACTTGATACAGTGAGGATGCTTTCTTTTGTAATTAAAAGAAATTAAAGAGATTCAGAACACTTGTTTGTAACTATTTTTGGAACAAAATTCCACTTGTAAAATAAAAGCCTAGAATATGAGACCATTCATCAAAAGAAGAGCATGGGAGGGAGCAGTTAGAGACAAAGCTCTGTTGACCAAGGATGGGCTGATGGTGGGGAAATGAGTAGGTCTTGAAGCCTGCTTACCTGTGAGCACTAGAGATGGTAACCCAGTGGTATCGACTTGCAGGAGCCCAGAGATAGGTATAAGCTTCTTGCAATGTTCCCACCTCCCCAGGAGGTCATAGTCCCCAGAATGAGAACTTATTTTATAGGATATACCTATAATGCAAGGTACAATGGTCATATTGCACTTAGTTTTTCTTTCTTGCACCCTAAAGACAAAATCTCTGTTTCTCATTTTAAGTTCTTTCACAATGGAGTGTACTTAATTCCTGTTTTCCTCACATACACTTGAAAGTATGGCTACTTTAGGATCCATCTCCAGGTTTACACATTTTCTTTAGTTTAGAAAACCCACGTGCTCCACTCTCTGAATCATCACCAGGAGATATTCAGAGCAAGAATTCTTTGTAAAACAATATCCAGATTCAAGGGAAAACATCTGTGTCATGGCAACTTGAAGTCCAGTCTGGTCTACTACAAAACATGTTTCTGTAACATTAAGTATCTTATATGCAATTGGTGAAAAGGAAAATTATGTCAATATAATATGGAATTTGTAAAACTCAAACATAATTTTCTAGTTAAGGAGAGCTGAAATAACAGAAATAAAATTATACCCTCCAGTATGAAAGGAAAAACCTTTAGTGTGGCTGGTGCTGAGCAGTAGTTCTTTCAGCTGTATTTTCAGAAAATTATAAAGAAGTGCTTGATTGCTTGATTTCTGGAGGTAGTACAAACTTGTATAAACACAATTAAGTGGAATTTGACAGTACCAGTATTTACTCTTTGGTATGGACTGAATTGTCTCCCCATCAAGTTAATATGTTGAGAGAGAGGCAACATGGCAGATGAGAAACACCTCCAACCAGAGGAAAAACTTTAGATGAAAGTGAAAAAAACAAGCAGGCAGACGAACATAGATTGGATGGGGGTTGGAAGGAAAGGTGCCTGAACCCATAGGAGAGTCCATGAGAAGACGTTGCAGAGCAGAACTAGAAGCAGAAAGGCATCCACAGGATCTAAACCTCAAGAGGACTGGAGACCAGTGACAAGGGTAGGTGGAGCGGTTAAATTTCCCCTCCCTTGCATCTCAGACTGCTGGTGGCCTCCTGAGCTGCTGGAGAGACCTGCTGACACCAGCCCAGAGATGGCTGCTGCCAGTGAGTGGTGAGCCTCCTGCAGACAGAGCACCGGGCTCCTAGCTCCCTCAGGATACATCCCACCCCACAGACCCGAGCCAACCAGCAGGCACCATATGCTTCATTCTCCTCTTCCCCTCCCCAACACCCGGCTGCCGGAGAGAGACAATTTAGCCACCACCCGAGGCATCCACAGGGAACTGGACCTTTCCTTTTGGGGCCCAGCAGCAGACTGAGGGGTACTCGGACTGTGAGCTCCCTATCCACTGGCCCTCCCTGGTGTTGCTTGCCTGGTGACTCCAGCAGAGCAGGGCAAACCCTGAGACAGACATTGATCTAGATTGTGGGTGACTTGAGACCAGCATTCTTCTCCTTGGCAGGGTTAGGGATTGATCTCTGAGACCAGGGTACAGGCCTGCAGGTCAGATCTGCTACCCCAGGTCTCGATCACATTGCCTGGGGGCACAGAAGGGGTATTTGAACTGGACTACTGAG
This sequence comes from Cheirogaleus medius, assembly GCA_008086735.1. Lineage (NCBI taxonomy): Eukaryota > Metazoa > Chordata > Mammalia > Primates > Cheirogaleidae > Cheirogaleus > Cheirogaleus medius. Next base: position 11,053,479 of record VBSM01000729.1, on the reverse strand, counting down.
GTGTATGTGCATTCAGGGGCAGATCAGAGTGAGTCCTAGTTGTACCATGCTCGAGGGAAAACCCTCCTCCCACGGGAGGGTTGTGCTTCCAGCTCAGGCTGTGATCCTGGGCAGGTAACTTCCTGGCTCACATCACAGTCAGGGGAGCTCTGCTAGCTTGAGGTCCTGCCTGCCAGCAGAGGTCCAGAAGAAACCACAGAATAGGGGTGGGTGGAACAGACTGCCAGACTGCAGGTCTCACATAGCCCCACCTCCACATGCAGACTTCTTGGCTGAGTAGGGCCATTACAGCCCCTCCTTGGCAGCATTTCCCAGAAGAAGAGAACAGACCTTTGATCCCTGCTAACAGCATTTGAGGAGCTTGGGAGCAGACTCACCCAACCCAGCTCTGCCCAGCCTCACTCCCACACCTGCTCTCACTGAGGTGGAGGATAAGGACACACCTGGAAGTCCCAAGGCCCCACCCACCACCTGAGGAACTAGGGTGCCTCTCCAGAGGAATGAGAACTGGTTACAGAACCCCAAAACAACATTGCAGGTAGCTTGTCCCAGCAAGTGCCACCTATTGACAGGGAGGACAATTTGCATCCCCTTTTACTGCATTTACTGACTCATCACACAGGGTTTGGTCGAATCTCACCTACAAGGACCACCTACTGATTCAGAGACTAAACTAGGCATGTCATTATCTAAATGAAAATCCAAAGGTAAGAAGAAACAGCTGCTCCAGATAGGAAGGAATCAACAAAAGAACTATGGAAGTATGAAGACTCAAACTGAAAGGACACCCCCAAAGGGGAACACCAGC
>VBSM01000729.1:11010804-11052571 GCA_008086735.1 Cheirogaleus medius | reverse complement strand
AGCCAAGGAGGGAGGTCTTAGAAGAAATCAGCCCTGCTGGCACCTTGATCTTGGACTCCAGCCTTCAGGACTATGAAAAAATAAATTTCTGTTGTTTAAGCCATCCAGTCTGTGCTATTTTGTTATGGTAGCCCTAGCAAACTCATACACTTGTGGACACACAGATCTGGAGATATACCACCACATAAACAAAACAACTTAAAATTAAAATTATTCACTGTGATAATTCTTATGATAGCAAAAAACAAACAAACAAAAATGAAAACAAAGTTCCTTCCACGGGTGACTGGTAAACTATAGCATATCCACACAGTGTAGTAATTTGCTTAGGTTTATTTAGTTGTTTTACATGAGAGGGTAAATCCAGTCCTGTTACCCCATCTTGGCCAGAAGCGAAAGTCCCACACTATTGGTTTTATGCATTTTTTAAAAGATAGGGTCTTGCTCTGTTGCCGAGGCTAGAGTGCAGTGGTGTCATCATAGTTCACTGCAATCTCAAATGCCTGGCCTCGCCCTCCCAAAGTGCTGGGGTTACAGGCATGTGCCACTAAGCAGACTTTTTACGTATTTTTAAATATCCCTGTGGCAAACTCCAGCTGATCTGTTCAACTTATCTCCCACATAATAATTACTATCTTTATTAGCGCTCTGGTTACAAAGCCCCATTCTCTTTTATTTTAACACGCAATTTTATAGTAAGTAGTGTTTTTAAAGAATGCATATATTATTATATAGCAGTTATAGCTTGTATAATTAAAGAGCCTGTACAATTGATGTAGATTATTGGCATATACTTTAGACAAAATCAATGAATACGTAAAGATAAGACCTTTACTAACATTTTAAAAAGTGAAACCAGATAGTCAGATCTTTGAAGGTGGGTTTCATTTTATATAAGTCATTGTATTTCCCTTTCCCATAGTGCCCAGCACATAAATCCTCAAAACTATTTGTTGTTTTGCTATAATAAACTTATTGGTGGTCCAGGAATATGTTGTTATTTTCATCATGATTATTATAGCTATTACGTATTGATTGTCTACTGTAAGTTAGGCACTTTGTATACAGTATCTAATTCAAGATTCACTATTGCTTTTGTGGTTGAACAAAAGCTCATCAAACTCCTGCCTTGGTTCCCCTAAATTTTAATGTATGGCTTTAGCTCCTTCAGTGTGTAACAGTGGGGAATATTGTTTCCATTTCTCTATCTTTAAAATTTCAGGCCCTCTTTATAGACAAAGAAATGGGTTCCAGGAAATTATATATCATGCTCACGATTCCACAGCTAGTAACTGGTACTATTGGGAATCCAAACCTAGGTCTGTCTGATTCCAAAGCCCAAGTTTGTTGTATTCCTTTGTCCTCTATTACCATGAAACATAATGAAGCTTCTTTTCTCTAACAGGAACTCTCTTATTTAGTATTTTATTCTCTTAGAGAAGGGAATAAAAAGAAAGTTGTTTGAGGACAAGACATTTCAGTAGGCATCAGAGTTGGTAGAGTAATTATGCATCTTGAGTTTTCTGAATTTACTCAGAATCAGATTCAAGTCCAGGGTGATTTCACCTGGCTGTATTATACCTGAAGACCAGAAATAGATTATGTTCAATAGGCACAATGGACTAAAAATACACCAGAATCTTTCGTTTCCTTTAAAATAACCTTTAGAGATGCATTTGCTTTTCAGGCAGACCCAGCTCTTCAGTCATGACAGGAAACATGTTTGACTTGGAGACTCTTGACAGAGCTATGCAAGAGGCTTTTCTTTGGAAGGACCTACGCTAGACGAAATGCTGAGTTTTGATCTCAGAGTGTTTTCTTAATAACGTTGTGGTATAGGCTGAGCAGGCATGCTCCCGGAAAAAGAGAGGATAAAATTATATTGAACTTACAGTGACAGCACATTTTACAATTTCCCACGTGTTGCTCCCACACAGCCAGTAAGCCCGATTTCATATTACTTAAGGGTTGGGTGTGAGCCCAGGAGGGCCATGAACAGGGGGCCTGTCAGTGAAGCAAACAAGGAACATGAGCCCAGATTGTCCTCACAAGGGGAGAAGAAGCCTGGATTCTTGGCCAGGGCCCAAAGTTTATCTGAATTGCCTTCAATCGCAGTCAAGGTTTAGCATCAGGTCATTGGTGCCCATCACTGTGGCAATGAGGGATTATTTTTATTAAGCATTTTGTGTTTGTGCAAGAGCTTTAGTCATTAATCATCTAACTCCTGTTCCCATGAGACTTTGTTCAAGGAAATGGGAAAGAAATAACACAACGCTTATTTTACAGATAGAGACATAGAAGCCATGTTGTTTGCTGCTGTTCTACACTGAAAGAGCTTAAAGCCACACATTCGAATTTGGGGGAACCAGGCCATGAGTTTGATGAGCTTTTGTTCCACCACTGAAGTTAGCTTTTTTTGTTTTTACATAAAATGGATTTGTTCATTTTTCGTTTTCAAAACAACATGATAGATACTGAGGTGTAGTGAAGAAAAAAACAGACCTCACCTCCTTACATTGTATAGCCTGAAAATTGTGTTGAGTTCCCACAAAGTTTTTGAAATCCAAATATGCATTTAAGTTTAAGTAGTAAAGATTGCAAGGCATTGCTGATCTTCAGTTTTCTAATAAGAAAGAGACTGCCGTATAAGCAAACACATCCAGTGTGGCTGTGAATAGCCTATAGTAAGTTACAAAGGGGCTCTGAGAGGACAGCATGAGGATTTTACTGCCTGGAATTAATCTGGTGGGCTTCCTGGAGGGGGAGTGTTTTGAATTTCAATTACAAAAAAAAAAAGATTTCAAAGATCCTTCAGCCCAGATTATTTGAAATATTTGTCCTGTTTCTTTCTATGAAGTGTAAACACCACAAAAAAATTGGTAAATATCACAAGAAGGAGGAATTGCTGGAGGGGTCTGCAAGGGCATATTGCAGAGTAATAGAGGGGAAATGAAGAAAAGTTTTCTGACAGTGAGATCTTTTATGTCTATTCAAAACGAGGTAGTGCAGGGGGCAGATGGGGTGGAGTGGTAGAGGGAATGGTGTCAGTGGAAGCCATTTGAGTCAGACTAACTAAGGCACAGAAAGGTCCTGAATCAGCATGCCCACTGTTGGGGGCAAAGAATACAATTAGGGCTTGGGCCAATTCATTTCCTTTGGCATAAGACAGACCTCAGATTCAAATCCAGTCAGAAGCCACGTGACTAAAAAGTTCCAGGCTTTTCATTTGTAAAATGGTATAAACAAGGCCTATGTTATAAGCTGACAAGTTGAAATGAAAGTCTGAAAAATGCTTAGTAGGCACATGGCACTAAGGGCAAATCCAGGTTACATGGTGTTTGCATCTTATCAATATTGGAGGCCTTTTTTAAGAAAAAGAATACACAATTCTGACTACAAAATTAGGTGGCAGAGTGAATATTTTTTAGAGTCAGAAATCATAATGGATCACTAATTTAAAAAAAATCTGACAAATACCACAAAAATCACAAAGTCCAGGAAAACAACCTGATGCTTTTATTTACTAACTGCCTGAAATACTTCTATTTTATATGTGTGTGTATGTGTGTATACACATATATACACATACAGATATATACGTATTCTATATATTTAGATTGCCTTTTCATATGACAATAATTTCGTAAAAGCATATTGTATAGAAAGAATAGAAACATATTTCAACTTTCCTTTAGTGTAGTTCATCAGAATTTGTTTTTATTGTTGATAGTTCAGGAAAAATTTTTTTCATCACTACAACTTGCTGCTTGCAATGTCATGCAAAATTGTATGACTGTTGTCAGATTTGGGAAGATCTTTATTGAGGTTTTATATGTAAGAGTTGTAAGATTTAGATAACTCTTCCATGACTAGCTTATGGCTCTGTACATTTCAAATCTTGTTCCTCCTACACTATCCTTCTAATTTCGGGGCTGGGTGTCATAGCATGCATTCACATCCCAGCATGGTATACCTTGGTCACCCAACTCAATGGGTGAGCAGTTGATGGAAGGAATGTTTCTAGAGTACAAGTGGTTAGCAACCAACTCTACACAGAAGCAATGTGTTATACAACCAAGTGGTTAGCAATCAACTCTACACAGAAGTAATGTGAACCACATTATATATTCCACTCCACTCAAGCTAAATGTATCTTCAACCCAACTCCAATGCCACAAAGGGAAATATGACAAAGGAGAAGTCAGGGCAGTATTAACTAATTGGTGTTAAATAATTTTGTAAACTCTACAAAAACACATAGCCATGCCCACACATTGAGAGAGCCCCTACCAGGGACTTGGAAGGGGCTCATGCCATTAGCTTCATGGCCAGCTGCCTCTACCTATCATACACCCATGAGCCAAACAGCTCTCTCTGTCCATACTGGCAGTTGGTGCCCAAAGTGAGCAGGATGGTGATGGGGATTTGGGGTCTTGCGCTTAGGAGATGCCCTGAAAGCAGCATCTTGTCCAACCACAGCGATGAGGTATGTCCCGTTCAGCAGTGGTGAATCTAAACTAAATTGACTTTTGAGGATCTTATGGTTCTTATCAGAAGGAAACTCTTCATACCTTTTATGTTTTGCCATATTCTTTCCCCAACACCGACTGGATGTATTTAAGTTCAAAACCATCTTTGAAATTGCTGTGATTTACCTGGCTCTGAACTCTTTCATCCTTCAGAATATCCCTTTTAGGAGCACCACGATCCCCTTCCCATGAAAGAGATGGTAGAGGTCAGCTGGTTTGTCAAACCTACCTCAGGGCCACTCCATGAGGTCCTGGGCAGAGATATTTTGAGGCTGGTGCAAGCAGCAGTTAGGAAGCAGGGGCCTAATGGTGTGGTGGTCATCCCAGAAATGTAACCCCGCAGAAACGTGCTGCCCAGGCTCTTGGAAGAAGGTAAAACAAATAAAGCTGCCGCCTATTTGGAACGTACACTGGCTCCTTCCACATCTGCAGGACATTTAGCTCCTTGCATCTGGTAGTGTTTGTGCAAATATAATTCCATATTCACTAATAATTCCTGGGGCTAAAGGCCCCCCCTAGGGTAACCTTGTTAATATTCTCTCAAGGCCTGGTGTGAACGCCTCATAGCATTTTGATTAGAATTCAATCTTGTATTTTTTTTCCCTCTCTGTCTCTTTCTCCCTCTCTCCTCTCATGCTTTTCTGGCCCCTAGTTTCCTGGCCACCCACATCAGGAGACATTCTCCCTCCCTTCCACTCTCCATTCTCAGTTTCAAGGAATTTCCTTATGTCAAAGGCAAAGTGTGATTGACATATTTTTCCCCTCTTAAGAGCAGTCATCTCGGGGTTTGATTTAACCATCTCCTTACGGGGCTCATGCAGTCATTACCTGGATGAAGGAGACCTGCTGCTCCCCTCACTCTCAAGCACCAGCCTCAGACCCAGGCAGCTCAACGTTTTTATTAGACTTTTAAATTGATGCTCTTCTCCCCTTTCTTTCTTTCTTTCTTTCTTTTTTTTTTTTTTTTTTTTAGGCACTAGCAAATGATTCCTGGCGAGTTGTACCTTGAGCTTTAAAGAATTTTAGTTATCTGTAGGCAGGTAGACCAGCTGGCTCCTGCCAGTGCCCTCCACCTGCCAAGAAAGGCATTTGCTGTTCTTCAGACCTAGGGACAAGAATGGTATGCAATGAGTTCTCTAGTTTGGAGTTCGCTAGCTCTGGACAAGCTGTGCTCTTTTGGTTCCTTAGTCTTATTCGACCTGCTTGTTTGTCTCTCTGTAGAAAAGGGGTCATAGAAAACAAAAACAAAAGCAAGCTCACCATAGCATGAGGAATTATATCTAACCCAAGAATTTCTTGAAAGGAAAAGTTGTTAATGCTGGAGCGAGTGATTCTGGAATGTACGCACTCACTTGCAGGATCTTTACCACAGGCTGCCTTATCATTGAAGTGCTATGGGTTCTCAGGGTTTCTGCCTGAAGGGAATGAACTAGATGACCCTGGAAGATCACTTGCAGCTTTTCAATTCAGTGACAATTCCCATCTTTTCTGTGAAGGGCCATGCTTCTCACAGTGTTGGCACATACTCTGTCTTAAAGAAATTACTCACGTCTTTCTAGAAGCAGCCTGAATCCTATCCCACTGTTTCTCTTTAATGAATCACATCTTTTGCTGCTAACTATGATGTGCTACATAGTCAAAGTTCCCAGTTGTAGGCAGCTCTATTGTAGTGCAATGTTGACTTCTTAAGGAACTTCCTGTGACCCCTAAATCCCATTGTTTCAAAAGAAGACAAAATGCTAGAGATTTTCAGTAATATTTTTTTTCCTGCTGGAATTTGTAGCTTTCATAAAAAACTTTAAGTCAACAACAAAATAAAACTTCAGAAACTTTATAAATACATGGAAATTAAACAACATGCCCCTAAATAACCAAAGGGCCAATGAAGAAATTAAAAGAGAAATTTAAAAATGTAATGAGACAAATGAGAATGGAAATATACCAAAACCTTTGGGACATAGCAAAAGCAGTTTTAAGAGGGAAGTTTATAGCAATAAACACCTATATCAAAAAAGAAGAAAGATTTCTAACAAACAACCTAATGATGCACCTCAAGGAACTAGAAAAACAACAACAAACTAACCCAAAATTGTTAGAAGGAAAGAAATAATGAAGCTCAGAGCAGAAATAAATGAAACAGAGACTTAAAAAAATTAATAAAATGAAGAGTTGGTTTTTTTAAAAGATAACATTGAGAAACCTTTAGCTAGACTAGCTAAGGAAAAAAGAGAGAAGATTCAAATAAATAAAATCAGAGATTAAAAAGGAGACATTATAACTCATACTACAGAAAAATAAAAGAGTATAAGAGAGTATTCTGAACAACTATACACGAACAAATTCGATAACACAGAATAAATGGACAAATTCCTGGACACATACAACCTGCCCAGATTATATAATGAAAAAATAGAAAATCTGAACAGAACAATAATGAGTGAGGAAATTGAATCAGTATTAAAAAATCTTCCATCACAGAAAAGTCCAGGACCTGATAACATCACTGATGAATTCTACCAAACATTTAAAGGAGAACTAGTATCAATCTTCCTCAAACTCATACAGAAAATTGAAAAGGAGGGAATACTTCCAAACTCGTTTTATGAGGCCAGCATTACCCTGATTTCAAAACCAGACAAGGACACAACAAAAAAAGAGAAAACTACTGGCCTATATCCTTAATGAACATAGATACAAAAATTCTCAAAAATATACTAGTAAACTAAATTCTGTGGCACCTTAAAAAGATCAAGTGGGATTCATGTTAGGGATGTAAGAATGGGTGAATGTATGCAAATCAATAAATGTGACGCACCACATTAACAGAAAGACAAAAACCATACGGTCATTTCAATAGATGCAGAAAAGGCATTTGACAAAATTCAACATCCTTCATGATAAAAACTCTATAAATTATGTGTAAAAGAAATGCACCTCAGCACAATAAAGACCATATATGAAGAACCCACAGCTAACATCATAGTGACTGGGAAAAAGCTGGAAGCTTTTCCTCTAAGATCAGGAATAAGACAAGGTTGCCCACTTTTACCACTTCTGTTCAACATAGTACTGGAATCCTAGACAGAGCAATTAGACAAAAGAAAAAAAGAAAAGGCATCTAAATTGAAAAGGAGGAAGTCAAATTGTCTCTGTTTGCAGATTACTTGATCTTATACATAGGAAACCCTAAAGATTCAACCAAAAATATGTTAGAACTAGTAAACAAATTCAGTAAAGTTGCAGCATACAAAATCAACATACAAAAATCAATAGCATTTCTATACACTGATAGTGAACTAACTGAGAAAGAAATCAGGAAAACAATTTCATTTACAATAGTTATCCACCCTCCCCCAAAATAAGATACCTAGGAATAAACTTAACAAAAGAGATGAAAAATCTCTACACTGAAAACTATAAGACATTAATGAAAGAATTGAAGAGAACACAAATAAATGGACATATATCTCATGTTCATAGATTGAAAGAATTAATATTGTTAAAATGGCCATACTACCGAAAGCAATCTATAAATTCAATGTAATACCTATCAAAATACCAATGACATTCTACACAAAAATAGAAAAAATAAACCTAAAATTCATTTGGAACCACAAAAGACCCTGAGTAGCTAAGGCAATCCTGATTAAAAACAACAAAACTGGAAGTATCACACAAAGACTTCAAAATATATTACAAAGCCATAGTAACCAAAACAGCATAACACTGGCATTAAAACAGACACATAGACCAATGGAACAGAAGAGAGAACCCAGAAATAAATTTATGCACCTGTAACTAGATGATTTTTGACAAAGATGTCAAGAACACACATTGGGGAAAAAGACAGTCTCTTCAATAAGTGGTGATGGCAAAATTTGATAGCCATATGCGGAAGAATGAGACTAAACTCCTACCTCTCACCAGACACAAAAATAAATTCAAAATGGATTAAAGAATTAAATATAAAACCTGAAACTGTATTATGAAACTACTAGAAGAAAACATAGGGGAAAACTTCATAACATTGGGCTGGGCAAAGATTTTTAAAATAATACCTCAAAACACAAGCAAGAAAAACAAGAATATAATAATCAAATAGGATTACATCCAACTAAAAGGCTTTTCACAGCAAAGGAAACAATTAACAGAGTGAAGAGAAAATATTGGTAAGTTATTTATTTGACAAGGGATTAATATTCAGAATGTATAAGGAACGTAACAGCAAGAAAAACAAATAACCAAGTTAAAAAATGGACAAAAAATCTTAATAGACATTTCTTAAAAGAAGAATGGCTATCAGATATATGAAAAAATGCTCAATATCACTAATCAATATGGAAATGCAAATTGAAACCACAGTGAGATACCACCTCATTAGAATGGCCATTATCAAAAAGACGAGAGATAACAAATATTGGAGAGGATGTGGAGAAAAGGGAATACTTACACACTACTGATGGAAATGTAAATTAGCATAGCCATTACCAAAAATAGTATGGAGGTTCCTCATATCCAAAGGAAATGAAATCACTATGTCCAAAAGATATCTACACTTCGATGTTTGTTGTAGCACCATTTATTACCACCAACATATGAAATCAACCTAAGTGTGCAACACTGATGAATGGATAAAGACAATGTGGTACATATACATGATAGAATACTATTCATCCACAAAAATGAATAAAATCCCATCATTTGTAATAACATGGATGGACCTGGAGGTTAATATGTTAAGTGAAATAAGCCAAACACAAAGAGACAAATATTGCATGATATCACTCATATGTGGAATCTAAAAAACAATATTGGTATCATAGATGCACGGAGTAGAATACTGGTTACCAGAGTGTGGCGAAGGTAAAGAGGAAGGGAAGATGAGGCCAACAGGTACAATGTCACAATAAGATAAGAGGAATAAGTTCTAGTATTCTATTGCACAGGAGGGTAACTGTGGTTGACAGTCAGGTATTGTATATTCCAAAATAGCCAGAAGAAAGGCTTTTGAATGCTCTTACTACAAAGAAATGATAAATACATAAGGTGATGGATACACTAACTACGCTTATTTGAACATTATACAAATTTACATGGATCAAAATATCAAATCGCACCCCATAAATATGTACAATTACAATGTGTCAATTAAAAAATGTAAAATCTGTAAGCATATAACTATAATATCCTAATACATTGTGCAAAGCCAGCATTGAGTGTTATTTCACTTTTTTTTTTTTTTTTTTTTGAGACAAGAGTCTTACTCTGTTGCTCCAGTTAGAGTGCCATGGTGTCATCCTAGCTCACAGCAACCTCCAACTCCTGGGCTCAAGAAATCCTTCTGCCTCAGCCTCCCGAGCAGCTGGGACTACAGGCATGTGCAACTATGCCCGGCTAAATTTTTCTATTTTTGGTAGAGACGGGTGTCTCTCTCTTGCTCAGGCTGGTCTCCTGAGCTCAAACAATCCGCCTGCCTCGGCCTCCCAGACTGCTAGGATTACAGGTGTCAGCCACTGCCCGGCCATATTTCACTTTTAATCATTGCAATGATCTGTCTTTAGTGATCACTAAAAGTACTCTTGCTAGCATAGTGTGACATAAATACTCTCTTGTCACAATTACTATTCATGTTATGACAAACCATCCATAAAGCCAATCACGCAAACCAGGCATATGTTCTCACATTGTCAATAACAACATCATTATGTGTATTTTACTTGCATTTTTAAAAAAAATTCCTTAATTGTATTCTTAATTTTCTTAATACACAATTGGTGTTATATCCTGTTGCTTTAGGTAAACTTGGCTGTGGAGGAAATGTCAATACTAGCCATTATATAAACACCCCAAAGAATACCTGTTAGTGCATGGTCCACCCAGACAAATATCTGAATCTGAAAGTAGAATTATGGGATTGTGTATAGAAAGATGGCCCCTAAAAAGTAATCATCCCAAAAGGTTAGGATGGACCCCAAGGCATTTCTAGCTTATCTTAATTTCCTATTACAGGTTTCCAAGAACTATTTATTGAAGTCAAGACCTGAAGAACTCACATGGTCTACAAATGGATCTAACTATTTCTGTACCCAATTTGTATTTTCAACCTGTATGCTCACTTGAGATAATAGATTTTGTAAATTTCACTACCTTCTTTGTAGTAGTACTTCCTCTTATTTGTCGTATATCTACTTTTTTAAAAATTTCAGAATATTATGGGGGTACTAACATTTCGGTCACATATAATGCATTTGCCTCGCCCAAGCCAGGGCTTTAAGCTTGCCCTTCCCCCATACAATGCGCACCGCACCATTAGTTGTGAGTTTACCCACACCGACTCTTCTTTCAAATATGAAGAGTTTCATCAAGCTCTAGTGCTCAAGGATTTGGTTAAAGTGTCTGTAGTTCACTATTCCTACATAACTTGGTAAACTTAAATCAAGTTTTTATTATACACTCCGTCCATCCCTTCATTCTCTCTACCACCACTGCCATCTTTCCACTTGGATAAATAAGGAATTTTCAAAGCCTGTCCTCATGTAAAATCCCTTCCTATCCTAAATGTTTTGGTTGATGATGTCTAGAAACTTATTCAGTAAGTAAATTGTGGGGACCAATATTGCATATCTCAGTTATGGATGGCATATCTTAGTTAGGTCTGGAATTTTTTAGAGGAGTTGGTGTAACATATTCATGTCCTTTTATTAAGCATTTTGGCAGTATTTCTGAGTTTAAGACAATGAGATCAACATTATTAGATGATTACCATCAGTAAGTTTAATACCTAAAGCGTTAATTTCTGATTTTTTAAGTAATGGAAATAATTTTTCAAATGAAATGTACATGGAATCCAAAGATATGAATATCGTGTAAGCAGCATAGGTTGGAGACCAAAGTCTAGCCCATTGGTCTCTCTCTGGTCTCTGAGGCACTCTGAATCACTCCATCAAACTAGAGAGTTCCATGAACTATGCTTTGAAAATCACCAAGCTCACCAATCACCAAAGTGAGCACCAACCAGTGCTCACTTTAAAAAGCTGGAACTTAGTCTAAAATGCATGCCTCCACATTTTCTTAAAGAATTCTTTCTTTATAAGACAAATACTTTTGACATGTATACTTTATTTCATGGCACCAAAATGACCCCCAATTCATATCTGTCCGTGCTCATGAATGAGGTCACATACAAAGTTCAGCACAAAGTTAAGAGACCTTGCAACCCCCACCTGTAAGATAGCAGGACCCCAACCCCAATTCTGAGGTGTTCTTACCTGCTGGCATTTCCCAGGGAGTCTCTAGGATTGTCTTGCTTGTGTCTCCTCCATCAGTAATGACAACGTAGACATATTGTCTATGAGCATGAAGTGGCTCTGCTGCTCCAGAAAGCTCTTTGTGGCTCCATGCAGGCCATGCTCTCTGAGGCCACTGCAGACGCTGGCATACGTGCCTCTGGGTGCTGCTCTCTCCTTTGCCTAAGAGTGAACATAGACTCTTTCTTTAATATTCCACAGCACAGCCAAAAGTAGATTGTAACAGTTAATATCACTGTTGCACAGCCTCAGGTACAAACAAAAGGAAACACACCAAAATTATCCTTCAGCTGGCTACTATATATCCTTATGGAGTCTGCTCTAGGCCACATTTTTGCCCAACTGTTGCAGAAAAAAACTTTGCACCCAGTATCCATTCTCTCCTTCTTCTTTAGTTGTAGAAAAACAGCTTTATTCAAGATGGCAATGAACCAGGCTAGAAGAATGTCTTTCCCAGCCTCTCTTGCAGCTAGGTATGGTCACAAAACTATGTTCTGGCTAACACAACAGAAACAGGCTACTGGGAAGGCATTTTTGGGGAACATGTCACAACTGAGAGATGCCTCCTTTCTGTCTTTTCTACTGCCTGAAATGAAGGTGGGATGACAGAGGTTACAGAAGCCGTACTGGATGGAACATGAGGTGGTCTTGAGGCTGGAAGCAGATGCTGAAGATGGAGAGTGGAGAGAAGGAGATGGAGTCCCTGATTACCTGGTGAAGCCACCACAGTATCCTTGGACTAGTTACTTCTAGACTTTTTTGTGTGTTTAGGTCACTGTTATTTGGGGTTTTCTGTAATCTGCAGGCAAATCCAATCGTGGCACAGTAGCCTATGTCCCTTCCTTGCTATGGGACTGACCTCGTTCAATATGACAGGGTCTGGCTTCTCTCTGCCAGGTGGGAAAGCGCTTTAGCTTGTCTAGAGTCCTGAGAGCCTCTTCCCAAGAGAACCAAAGCCCAGAGAAGAGAAATAATTATTTCCTTACCCACAGTCTAAGGCATAACTGCCAACTTTTCTTCATCTCCTGACCCAGAAGCTGCCTCTTTTCCAGGATAATTGAGAGTTAAAATGATTATTCCCTCAGAACCTACTCTGCCCACAGGGGGTGGTCTCACCTGATGCTGCCAGCAATAAGCACATAGGGGCAAGTTTCAGCCATAGATCAATTCCTTCATCTGAAAAAATGGGGGAAATTTAAAATAAACATAAACCACAAATGGTTTTAAAATATACTCTTATGTATTAGTTTTGGAATCCCTACCAGAGTACTTCTTAAATTTTATTTTTGGTTCATCTTACCCATACATGCACCTTCTTAGATACACAGCAACACAGAGATACAGACCCAGAAGGATACACACAGACCTGTGCATGACTACACATACATGAACACATGATTTTCATATATACTCCCACATCAGTATGCACACCGTTGAGCATATACTCTGGCACATTAATACACAAGCTTAAAGAAATATGTTTGAAGGGTTGTTGAATAGGGAATATAATAAATGAAATAGATATAGCCTCTGAAGAGACTAGGCAGGGGTTACACATGAGCAAAGTAACCCCCATGGTACTCATTTTTAATGACATAGTAATAATGTGAATTTTTTATATGCTCCAGGGATAGGCTCGGTGAGAGGCTGATTGGAGAGGGGGACCAAGTGTATGGCCCAGTGCTGCTGCTAAGCTGTTCTATGTCTACCTGGCCAACTCGCTGGTCACTTATTGATAGTAGAACTACCATGAGCTGTCATGAACTCCTTGATAGTAATGGGGAACTGTAATCTGGTTTCCCAGCCTTATCATAGGCACCAGTAAGATTTTGAAATATGACTGAATGATCAACATACTCTGCACAGACCCCCAAAAGACTGTCTGATCCTCACTGGGTATGCACAAGGAAGCCAAGTGGCCACTTGAATCCAGGAGAGTGCCAGTTCAAGGAGATAGGCAGCAGGAAAAGGGAGTTTAAGTTGAGATCCAAGGCCTTTGTGGTGACCTCTCACACCCTGGCCCGGCAGCTGGTTTGGGTGTGTAACTCTGAGACGGCCAGGATGGTACCCAAGGAGCAAGACATCTATTGCTTCCCTGGAGAGCCTGCTCTACCAGATAGAGACAGACAGGCAGACTAAGACTTTTGTTTGGGTATCTTTTCACTTTGTTTTTCTTTTCATATTTTCTCCTCTCTCCTCCTCCGTCCCTCCTCAACTGCTGCTCTCCTCTCCTGGTGTTTGAACTCATCAAATACAGTACTCGTATGTGCTAACCACAGCCCAGCCCTGCTGTCATTTAGCCAAATTACACACATTTAGGTCTTTTCATCTTTCTTTATAAACCAGTCTCTCCAGTCTATTTAATCATTTTGGCAGTTCTTTTCTGAATTCCACCCATTTTAAAAATAAGCTAAATTCTCCACCCCTGTGGATTTAAAAGCAGACTGCTGCAAACCCATACAGAGCTTCAGCCTTGGTTTGATGCTTATAGAGGGAAAGAGATCCCCATGCTTTTAAATTCCCTATTCCCAGTTTTCCCAAGCAGTGACAGACTGTAAAAGGCCAGAGAAGGCAAGAAAAGGGAAAAGAACTTGACTGGCCAGAGCTGAAGGCCATTTTGATTGTACTGGGCTTTATTTTTAAATTTTCTTATTGATTGATCAGCATACCTGATAGTCACACATAGTTCAGAATCCAACAGATGCAAAAACATATATCAATATAACAAACAAAGTATTCTATTCCTGTCACCCAGCCCACCGAACACTGAAGAAGTGACCAATGTTACTTATTTCTATGTGTATCATTCCAGAGATATTTTGTGTGTTTACACCCAAATATGTATTTATATTGTGTGTGCATGTGAGTCTCCCCGCCTCCAATTTTATACAAATGCTGATTTTCTCTATGTGTTGCTTTCCTCCTTGCTTTTTCTGTTAGCACTATATTTTGGAGACTTGGAGATTGGTCCATAGCCAAACATAATTAGCTCCTTTGGTATTAATACTTTTTATGGTTATATTGTATCTTTGACATAAATGTACTATAATTTTATAGTCCACAATTAATAAGCATTTAGATTCTTTCCAATTTTTTATAGTGACTACCAATGACCATCAAGGGGACTCTCACTAGTTTATTTTTTATTACTAATGATGCCGCACTGAGTAACCTATATACATTTTATACAAGTGTGAATATATATGTGAGTTAAAGCTCCTGAGTTAAAAGGCATGTGCATGTGCAATATGATAGTTACTGGCTGATTGCATCAACTCACACCACCACCACTGATGTATGAGAATCCCTGTTTCCCCATAGCCACACATATACAGCTTTTAGAACTTTGACAATATGACGGGGGAGGAAAAAAAGTAATTCATTTTTGTGTACTTCTCTATCTTAATTGAGGTTGGACTTTTTCATCAATTTAAGTGTCATGTGAATTCCCTTTCCAATGGATAGTCCATTTCCTTTTTTTCCATGTCTATTGAGCTGTTGGCCTTCTGTTGACTTGGAAGGGCTCTTATATATGAAGGAGATTAGCTCCTTGTAATAAACTGAGAATATATTAATCTATTTATTATAGATTATATAAACTATATATTCTCTATATAATCTATATATTCTCAGTTTATTACATGGATAAATGTATTCACATTTTATTTCATGGTTCTTGGGTTTTGGCTTTGTGACATACTTAAACAAGTTTTCCTACTTTGAGATTTTTTTTTAAAAAATCACATTTTTCCTAGTACTCATATAAATAAGAGAAAAATCAAACTTTATGTTTTTCCAGATGGCTCCCTAGTTTTCCCAACACTATTGAGTAATCTATCTTTTATCCATTGATTTAAAATGTTACTTTTGTAATATACAGAATCTCCGTTATATTTATGCCTCTTTCTTGGATTCCTAGTCTGTTTCATTTATCTGTCATGCAATGTCACATTACTTTAATTATCTGTAGCTTTACAAATTATTTTATTATATAGTAGAAATAGTTCCCCTTCATTAGTCATTAGTCTTCTTTCAGAATTTTCCTGACTGTTTTTCTTGTTGAGTGTTTTTTTTCCCCCCCTAAATTTTCTAAATTTTAGAATCAGGTTGTCTAGTTAAAAAAATAATTTTGTCATTTTAAAAAATCAGGGGCATGTTTAATTTATAGAATAAATTGGGAAAAGTAGGCATCTTTGTAATAATGATTGTTCATCCCCAAGAATATGGTATGCTTTTTCATTTGTGTATGTGTGTTTTTGCATGTGTTTCTCAGTAGCATTTTAAAGTTTTCCTCTAATGAATTGGGCCCATTTCTTG
Source organism: Cheirogaleus medius (assembly GCA_008086735.1). Taxonomy (NCBI): domain Eukaryota; kingdom Metazoa; phylum Chordata; class Mammalia; order Primates; family Cheirogaleidae; genus Cheirogaleus; species Cheirogaleus medius. The sequence goes on along the minus strand of VBSM01000729.1, from coordinate 11,036,418 downwards.
GTAACTTTGTTTCACTTTGGTTATGATAAAATTAGGACCTTCAATCATTTCTTCTAACCAATTTTGTGTGTGTGTGTGTGTTTATACTTTTGCTTTCTGGTGCTTAATTTTATAATCACCAGGCACATGCTCGAATTCTTTTTTGTTCTCTCTGAGTTTCTCTGAAAATTCCTTCTAAGCCACAGTTTCTCAACCCTGCTCTAATGGCATTTTGGGCCAGGTAGTTCTTTGTTGTTGTGGGATGGTGAGGGAAGGAGACATCATCCTGCACATTGCAGGATGTGTAGCAGCATCCCTGGCCTCTACCCACTGGATGCCAGTAATGCACACATCTTCTATCCCCAGCTGTGACAACCAAACATTGCCACATTGCCAATGTCCCCTGGGTTGGGAGGAAGAGGCTGGATGGGATGGAGGAGAACCATTGTTCTAGTGCATAAGCCAGGGAAGGTCTTCATTATCTTTACTCTGCTCTACAATACAATTGGGACTAATCAGGAGAGTGGAAATAGATCAGGGCCAATGTTCCATTTTGAAAACAAACTGTACCCTGGAAATAACTATGGAAGTGAAGTTTATTCATAGTTTATGGCCAAGGTACATGTAGAAGTCAGTCATAGGTACAAATCCCATGAATTGAAAAACTAAAAGTAATAGAAAGAGGGAGGCAGAATACATCGCTTCTGTATCACACAGCTCAGATCTTAATTGCATGTTCTCTAGCTGTTCAATGTGTGATCACTGTCTTCTCAATTGGCTCAAATCATAGCATCTCAGTCTTGAAGGGATATCACCATGTTCCTTAAGGCATGGCATTACATTTAGCACCCCTTTAACACTCTCCACAGTGTCACACCACTTTTGCATTTTTTATAATATTTACCGCTGTGCCATGTATAGATTCAGGTATTCAGTGAAGTTGGTACTTTGCTAATCTATCCCCTTAGCCTGACATCCTCTGAGTTCTTTAGGGTAGATGACGTAGTATAGAAGGAAACTTTTAGGGTTTGGACTCAAAATGCCTGTATTCGAAGTCCTTGGCTTATTAGCTGTGTACAAATGATCTAACCTCCATTAATGTGATTTGCAAAACAGTTATGAATATACTTACATCATATGTTACAGTGGAAATTAAATGAGCTTGCCTATATAATACAATTTAACAAGCAAATAGAAAGAGTGCAGTGCAATTTTAACTCTCAATTAAAACTCTGACACTCAATAAACTAGAGCTTATCATTATCTTCATTATTGTTATGTGAATACAAATTTTCCAGCTAAAGAATTAGGGCTAAAATAATTAATCTAACTTTTGTATTAAAAATTTAAAGTATGGGTTAAAATATTGGGATATTGGTTCCAATGACGAGGCTTATACTATAGTATAGGATAGATCAGATATCTGATCAGAAAATCAGATATTTCTGTAAGAAAGATTCATTCCTATCATTTCGTATTTATCAGTGATGGACTCTTTGAGAAACTAAAAAATCTGGGCCTAATGATTAAATCAGTCAGCTTCATGGGTGATTCCTGTCTATGGAATTTAAAGTTGACTACAGAATAACATGATGCAAAGAGGCAAAATTTGTTCTTAATCATGTTCTCTATGAGGCAAAGCAAAGTTTAACATAGTATTATTGGTCAGCATTTAGCTGACTTCACTTATTCTTTTGTTAAAGACTTTTTCAAATTTTACAATGTCACACATGTATAGAAAGTTACACAAAACTTAAATGTGCTGCATAATAAATAATTCAAACTAAATAATGTGCAACTTGTGCTCAGGTCTGGAAATAGCATATAACTGGCCTCTCAAGACAGGGTATCCCTTTGTGATCACAATCCTTCCCCTCCTTGTTTTTCTTTATAGTTTTACCACCTATGAATATATTCCTTATTAATATAATTTAGGATTTTTCTATTTCTAGCCTATGTGTAATCTTTACATAAATGTTAAGATACTATACCTATTCTTTTGTATCTGGCTTCTTTACTTTTGTCAGGTTTATCTATGCTGTTGCTGTATAATATTTCATTGTATGAATATAACACAGTTTATTTGTTTATTTTACTACTGATGGACAGGTAGGTTATTTTTAGTTTTGGGCAAATATAGACCATGTTTCTTTGAGCATTCTTGCACATATATTATGGTTGACAAGTGCAGGGGTTTTTCTAGCTTACATACCCAGGAGTAGAATTCTGGACCATAGGGTATGTGTAACTTCAAATTTAACACCAAAGGGAGTTGCACTAATTTACACTCCCACTAACACAGTAAGAGAGTTCCTGGGGCTTCTTATTCATAATTATCAGACTCATGCATTTCTGTGAACCTGATGAGTTTGTAATGGAATTTCATTGTGGTTTTAATTTGCATTTCCTTAAGGTTGAGAAACTGAGAACATGATAATTGGCCAATTGAGATTTTTTTTCTCTTTTGCGAATGGCCTCTTTAAGTCTTTTGTCCATTTCCTTGTTAGGTTGTTTGTGTTTTCTTTTTATATTCTGGATACTATTCACTTGTCAGTGAGTGAATCAGAAGCAGATCTCCCTGAGTCAAGCCCAAGGAGACCGTGGCCCCTGCCGACAGCTTGACTGCAACTTCTTAAGAAACCCTGAGCTGGGAACTCCCAGTTAAGCTACTCTGGATTCCTGACCCAGAGAAGCCAAGAAATAGTAAATATTTTTTGTTTCAAGCTGCTAAATTTTGGGGTAATCTGTTTTACAGCAATATATAACTAATACAACATCTTCACAATTTCACATAAATTCTTACTGAATTAAAGACCTCTGTAATTTTTGAAACTTAGCTCTTTAACTCTCAAATGCACTGTGTATATTTTCAACAAATTTTGTTATATGGGTTGTTGCTGTTGTGAGACAGGATGTCACTCTGTTGCCCAGGCTGGAGTGCAGCGGCACGATCATAACTCACGGCATCCTCTAACTCCTGAGCTCAAGTGATCCTCCTCCCTCAGCCTCCAAGTAGCTAGTACTACCTACAGGTGTGTGCCACCACGCCTGGCTAATTTTTTTTTTTTTTTTAAGAGACTGAGTCTTGTTATGTTGCCCACATGGTCTTCAGCTCCTGGCCTCAAGCGATTCTCCTGCCTCAGCCTCCCAAAGTGCTAGGATTACAGGGGTGAGCCACCATGCCTAGCCCATAATATGGATTTTAGAAAAGGCTTTTTGTTTATGTTTTATTCCAAGCAGAGTATTTAATTTTCATGATATTAAAAGTAGAAGTCTTCTTTCCTTTTTGGCTTCTATGTTTTATTTTATATATTGAAATACATGCTTCATTTCAAAATTATTTTTTTTAAAATATTGCTCATGCTTTCTTCTACTATATAACTTCAAGTTCACTAATCTTTTCTTCTGCAATGTCTAACCTGCTGTTATTCCTATCCAATGTATTTTTCATTTCAGACATTGTAGTTTTTATTCCCAGAAGTTCAATTTGGGCCTTTTTGTGTCTTCCAGGCTCTACCTGGAATGCTTTCTTTTCCGTAGCTTATTGGACATATGGAATGTGGTTATAATAACTGATTTAATGTTCTTGTCTACTTAATTCTATTATCTTTGCCATTTCTGGGTCTGTTTCTATGGACTGATTTTTCTTCTCATTATGGGGCATATTTTCCTGCTTCATTGTATACCTGATAATTTTTTTATTGGATACTTGATATTGGGGATTTTTTCTTGTTAGATGCTGATTATTTTTATAATTCTACAAATATTCTTGAGCTTTGTTCTGGTCCATTTGGATCTTGTTTTTAAGCTTTTTTAGGCAGGACCAGAGCAGCATTTAGTAGAAATAATTTTCCCCCATTAATGAGGCAAACTCTTTTGAGTACTTTCCATGATGCGCTGTGAGTTTTGAGGTGTTTCGCTCTAATTGGTGGGAATAGGAACTACTTCCGGCCTGTTGTCAGGCATTGCTCTGTCTAGTCCTTTCAGATGGTTGTTTCCCGCCTCTGGGGCCTCTACTAGTTTACTCACACACATTTGCTTAGTAGTACCAAGCTGAATACTGCAAGGGGACACTGTGAAGATCTCCAGAGTTCTCTCTATGCACAGCTATTTTCTCTCTCATACTCAAGCCTGTGACCTCTAGCAGCCTTGGCTGTCCTAGACTCTCAGCTCTGCCTCCTCAATTTAGTGAGATCACTGGGCTCTAGCTGGTTTCCTCTCCCCTGGGCTGTGGCCTTGAAACTCTCTCCAGGCAGTGAGCTAGGCCAGTCTTAGGGTTCAGACCATTTGTTTCCTGTTTCTTGGGGATCACTGTCGTTTGCTGCCTGAGTTTTAAAATCATTGTTTCTTTTGTTTTGCCCTTCTTTAATTAGTTGTTTCAGACAGGAAGGTAAGTCTTGTCCATGTTACTCCTCATACTTTCTTCTAAATCTTTTATTCTTTTATGTCGTATCTTTAATTCATCTGGAATTTATTTTTGATGAGAGATTTATAGTTTTTGATATTTTTCCAATGGGCAGCCAGTTGCCCAACATCATATTTTGAATTCCTCACTTCCTTCCTTACCCAGTTTGAAATGTTAGCTTTATCATAACCAACCTTTCGTGGATATTTGAGTCTGTGTCTGAACTCTATTCTATTCCATGGAATTCCCATTTTTTATCTAATATCAAACTTTTTCCTTACTGAAGTTCCAAAATATATTGCATTATCTTGTAGGGCTAATTATTTCTCATTTATTTTTATTTTTAAGATTTCTGTGAGTATTCTTACATGTTAGTTTTCTGCATGACTTTAATATCATTTTGAGTTCCTTCTCAAATATTGTAGAACTATTTATTGAGATTGCATTAAAAGTATAGGACCCAGATAAGTTTGAAAGTGACAAAAGAAGAATTGGGAGAATATGAGTTTAATGACTTCAATTTTCATGGTGGAGTAAGAGGCAAAGACATAAAGCTGGGAGTGAATAGGATAGAGGTGAGATATGGACTAGGGGTATGTGATGAATGTTCTAGTGAGTCATACCTGCTCTAATGAGTGGGGCTACCAGATCCCAGATTGAAAAAGCTCTTGGGGATATGCAAAACATTGACTGAATATCACAGGACTAAAAATGAAGAGTCTCCAATGAGTATTTGTACTTTCATGTTTCTTTTCTCTGAAAATGTAAAATGTGCCACAAATGCATCCTAGAATTAGTATTTGTTTTGTCAAACCATGGCCCTACCAAAAAAATCTCTTGTCATCCTGTATCTTTGAAAAAAACCTGTCTCTCTGGTTCACTATTAGATTTCCAGTGTCAAACATAGTTGGCACTGAATAAATAATGGTAGAATTATGAATTAATTTCTGAATGGCTTCCTCTGATTTCTGCTTAAGATATTATGTTGTTAGCTGTGCTAGCCTTTCTTCAGAATCAAGGCAGGCAGTCTTTATCCAGCCAAAAATCCAATAGTCAGTTCACCAATTGCCTGGAAATGCAGAATTTATGGTGAATTTTTTCTGCTATACAAACTGGTACAGTGTCTTGAACTATTGATTGAGAAAAGGTCTCATTCAATCTTGGCCTTCTTAAACTTTTTTTCCAACCTTTCTAAGTTATTCATGTAAGTAGGTTCCTGGGAGAATTGAGACAAAAAAAGATTTTAAGGCAAAAGTGACCTGATTTCATGCCACCATTCAGAGATTTTGTCTCAATAATAGTGATAAAGAAGGAAAGAAGTCCACATTGTGTTTATGTGTGATTGTACTAGATTTGGCCCTTAATGAACTGCATACTCCACTATTTGAATCAATCAATGGTTTTGTAAAAGTAGACTCTCTTAGTTAAGCATAATTTTCCAATAATTGTCTCATGAATTAGATGTAAATAAATGTGTTAGATTGATATGATACCTGCAACTGGAACATCTCAAGGTGATTTCTGATGAAGAGAAAAAGGGTGCTTTGGTTTCAGGATCAAAGTTTACTCTTCTTCTGATAGGAAGATATATTTAAGCACTCAAGGCAGTCTCCATGCAAAGTTCACCTATTAAACAAGAAAAGGAGAATCTAGAATATCTAGAACCCACTTAAACATTTTAGATCTTGGCCTGATGAGACCTTTTGTAGGCCATGTAGATTCACTTGGAGCTTGCTTTCTCCTTTTAAAATTTATTTTATTTTATGTTAAGGGAAGTAAGGCTTGAAATGCTTTAACACCCCCTTAGAGACTGTTTGGCTATTACATAGCCCATAAAAAGCAATATTTGGATGATTTAAGGGGAAATGAATCAGAAATTTAAAGGTTCAGTTTTCCTTATATAACACAAGTTGTTTTTGTTTTTTTTTTTCCTCCTCCTCCAGAGTCAATCAAAATGGACTTTAGGGTAAAACATATCCTATTTATTAAAACAAAAAATATTATCTATGAGTGTAGAGATAGTAATGTCTATTATAAAATATTTTTATTTTATAACATTTAGACACTAAATCTTACATTTTTCCATGAATTAACATGGGATTTAACAGTTTTCTAAGATTTCTGCTGAAGGGACCATTTTTTTGCATCAAACCTGGCCGATTAAATTCTGCTTCAGAGCTGGGTGGAAATGTGATCTCAGTTTCCCAGAGGATGTTTTCATGAGGTTTCTCTCAAAAGCTATTTTAGGCTTCTCAGTTACACACCCAAAAGATTTGATGATGGTATAGTTGAGAGTATCCCTGTAACTGGCTGGCAATATTTTAAATGTGGTTATTTCTCATAGATTTAACACTTATTTCTTCTTATGTTTAAACAAGAGTTTCATTAGGCACTGGACTTGTGTGATACATGCATTTCTAAGTGGGTTAATAAACAACTTCACCCTCCACTGAAAATAAAGGAAAAAGGAGTCAACGAATCTGGTTTTCTCTTCTAGTTCTCCCTTCCTGAATGACACAAATTCCATCATGTTTCTGGGCCCCAATCTCCTCATCTGCAAATGAGAGTGGTTAGACAATCTCTTGGATCCCTCCCACTGATGATGGGCAGTGTTGGCATAGAGGAATTATTTGTGAAATGGTAACATTTATTTTTATTAGTGAGAGCTTGCTTCAAGGTGAATATCTTAATTTTAGATTCCTCTGGGATATTCCATGCTCAAATCTATTTGGCTAATTATTAATAATCTTTGTAAAAATATTTGTACATATCTTCCAGATGTCAGCATGGCAATGTGGAACCAAGATTTTAACTCAAAAGCCTTAAACTTGAGTCTAGCTTCACTACTTATTAAGATCACTGTGTAATCTTGGGAAATTTTCTTCATTTTTTAAAGACTCAATTTCTTCATCTGTAAAGTGGGGATAAGGGTAATACTGTTGGGTACAGTTTTTTGTTGCAAATAATAGAATCCACTCTGACTAGTTAGGCAGAAAAATAATTTATTGAAAATATTAAGCAACTCACAGAATTCCCTGGAGGGCAAGAAAAGCCGACTTAGAAAGAATGGGGCCAGAAACAACACTAAACCACACTGTACAATCTGCTCCAGTGAAAACACCATCGCTGCCAACGCTTGGCAACAACTCTGCTTCTTGCAGAGACACTGTAGCTTGCATTGAAAATGCTTGGTCCTGGATTCCAGGAGCTTGGCCATTGAGCCTTTGTGGTCACATTCACCTGAGATGGATGCCGTGCACACCTGCCTCCTTGTAGCACTACCTTCCAAGCTGAGGACTCACATGGGTGCATCTGATTGGCAAAGCCCCGTTCACCCACGACAGCAGCAGCAGCAGCAAGGAAGCCCGGGACAGTGAGTTATGGCCCCACCTTGGACAGTTACGAGGTGGAAAACTCTCCAAACTCAGAAAAGATGTTCAGAAAATATTAGGCATTCTCAAACTACTCCATGCAGATGACAATCAATGCCCCAAGTAAGAATCCCTATACTATATGCATGGTGATTACTACCTTTTAAAACTTATTTTACTATTCAAAGAAAAACAAGGTAGATGAAGTTTATAAATGAAAATTGCCAGGAATTCTAGACAAATGTGCTTTCTTTTTTATTTTGAATATATATATATTACATGTATGATTGTGAAATGTATATTATATAGCTTTTGATTTAAAGTGAGAAATGAAAAAACTTTATATTATAAAAAATTCATGAAGTGCAGAAAAATTGTAGGGAAGAAATAAATTCTATCCAATAAATCTACCAACAAATAACCACACTTGCCATTTTGGTTCATAACTATCCAGTATAGTTATGTAATATGTACATTATACATATATAACTATATCATACTATATAATTTTACATGTATATACATATAGTCATTATATATATTTTGTACTGAATTTTAAACAATATGTTGTGGGCATCTTTCCATGCTAATAAATATTGATCAGCATCATCACTTTTGATGGCTATATATTATGTGCTATTGTATGAATATACAATAATGTTTTTCACTAATCACCTATTCATGGGTAGTTTCCAACTTTTTGCTTTTTTTAAGAGAGTTATGGTAAATATTTATATAGATAAATACATACTTTGAGTAATTCTTTATGATGAATTCATAGAAATATATTGCTATTTCAAGGTATAAACAATTGAAAATACTTCTGATACATGCAAATTGGCCTAAGAAAATTTGTAATGATATATACTTCCACATGCAACATTTGAATGTCTCTTTCTCCACATTATCATTTACTCTTGGTATTATGATTTTTTTTATTTTGGTCTATTTATTAGGAGAAAAATATCTCATTAATGTTTAATTTTCATTTCTTCATTTACTACTTACACATATCTCATATATTACGTATTTATTTTCTACTTAAATTTCTTTATTTGTGAACTCTATATGCATATCTTTTGTCCACTAATAGATTGATATTTACTTTTTATTGGTTTTTAGAGCTCTTTGTATATAAAGATATTAAATATTCATCTTCTATAAGTCTTCCACATACCTTTTCTTTTACTGAGATAAAAAAATGCATATAGCAAAGTGCACAAATCTGAAGTTTACAACTTGATATGCATATAATACATTACAACCACCCAGATCCAGAAAAAAAACAGTTCCAGTACCCAAGAAGGTACCCTCATGTTCCTTCCCAGTGAATACCTCCCACAGAGGTGACTGCTATCCTGACACCATGGATTAGGATTGCTCATTCTTGAACTTCATATAAATAGAGTCCTACATGGAAAGAAATCTCTGGCTTCTGTTCACCATCATGTCCAGGAGTGTCATCCCTGTTGATGCAGGGAAAGTACTTCACTGCTCTGAGCTAGAATTTACCAATCAGTGAAATGGGATAATAATAGTACTTTTCTCACATGGTGGTTGTGAATATAAATGAGTTAATGCAAGTAATTAAGTTATGGGCATTAAGTTAATGAGTTAATGCAAATACTAGAATAGTGTTGGCCTGCAGTAAATGTTAATACTTAATAAATGTTAGCTACTACTATTACACTACTGGATTAGATCTGCTAATATTTTATTTGAGTTTTTGTATCAGTATTCTTAGATGAGTTTAGTCATGCTTTAGCATTTGTGTGTGTATGTGCTAGTTAGTCTTATCTTTTTTTGATATTGAGTTATGCTGGTAAACGGTACCTTCACCTACCTGCGTGTTCATTCCAGAAGTTTTGGAATGACCCCTTACCACTTGCATACACCTGAGAATCCTACCAAATCTGTCTCTGAGATTCCCCTCAGATCTGCTGACTTTATCGCTGTCTCCTCCACTCTAGTCCATGCCTCCATCATCACTCTGTCCACTGCAATAACTGGTCTCCCCAATTCTGAACATGTACCCCTTCCTGCTGTATTGAGGTGAAAAATCTAAGATGCTTCTCAGGGTATACCAGGCTCTTCATATCATGGCCCTGTTTCTACATCCCTAGCTTGCACCAAGCTCCCTCTTACCTCCCGCCACCGGCCACACTCTCTGCCCAGCAACACACACCCCCATCCCCAGCCTGGCTAATCCCTTCTCTTTTTTTCTCATGGAAGCCTTTTCTGATGTAGCAATAACTAATGTTATCTCCCTGTGTAATCGTTTATCTCAGCCTCGTCTTTCTTAGCACTCACATCATGTAGAATTGTGTATGTATTTGTGTGTTGTTTGTTTGACATCTGCCTCTTGACTCTGTTGGGTACTATTTCATTTGCCACTTTATCTAGCATAATGCTTTGTGCATAAAAGTTGCTCAATACATATTTATTTATAATTTATAAAGAACAGAGATTTATTTCTTATGGTTCTGGAGGCCTGAAAGTCCATCAATAAATATTTACTGAATGAATGAATGAAAGGCTTCCAGTCTCACTGTGGAGACAGACACACAGACAATGGCAATGAGAGGAAAAGCCGAAACAGATGTATGGAAATAGATGTTGTGGGCACAGAGGAGGAAGAAACAAACTCTGCCAGGGGAACTCTCCCATTGGCAAGTTGCAGAAAGAATTGTGCATTGATTAACCAACCCCCCTTGAATGTTATTCTCTCATAGTCGACAATGTTGATGGCACTATATTATGTTTAACACACAGGTAAGGAGCTGGGTCCATACCAGATATTCGATGTGCAGATCCCAAGGTATTCAAGGAGGCAGAAATTCATCTGAGCTCTTGGCTCCCACACAGAGCACAATGGCAGCTCTGAAGGGGGCAGACATCCACTGCACCCACAAGCCCTGTTTATTTTCTCCTCCAGCGGAGGGGGTAGCATAGGTCAGCTGGAATGGTGCATCCTGATGAATATTTATTGACCCAAAATATCATGCTGACAGACATGTGGACAGGCAGACAAAGCTTTCTGTTACAGAGGCCTCACTTCTCTGCTCTCATGGTTCTGACACGGCTGACATTTCCCTGCACGGGTCCTGACTTCTCCAGCTGCTCCTAGGGATGCTGGTGTCTCTCTGATGGGGTCACTGCAGACACTACCCCACATGCTTCTCTGAGGGCTGTGCTGCCGCCCAGGCCTCTACCAAATGGTGGTCTCAAGGTGTTGGTTTCCTGTTCCCCCAACCAACACATGCGCTGTCACCTAGCAAGTCTCAATGGCAGTCTCCTCTCCACCAGCTAGCTCTTCCATCTCCTCCCGGATTCTTTTGCCAGGGTTACTGGTGGCCAAATTAATCATGCATTTTAAAAGGAAAAGTCCTGGGTGACACCAAGAGTCATCTTTATGGTAAAGAAATGGGTTCTGCTTTTGCTATAAAAAGTAGTTGTGTGTTCGCAAGTGTGACCTTTTTCTCTCTTACATTCTTAATATTTTTTTTTCTCTGTTTTTCTGGTTTTTCTTTCTCATCTCTCCCATCAAAGCTGACTTTCCTTAAGTTAATTTTGTATTTTTAAAACTTTTGTATTTTAAAACTTTTTTTATTATTAAGTATAAGTACAGAAAACCATAAGAAGCAAATAAAAGTACAGGTTAAAATAATTGTTTTAAGGCAAACACTCTTTATTGGTTTTGGGGAGGGTGTTGTTGGGTTGGTTGGTGTTTAGAGACAGGGTCTCTCTATGTCTCCCAGGCTGGACTTGAATTACTGGGCTCAAGCAATCTTCCAGCCTCAGCCTCCCAAGTAGCTGGAACTATAGGTATGTGCTACCCAACCCGGCTTAAGGCTAACCCTTTTTGTTTTCCTTTTTGAGATGGGTTCTCACTGTGTTGCCCAGGCTGGTCTCAAACTCCTGGCCTCAAGTTATCCTCCTGACTCAGCCTTAGCTAACACTCTCCCAGTCACCCCCAAAGCCCTCTACATGCCCCTCTCTCAAACATCACCCTTCTTTCCCTTCAAGAGTTACCATTGTCCTAACTTTTATTGTAGCCACTCCCTACTTCTCTTTACAGCCTTATCACCTCAGTGTATATTTGCAAACACTACTTTAGTTTTGCCTGGTTTTTTGAGTATCTTTAAAGTGTTTTTTTTACTACGTAGGTTTCCTCTCCATCTCCTTATTTTTCCTTACAATTTATTTGCTGAAGAAATTGGATTGCTTATCTAAAGAGTTTCCTATGGTCCGAATTTTGCTGATTGCTTCTCCATATAAAGTTTCATCTGTTCCTTAGTCTCTGGGTTTCTGGCTGTATCTAAATGCCCAGCCCAGTCCAGGTTCTTGTCTATTACAGCGTTCTGACCTCATGGGTGACTGTGTGCTCTTCCACGGAGGACATGTGTGTCTCATGTCTCTCTTGTTGTGACGTTAGTAGTCACTGATGTTGAAAGCTCTCTTAATTCATTAGGATTGCCTAATATTCTAACTCTATTATTCTTTCTTCATGAATTTGTAGAAATTGAAGGACCCATGCAATTTTTGTTTTTTCAGTGGTGCAATTTACATGGTAAAGGCAGTTTAAAAGTTTAATTTTTAAAAATACTTATTTCTCAATTTTCAAAAAGAATAGATGGTTCCCTAGCATCTCCTAAACACATTAATTTGGGTTTTCTTTTGGGGGGTGGAGGGAGTAATTTTATGTTATTATGGTGAGAACAAGAAACATGAGACCTACCCACAGGAAATTTTTAAGTATACAATACGTTATTGTTGACCGTATATACAATATTATAATGCAGATATGAGCTTATTCATCTTGCTTAACTGAAATGTTATGCCAGTTGATTTGTAACTCCCCATTTCCTCCTCTACCCAGCCCTTGACAACTACCATTCTACTCTCTGCTTCTATGAACTTGACTAGTTTAGATACCTCATATAAGCAGAACCATGAAATATTTTACTTTCTGTGACTGGCTTATTTCACTCAGCATAATATCATCAAGGTTGATACATGTTGTTGTTTACAGCAGAATTTCCTTCCTTTTAAAGGCTGAATAGTATTCCATTGTATGTGTATACCACATTTTCTTTCTTTTATTTTTAATATATATATTTTTTAGACAGAGTCTCACTCTGTTGCCTGGGCTAGAGTGAGTGCAGTGACATCAGCCTAGCTCACAGCAACCTCAAACTCCTGGGTTCAAGCAATCCTTCTGCCTCAGCCTTCCAAGTAGCTGGGACTACAGGCATGTGCCACCATGTTCGGCTAATTTTTTTTATATATTTTTAGTTGTCCAGCTAATTTCTTTCTATTTTTTTAGTAGAGATGGGGTCTCGCTTTTGCCCAGGCTGGTCTGGAACTCCTGAGTTTAAATGATCCACCCACCTCGGCCTCCCAGAACACTAGGATTACAGGCGTGAGCCACCGTGCCTGGCCTATACCACATTTTCTTTAACTATTCATCTACTGGTGGACGTTTAGGTTATTTCTATATCTTGGCTATTGTGAACAGTGTTGCAATGAACGTGAGAGTGCTAATATCTCTTCAGAATCCTGATTTCAGTTCTTTTGGATAAATACACAGAAGTGGGATTGCCAGATTATATGGTAGTTTGGTTTTTAACTTTTTGAGAAACCTCCATGCAGTTTTCCATAGTGGCTGTACCAAATTGATTCATACCATGAGTATGGAGAAATTAAAAATCTTGCACACCGTTGGTAGGAATCAATTCAGTTTTTTAGACCTAATCTTTTTTTTTTTTTTAGACCTTATCCCTTCCTCTCTTACACACATCCTAGGTGAGAGAAGGGATCCAAGGAGAGGGAACCCTCCCTCCCTGAGTCGAGGGAGAATTAGGCCAGCAAACTCAGGACCCATGCAGGAGCCCAGCAGGCAAAAAGCCTCAGATTTGCTTAGGTTGACCTCCCATTTCAGGTCAAATACATTTCTGCCTAAAGAGGATTATGTTGGCTGCACTATCTTATAGTCAACACATGGGAAGGTATTACAAAGAGGCCTCCCTGGAGACACTTTGGCTTCCTTTCGTATTCAGCATCTGATCCCTTCTTGAAAGCTGGCAGTTCATCTTCCATTATTCACATTCTTTTGTCCAACCTCTTCTCTCACCCCCTTATAGGGAATGTCTGCAAACATCAAGTACTTCTCAAGTCACCTCCAGAAGCTGATTGGCATCTCTCCTTCCTTTATTTTCCCTTTAGGAATAGCTAGGGCTTGTGGTTCTGGGCTGCACTGGGGTGGAAGTTCGGGGGTGAGAGGTGAGGAGGCTAGTGGTCTAGCAAAACTTTTCAAGTTAAGATTAGAGTTTGCAGTATGAGCCTAATTGTCCTTTGAGCAATTCTAAATTCTTCTTCTTATAAATTTTTTTATTGACATATAATTCACATACCATATAATTTATTTTTTGAAGTATATAATTCAGTGGTTTTTAATATTTTCAAAAGATTGTGCAGCTATTAACACTGTCTAATTCTAGGACATTTTCATCACTCCTGAAAGAAATCCTGACCCATTAGCAGTCACTCCACATTCCCCCTCCCCCATCCCCTGACAACCGCTAGTAATCCACTTTCTGTCTCTGTGTGTTTCCCTATATTGGACTTTTCATTGAAACGGAATTATACAATAAGTAGACTTTGTGTCTGGCTTTGTTTACTTATCATAATGTTTTCAAGGTTCATCCATATTGTAGCATGTATCAGTACTTCATTCCTTTTATGGCTGAATAATATTCCATAATGTGGATATAGAACTTTTTACTTATCTATTAATCTGTTGATGGACATTTGGGTTGTTTCCACATTTTGGTTATTATGAATAATGCTTCTGTGAATATTTTTGTGTAAGTTTTTATGTGAACATATGTTTTTAATTTTCTTGGGTATATATAGTACTTAGTGGCATTGCTGGGTCATATAACTCTATGTTTAACTTTTTTGAACAACTGCCAAACTGTTTTCCAAAAAAGCTGCACCATTTTACACTCCAACTAGCAATATATAAGTGTTCCAGCTTCTCCATGGCCACAGCAATACCTCTTATTATCTATCTTTTTTATTTCAGCCATCCTAGTGAGTGTGAAGTGGTATCATGTTGTGGTTTTGATTTGCATTTCCTTAGCAACTAATGATGTTGAGCATCTTTTCATGTGTATATTGACTACTAACATATGTTCTTTGGAGAATCTTTGTTTGAAATATTGTACACACTCCTAGAGATACTTGCCTTTTGTTACTAGTTCTCCCTAGGTTTCTTCTTTTGCCTCTCCTCTGCCACTTAGCATAGCAGGGGAGAGCTGGAGAGGATTCTGCGCCCTTGCCCCATCTCATCTTCCCATGGAGAAGACTGCATGGCAGAAGGAGGAGCAGACTGGGGTGGGGATGAGGCAGGGAAAGGGGGTGGTGCCCTTGTGTGTGTAATTTGAAAAAACTCCCTAAGTGAAAATGAAAGGCACATCATCTCTTAGTGCCTATCTCTTTCTTTAGGTCCTATTTTTCTTTTATTTATTTTATTTTATTTGTTTGTTTGTTTGTTTTTATTTCAGGGTATTATGAGGGTACAAACATTTTGGTTACATTTTATGTCTTTGCCTCACCAAAGTGAGGGTTAGAGGCAAGTCCTTCCCCTCAGCAATGCTCACAGTGTCCTTTAGTTGTGAGTTTACCCCCTCCCAACTCCCTAATCCCTGCAGAATATTACTACTGTGTGAGCACCATAGTGTTAATCAGTTAGTGCCAATTTGATGGTGAGTTCATGTGGAGCCCATTCTTCCGATCTTGTGATACCTCACTTGGGATAATGGGCTCAAGCTCAATCCAGGAAAATACAAGAGGTGCTAGATCACTGTCATTTCTTATAATTGAGTAATATTCCATTGTATACATATAACAAATTTTAATAATCCACTCATGAATTGATGGGCACTTGGGTTTTTTCCACATCCTTATAATAGTGAATTGTGCTGCCATAAACAGTTGGGTGCAGATGTCTTTATTATAGAATGTCTTTTGCTCTTTTGGGTAGATGCCTAATAGTGCTATTGCTGGATCAATGGGTCCTATTTTTGAACAATTCTTCCTTTGATATCCATTAGAGGGCGGGAGGAAAGTGGAGGTCCTAGAAATCATGTTTCTTTGTCTTCGGTGAAGGACTGAATCCAGAGAAGTAGTCCAGGAATAGGTTGCTGAGGCTAGGACTGGCTCCGGGCACCTCTTCCTCTGTCCCCATTCCTTTTCCCTGAGTCTTCTTCCTGCTCTGGCAATGGAAGGCTTCTGAGGTATCCTCTCAGCAAGGAACATAATAAACTCCCTAGTCTTGAGCCTTTGGGACTTTTTCATGTTCCCTAGGGTTTTATGTATATACATGCACACACAAGCATATGTATAGTGGCTCACATATTATCTATGTGCTTAGCACTGTGTTGGATGCTGCTAGAGTACAGGAATAATAGATTTGTTTCTTTTTCTCCCATTTATTCAACAAACATTTTCAGGCACCTAAAATATACCAGATTCAGTGCTTACCTGACAGAGACCAACTTGGTAAAAAATAACTCAGAACCCAAGTCATCATTTGATGCATTCCATGTGGATGACCCCCACATGGATGAAGTAGAGCCCCAGAAGAGAGGAGGTCAGTGGAGCATTCAGTGATGTCCCACTGAGGTGCAGCATCATAACGAAGTGGCCAGTAGAATAGCTCTCACCATTGGCCAAAGAAGCTTGGACAAGGAGCCCCAAGCTCAAGGATAGAGAAATATCATCACCATGACATGCAGGTGGAAAGAGTGTTCTGGAGCTATTGCATATTTTCCTGAACTTCTCATCTCATACCTTACAGGAGGCTATCTTATTCCACATGATAATATTATTGATGGAGGCAAAAAGTAAATTTAATCCATCATCAACTGCTTGGAGGGTATTACCACATTAAATATAATCTTATTAAGCTCCCTGCACCTTTTCAGTTGCCTTTTCCTTTTTAGTCGGTGTAAATTAGCTCTCCATTGCTGGTTTCAGTTTTCTCCTTGATAAGCAAAGGTTTTGAATCCATCTTGATTAAAGCAGTGAGGCCCCAACTCCTTCCCGCCAGCTTCCTTTGAAGTTTGCGTATACTCTATATTCAGATCAGCTGCCCAGGGCACAAAGAAAGATGAGCTATGAGCTGTGACAACATGAGGGCACCAGGCCAGATGCTTCAAGGCATTCAGCTTCCCTCTGGGAGTAGAATCACTTGAGAATTTCATCTCTCTGGAATGGTTTAGGTGTAGTAGAGGGAAAAACCAAAAAAACAAAAAACAAAACAGAAAGTGAGAAGGAATATCTCAGGTCTCATCTACCCACTTCTATCAAACTGCACTGTCCAAATGAGACTAGGATCTATTTAGTAAAGCTGGTGATAGGCTTTCCAATGCCCAGGATTGCCCAGAAATCTTGATTCTGATAACATATCCCATTTGGTGAGTTGAAGGTTGGTTCATTATGTGCAGGATATCAAGGAAGGGAAGCATGGGATATTGTTAAATATAATATATACTATGGTATTTTTGTCATGTTTGTGTATCAACCTCTCTGTCTTCTGCCCTCTTACAAGACTGCCTTCTTCTCTTTCTCAAGTCTCTTTGTTTTTTCTTTATTCTCCCTCTATTTTGTCTCTGTTTCTGTGTGTGTGTGTCTCTCTCTTTCTGCTAAGCCAGTATCTTCCCTCCTTTGCTCCTCCCACTTATTTTTTCTCTCTAAACACATTTCAAGTGAAAGTCATGGCTCTGATACTAACACATTTTAAACAAGCCACTTTACCTCCTTGGAGAAGAGTTCTTCTTGTGTAAAATATAACAATCCTTAAATTTCCTTCTAATGCTAAAATTCTGATTCTTTGAAATACCCAATTTGTTCAAATAATCAAACTCTCTTCTCCTAAAGTTTTTCCTAAAATCTGTAGAAATTGACTATGTCATGATTGACAAGCCAAGTGATATAGCTCAATCCCTTTTTCTTTCTCTGTGGGGACTCCTCTAACTCTATCAATGTTAGAAAGTCAAACACAACCTTTGACATGCCCCTGTCCTCCGCTCACAGTCCCAGAAGCCTGAGAATAGTGATGTGCTTCTGTAGCAGCAGCTGCAGAAATTGTATTAGTATCAGAAGCTTAGGATCTGGGAAGCAGGGAGAAAGAATAGGAGAAAGCTGGAAAGCACAATTTTTAAAAAGGAGAATTTTTTTTTGTGGTATTGAACTCTCAAAGATTATTGTATGCAGCTCAGATTGCATGCCCTACCTTCTATGCCATGTATTTTCATGTTCTTTCCCAGATAGAATGTGTAAGAGAGCATCCCTCCCCCCAAAAGAGAATGATTTTTATTTTCCATATGGTATATGCTAGCAATCCTGGCAGATGACCACATTTATGTAAACATGCGGAGATACCTATAAATTATTGGACTTATCCCAGTTTAAGTTTCCAACTATGTACTATAATCATTACAGCTGTTCTTACTTTAGCCTCAGAAGATATTTTGGTCCATTTATATGGCTGATTAGTCATTTAGACTGTAGACTCCACTTATTACATGTTTGGGGGTGGGGAACATAGATAACCACTGAAGTCACCAAGAATCTGGTGGAAGTCCCCAAACCTGAGCACTTGTACCCCAAACACCAACTGACCATCAGTCACCCAGGGCCACCCTGCACTTTGAGATGACTTTGGGAGAACCTGGGCTGTCCCCCAGAGTATTTAGATTGACAGTGAGAGGCCAGGAAAACTAACCACCTCACTTTTAAAAAACCTGGTCCCTATCCAAAAGATCTGGGACTTGTTGGGGGTGGGGAGGAGACCAGGGCAGGCCTTAATAATAGTGCTGTAAGAATCTTGGCAGGAAAGACTAAACTGATCCTTCTCAATTCCCCCCTTACCCATCTCCACTGCAGACCTCATTGCTTAGCCCAGGCTGAGCACGGATCCTTGAAGGTTCCACGGGGCTGAAAATCCTGGGATCTATCCTGGTGCCCACATCTGGGCCAACCTGCAGGGGATGCCTTAAGCAGCTGATGCCTCCCCGAGCTCTTTTCTTTCAGTACTCGGAGGAGTTATTTCATCATTATTATTTATAATTAACCATGCAGCTTATTCACACAGCAGCTTAAATTTTTTTTCCAAAGTGCTTTTATTAATATCCGTGTATTTTATTTTTTATTTGAGCCTAACAATCACCAAACAAGGTACCCTCTAAAGAGAGGCGAAGATTAGATTTGACTAAGTTTAGGTGGGACTCAGTGGTAGAGGCTGGATTAGAAGCCAAGTATCTTGATTTCTAGAACTGTGCTCTTTCTACAAGAGTTCTTTACAATGGGGATAATAATAAACAGAAAACACTTCTGCCATCCCTTTTATTTTCATTCTCCTCTTTAAAACTTTGACATGCTTTATTTATGTCAGTTCTCCGGAGATCAGTTTTCATGAAACTCTAGTACTTTACTGGCTTTCCTCCATGCTCAAACAATGTTAGGTAGAATCTCCAGTCTTGTTCTGATTTATTCAGCAGATGGAGAGTTATTATCAATATTTCTTCAGAGTTTGAGGGGGTATTTTTGGATGATAAAGTTAGTTTCCATTTATCATTATTTTATCCCCAGTGCTGGCTTTGTAGGCTTTGATTTTTGTTGTATGAATGTGAACCATGAGGCTGCATTTAACATGGCCTGTTTTCCAAGCCAGAAGAGGGGTGACCAGAATGCAAAGGTATATGGTGGCCTTTGGCAATGTGGCAGAAATTTTTACTTCAAGAAAAAACCAGCGTTGAATCACATCTTTATTCTTACCTCTCGAGAGCTGGAAAAGGTCATAGAAAACTTAAGGCTCTTGTTTTCACTGATGCAGCAAATGAGACCCAGAGAAGTCAGGAGATCATCTGAGATCACACAGGTACTTGGTGGTAATGCCGGAACTAAACACCAAGTCACTTGTTCCTGGTCTGAGGCATGAGGTCTGAGACACTCTCTGTGAAACCTCAGGGCTTCTCACAGACAAGGGCTGGCTACACCTGGAGAACGCTGAGGAGGCGTTCAACTCGGCTTAACAAACACTCGGTGAGGCCACCACAGGGAAAACCCAGCAAGGCCTTGTGTGGAGCCCACAAGCCTCTCAAGGGCTTGGCTGGGCACGTCAGGCAACTTCGTTCTTTCCTCAGCTCTTTCTGAGGGGCACAAGGATCAGGCCTCTGGGATGTTGCTATGTCTGCACTGGGAAATCCACTCCGAGGACCGAAGTCCTTGATTTGGATGGATGGGGCCTGAGCTTTTCCTTTCTTTCCTGTGGTAACTAAAAGAAAGCCTGTGGAGAGGTGTTCCTACCAAACCGCAGGAAGACGAAAGGACTAAGGAGAAGGAGCCCACTTGAGGAGGTGGAAGTCAAAGAGTTCCTGGGCCCTGAAAGGAGCCTTCTCATTATTAATGGTGGCTCTGCTGCAGCTGTGGCTTAAAAATGAGCAAGAAGGGAGAAAAGAGAGACCCACATACGGGTTTGTGTTGATCTGGCCACAGGTGTGTGCCTTGGAGATTGAGCCCCACCGACACCGGGCGGCAGGAATCCTCACTGCCCATCTGACGAGAGTCCCTGCCAGCTGCCCCCTTCCTCAGTGAGAGGCAATGATCACGGTGGGGGAGGAGGCGAAATTGCTAAGAATAGCCATAGTCTTTGGGACTTGCTCTTTTTAAGGAATCAGTGGAATTAGAAATGAGATATTAGCTCTAATCAGTCACATATGTTTGGGTTCTTAGCCCCTAGGAAAAGAATTTCTGACTGTGGCTTCTCACCCAGTGGAGAAAATGCATCCTGGCAACGTGGAGGAACATCTACACCTGCGGATTTGGCAGGGCCCCTCATCTGCCCTCTGGAGGGGTCCGGACAAAAGCACCCCTTCGTAGCTGCTGTCAGCCTGTCACCTGGACTGATTGGAAGTGGCCAGACTCCTGACTAAGCATCCCCTGTGTGGCTTTTCAACAAGTGTGGAAGAATTTCAGTGCACACAGAGGCCCAGGTAGAGCCAAGAACTGGAGGCTGGAGGGGATTCTTTCTGCCCCCTCACCCTCATCCTTTGTCATTATTTGCTTATGTTCCTGAGCTGTGGAGGTCTTTGGAGAATGAAGCACATAGTGAAAGGATGGTTGTGTGTTTTGTTTTGTTTCACTTTTTATTTTAGAGAAAATAAACCTGCCAATAAGTTTTGGGAATGGCCAGTTGAACCTCTGCGTGCCCTGCGTGTGCGCTCACTATTGGTCAGCGGGTTTCACCTGAGCACGTGGGTTGCTCAGCGTGGTCCCCCGGCCACCCACATCAAAATCACCCTCCAGACCTCCTCACGCAGAGCCTCAGGCAGCCAGGGCTGCTGTGCCGTGAGCAATTCCCCAGGCAGAGTTTCTGTGCTGACACCTGGGTGCTCCCCTTTTGTAAGCCTCATGCTGGGTCAGGTGTCTACTAATTAGCCTCTTAGTTCTCTATGATAACAACTCCACAAACTCCAACAAGTCATCAGAATATTGTGCTAATTGATGTCTTCTCTTTAAGCCCTACATGACACCTCCAGAAAAATAAACAAGGAAAATCAGCTCCTTTCTTCTTCTGAAATAGCACTCTTTCTTAGCTGCCACGTGTGACCCTTATTCAAACTCAATAGACCTGCGATGAAAATAAAATCTCATATGAAAATTCTTGCCAACTTTTTAATACTTAAGTTTAATTTATGATTCACACTGAAAGTTGGGTTCAGAGCCCACTGCTTAACCAGAAACATCCTCTGTAAGTTATTTGTGTACAGATAATGAGTGTGGATGCATGCACACAAAAAACACCAGTAGAACTTTTAAATGTCAACACTTAAGCTTTCCGAAGAGAGCAAAGAACAAAGTTAAATTTCTGGAGAGATTCTAACTCCAAGATCTAATCTATAGTTGTTTATGTTTTGTGGTCTGTGTTATGTCATTTAAAATGAAAGGAGTTATGGAACCAGGGGAGGGTGGAGAGGGAAAGGACAGGGATTGGTTGGTGGGGAGGGTCCAGCAGATTAGGTGTTAGCACATTAAAACTGCAGCAAAGTCAGAGCCAGACAAGAGATTGCAGCCCACCCCACATGCTCCTTTACATACTCACTAACCATCTCTCACATGTGTTGGCGTTCCTCACACCATGCACAAGAACACGCACAGAGCAGGTGCTCAGCATTTTCTGAATGCTCATATGAATGCCATTCCTCGGCTTCTTCTGAAGGTGCTCCTGACACAACTTCAGGGCTGAGAGAGGGCCACAAGACCTGTAATACCAGCCACGGGGCCCACATTTTGGTTTCCCCTGTGGCTTCTGCTGCTCACAACCACCACGTTGCACAACTTCAGGAACCACAGTCACTTACGTGGAAGATTGTGTGAATGGAGCTGGGTGCCTAGCAGCTCAGCCTGTACCCTGGACACCTTTTGGGAAGACTGCCATGGTCACCATAGGTGCAGCTTCTGAGGGTTAGCAGATTGGACTTGTGTGGTTCACGTTTGCCCTCCTGTTGTTCATTAACTCACAAATGCTACCTTCTATGGTTTATGCTGCTTTCCCAGGGAAATCTAGAGACAATTCCCTTTAGGGAATTGACCCTACTCGTCCTCTCAAATACCCTTTATCCTTGACATTCCTAACCTTATTCGGTAAGTGTAACAAACACGGAGAGTATCTGGGATGCTTAAAGCTGAAGACATTCCCTTTATTGAGGCTCTAATGGAAAGCCTTAGAGTTATGGCTCTTGTAGAAATGCAGGATAAATATGATATTTTGGGCACACACTTTTTCAATTATGGGCAGCTCAAACCCAGTATTGCTCTTCATCCATCTCAATCTGAAGGCTGGTGGGGAGGCTGCTCCTAGACATCTTTGCACACTTAATCTCAAACCCCACTCATGCAGCTTCTCAATTTTTAAAAATTAATCAAATCTAAGCCTTGCAAAGTACACACTCTGATTTATATGAGTTTTGGCAAACAGGCACACCAAATAAAAACCTTCTTAGTTGGAAATGACAGCATTAGGGCAACGAAGGCAGGAGAACAATATCAGGGTACCCTGCTTTGAAGAGCCAGTGGCGGCTCCTGGAACTCAGTTAAAGGACTCTAAACTTGGAGTTGTATTAAGATGGGAGCCTCTAGGTGACAAAGCAAGGATTGGTGTGTTCTCCCTCCCTCAGATTTATTTTCAAGCCCTAGTTCCCATGAGAGAAACTCTAGAAAGTCCCATCTCAGAGAAAATGGCACCAAGCTATGCAGAGATTCTGTTGTAGGGGATGGAGGCAGAGAGTTGGAGGTCAGAATCATTTCTGGCTCAGAGCTTGTCTTCTGGAAAGGTATCCAGTTGCCCAATGTCCAGAGCCCAAAGACGCTGGTGAATTCAGATGTGACTGAAGCCATTGCTGCCCAAGAAGGTCCAACATTATGAACCAATATAGCAGCAATCAATATAGGATAGTAAAATATAGTTATCTCTGGCACCAGTTTATGGTTCTCAGTTACTATTCCATTGTTAAGCATTTCCCTGCAGTGAGTTAACCTTGGCCTCACACTTCATCTTCAGCAAACTCGAGCTTGTCCTCTAAGAGTACTGAAAGCTGAAGCCTTTGGGCTGGCAGTGCCCTGCTCCCTTGCCATGTGAGGGGGACTGGTAAGAGTCACCTTGGCTAGCTGAGTGGGGCCCAGAGAAGAGTGCCAGCTCAAGGAAAAAGTATTCAGTAGGAAACAGAGGCCGAAGCACAGTCACACAGATTGGGCTGTCTGATGGGAGACAGGCATAGCTATGGCTTTTTATTTTAAAAATGTTCTAGGTGCTCATTTTAAACTCTCTTCTGTTTTAGTAGAGAGTGCTGTTCCTTTGACATATGTCTTGTAAAGTAACACGACCTCCGGCAAGGGGGTGGGGAGGGCAGCCCCATCCAGTTCTGAAGCCAGTGTGACAAAGTGTTTTTCCAGGGGCTCAGACCCTTATCTGGTGGGTCTGGAGCCTGTGCTGTTGCCACAGGCACCATATGTGGTGCCGTCATAGATCCTGGGGATACACAGGTGAAAAAGCTTTTGTTCCCGTCAGTCTGCAGTTGCTCTGATTTGAAGCAATGTGAAGCCTAGAGGAAGGAAGGAAGTGCCTTGTGTGGTACTAAGAGGACGGCTTGCCAGGGGAGGTAACAATTGAACGGGACCTTGAAAAGTTTCATAGAACTTCATTGAACTAGAAGATGGAGAAGAAGGACACTCTCAGGATAAAAAAATTTGAGAAAACTCACAGGGGCATGGGGGAGGATGGTGTGTTTGGGCAATGGGCTCCACAAAGGGTGGAAAGAGGGGTTGGAACAAACTGTAAAGAGCTTTTAGTGATGAAGGTAAAGTGTCTGGACCTTCTCTCATGCAGTGGAGGGAAGGGTGTGCGGAATTAGATAATAAAATTGGCACTCAGTTCCTGAAACAGCCAATACAGAATTTAATTACCTTCTGGGGGGTGCATTGAAAAGGATAACAGATCTGTTAATTACAAGCCATGTGACCTAGCCAATTTTTTAACTGTAAAAGGAGGCTAGTAAGCCTATCGATCTCACAGAATTATGAGAACGAAAGAGACAATTTTAGGAAGAAACACTTTCTATGCTGTAAAGTCCTGCGCAAGTGTTGGTTACGAATATTGCTATTTGGTGCCAAAAAGAGAGATGTTGGAGTAGTGTCTATTTATTTAACAACTTCCCTTTGTGTTACAGAGAATTCTTGGTTTTTCAGCAGTCCCAATGTTAATGGTTTGCTTTCCACATGTCATGAAAATCCCTATTAGATGTGATCTAAACTTAGTATTAATATATTGCTTAGCATATACAAGAGCAAAAAATAAACTTGCAATTTTTTTTAGTACTTTCGTGTGCCAAACCCTTGGCAAACTCATCCTGCCATTGTTCCACAAGGCTGAATAAATAAAGTTTTAGAAATTACTCACCCAAGAAAGGTGGCAAGATACTGGAACAGTGGTATTTGAAAAACATTCATAGGAGTTTTTTAGACTATTTTAGATGGTCTGAATACCTATGAATAAATCATAAACTCTCTCTAAAAACCACATAAGGCTTTATCTCAATGCATTTTAAAAATTAATTTTTATTACAGGCTAGGATTTTTGGTTCTGCTTTTAATAATAACAACAAAAGTTTTTTACATAAATTAGAAAGGGAAACATGGAAAAGTAAAGAATAATTTTTCCTGGGATTAGCAAAAAGGCAGCGACAGATTACATATTTCCTTAGAGGAAAAACCCTACAAGCGAATTTTAAATGTCAGGGAGAGGAATACTTTATTACTTCAATACTGCAGCTGAAAAGAATAGTTAAGGATTCCTTCTTAAAGCAGTATGTGGAAAAGAGGGAAAGACTTAAGTTTAAGAGGCAAACTCATCTCTAGTTTTAACTCCATTTTTAAAAATCTCTCTCCAAATTTTATTAGTTTTTGCAATGTGAAACTATGCTAATGTAAGCAAATCTTTAGTTTTGTTGCTTAATAAAAGTTCTCTTTCTGTGAAAAGAAAGGCGTACCATTCAGAAAGTGTGTTACACTCTTTCTGACTCTACGTCACCCATATGTAAAGGGGTACAGAGAGTTTGGATACCATGACCGTAACCCAGGCAGCAGCTTTCAAAGTCAGGGCCTGGGCAGAAAAGGAGCATCACCTTAGGAATACGCTTCACGTTGACCCACATCAATAAAGTGACAGCAGACCTCACAATGCCACTTTCCAGCACTCTGAGTTTATTTCCAATGTGAATTTTTTTTTTTTTTTTT
>VBSM01000729.1:10997596-11010704 GCA_008086735.1 Cheirogaleus medius | reverse complement strand
CTCGGCCTCCCAGAGTGCTAGGATTACAGGCGTGAGCCACCGCGCCCCGCCCCAGTGTGAATTTTTAATAGATGGAATGGGTTCAGGCTGTGGAAAGAGCATCGAATTTGGAGTTAGAGGGCTGGGTTGCCATTTGCCATGGCCACTTATTTGCTGCGTGGTCCTGGGAAAACCATTTAACTTTTCTGGGCTCAGGTTGCTCTTTGGTAAAATAGCAATGGCAGGACAAAGATCTTTGGAAAGTCTTTACTTTCTAAGAATGTGAGATTGAATCTTCTAGATATGTTGTGGACGGGATCAGTAAAATCCCACATGTGCCCATGACTACTAGCGCAGTGCGTGGAGCAAACTGAGCACCCCAAACATGCGCCTCCCTCCATTTCTGCACTCACACTGCGCACTGACATGGGCGTGGTAAATCTGGCCCTGCCGGCCAAGAACAGCGTGATCAGCAGCGTCTGGCCGCTGCGCCCTAGCCCAGCCACCATATTGCTGCTGCCGGGCGAGAGAAAGAAGGCACAAGCCACTGGTGCTGCCTAGGCATGCAGAAGCCCCGTCTCCTGGGACTTCAATCACTTGCGGAACTGACGTTTTCCCATATTTCAGTTTCAAAATAAAATCTCTAAACTGGATAAAGATCTAATTTAAAACTAGAATGATCAAGTGGTTCAAGTATCAGTGTCTGAGAAATAGAAAAGTCAACTTCACCAGAAGTGCTTAGAAAAGGAGGCAGTGAGCTGAGGGTGGGCCTGGTTTGGAGGGCGTCAACAGGCGGGCGGGGTGTGGGGGTGCCGGGGAGCCACAAGCAAAGAAGGACGCCTCAGCGTTCCTTCACCGACTGCAGATTGCTTCGCAAGGGAGGATTCGCCACTCGGGATCAATAAGCAGTTTCAGCTGATATTCTTTAAAGCATATAAAAGTGTGGAAGCAATCATACTGTGGGGAGTTTACATGGGGCCCCAGGCGTGCTTAGGTGGAAGAATGAGAACTGCCCCAGAGAGAGAGAGAGTGAAAGGAAGAGAGGAAGGGAAACAGCTGTGAACATCTCTAGACGGAAGAAATGCATAACACACACACACACACACACACGGCAAGGAAGAGAGCAAAGAAGCAGGGGAGACAGGCAGCAGGAAACAGCACATTTCCACTCATTTCACTTTTGAAAACATAATAGTCTTGTTAAAAAATTCAGGAACTGGTCCACACTGTATGGAAACTTGTTTTTTAAAAAAAAAAGTAAACAAGTTAGGCTTTAGCCGTGGGCTCGACAGTACACACTAGAACTGCAGAGTTTAATACTATAGGAGACGGTACAGTTTCATAGAGTCCTCACTGAATTTAACTAATGCCTAGCTTAGGATGGAATGAAATTGGACAGACTGATCCAAAGGTGGAAATCTAGTCTATACTCCTTCTTCTTTTGTGGGGGTTGGAGGATTGTTGATATATAAAGCAATCAAGATGATAGGAACATGTGTTGAAAAACCAAATCGAAAGGTGGAAAGGGGGCGGTAGTTGTCCCCTATTGTGCTACACATCTACTTAATCTTTCTGAGTCTTCGTTTCCTGAAATGAAGATAATAATAACCATCTCGTAGGCTTGTTGTGAAAATATAATTAAACAATGACATAAAACAGAGCTTGACTTATAAATATTGAGTAAATAAATGATGGGTCTCTTTCCCTGGCGGACCCTCCTGCCCAGACCCACAGGCACCACAGTGTTCTGGCAAATCATTTGTTGGCCGCCATGTAGAAATGTACCATGTCTTCTAAGGCAAATGGGGCATTGGAGATGGGGTCTAAGTTTTCTCTTTTGCCAACCTTGAGGGATAGGAGTTAAGTTAGGAGAATGGATATTTTGTGTTTCTTGCTGTGTCAGAGAGTTGGTGGTTAGCAGAGGGGGGTGATGGCTATTTTGACGTCAGTTAATCGCTCCCTAGATGGTTGTTAGGCAGCTGAAACAACTACATTTTCTGGCATGGCTGACTTACTGTTGGCCTGTAGGAAGATAGCCTTCGAGAGGTTCCCAAAGGAAACTCAACAGGAAGTGTCCACTCCTCTTAGATACCACACTAGGCACTTTCAAAAGCAATAGCCCATTTGCTCCTCAGATTTACCATGTTAATATCTCCACTCTAAGGAAGGAAAGACTAAAACTAAGAAGGTTTGACTTGCCTGCAGACTTATTACAATCCATGTCTATATTCTGAGACAAGAACCAACATTGAACCTGAGTTCCTCGTGAGCAGGTAGAAGAAGAAGGAAAGAAGGTGTGAGGACCCAATCTGTCAGTATTGATTTAAAGTCCTCATTGCTTCTGCTGTGCAAATTGCTGCAATGTTCTGAAATCACCTCTGGAGGTGTCCAGCACAGAGTCTTTCCAGATACCTCCTCAAAGCCTCAGTTCAAGAGATAAGCCACAGCCCACTCTGCATGCCAGTGTAGACAACTACCCATGAAAGGGACTATTTCAGAACTCTCTTTATTTCCTTGATGAGTTTCATTTCATTGAAAAGCAAATATGTCTAGGTTGGCCATGAGTGCTTCTCTAGGATTCATAGGGATGTTGTTCCTCTATGTTATTGCTATTCTTACAGTGATAAAAGAAACTGCCACTTCTTAAACACCTGCTGGCCTTGGACCAGCATTTTACATATATGATCTCATTTAATTCTCATGACATTCTATGAAGTAAATATTATTACTCTCACTCTATAGGAAAAAAAGTTCAAGAAGGTTAAGAGACTTCCTGAAGGTCACAAGGAGTAAAGCAGTGATGCACAATGCCATCTTTTTAATACATAATTATGTAGTCTTTCTAACTCATCATAGGACCTCTGATATAATTAATAAAAACACTGAAATGGGGCATCAAGCCTGGGCACTGGGATTTAAAGTATGCTGCTCTCTTAAATGAAATCCATCCTCTAAAAGGTAACTTCCATTCCCTAAACCCTTACCCTGAGATAAATTTATAGTTCAGAGATAGAAAAAGTGACCTCTGTCTCTTGCAAGGCATCTTCCAAGTTTATGATCTTAATACCTGAGGGGACTCCTGCTAGATTCAGCCTTGCATCGATCCTCACCCTCCATCATGGATGCTAACAAGATTGTTGATTCTTTCTTTCTATTGTTCCTATGTTCACTCCTCTCTATCTAACCCCACTGTCACCACTCTCCTGTAGTCTTTCAATAGTGTAACTTCTTGCCTCCAGGCTTTCCTCATCTTTTCCCATTCTAAGTCCTGTGGCTCCATCAATCTTCTCAAAAGATCATCTTGCGATGTTAACTCTCATTTAGAAACATGCCATTGATATGATGCAGCCATTTAGGCTGATATTGGAAAAGAACAGCTGATGGATGACATGATATGGAAAAAATGTTCATAGTATGTTATTCAATGGGAAAAAAACAGGTTACAAAATATGAAACTGTTAATATTGGTGATCTATGTGTGGTGGAATTATGGATGATTTTATCTTCTCTTTGCTTATCTGTAGTTCTTAATTTTTTGCAACAAACATTATCCCATAAGATAATATATAAAAAGGCACTCAGGGTAGTGCAAAATAAAACAATAATAAGCTTACACTTTTTGCTATTCGATTAGCAAAAAAAAGTGAAAGATATCATAGCCAGTGTTGGCAAGGGAGAGAAAGAGTGTGCTGGCACCACTGTGGGTGGGAATGCAGACCCATACAAATCTTTGTGGACGATGATGTGCAGGATTCATCAAAGTGAAATGTTCACATAAACTTTGGCCCAACAATTCTAATTTTAAGAATCCATCATATAGAAAGATGGTTCTCAAAGTTTGATAGAGACTAACAACATCAGCATCCCCCCAAAACTTGTTGAAATGCAAATTCTTAGGCCCTGCCCTTTATATACTAAATCAGAAACTCTGGAGCTGGGGTCTAGCGATTTGTGTCTTAACGAGACCTCCAAGTGATTCTGATGCCCCCTCAGAGATTAAGAGTTTGCGATACAGAAATCCCCTTTCTAAGGAAGTACATTTGTATGAACAAGGGTAACTATACAATGATACACATTACCACCTTATTTGTAATGTTGTAAAATTAGAAACAATATATGTATTCAATAGAGAATTTGCTGAATAAATTATACTGATTTATCCTGAAAAATACTTTGCACTGGTTAAAGAGCAAAAGTATTAGCATGGAGAGATCATCAGTACATATGGCTTAGTGAAAAAAAGAACAATTTGCAGAAATATACACCTATGATGTTATTAACCACAAAGTATACTTTATATACTCATGTTTTAATTTATCAAACAACAGATTCAATTATTACTCATGTTTTAAAAAATCCTCCCATTGACTCCTATTGCCTGTAAGACAGAATCCAGACTTCTTAGCCTGGTAATGAAGAGTCTATATCATGTGCTTCACAAACCTGATTCTCCAACACCCCACCCCAGTATTTCCATAAGGAAACTCTATTTTTATCAAACCATTCCAAGAATGGCTTAATAGTCTTATCTCCACTTTCTTAGCTGGGGAAACTGAGGCTGTGACAGTTGAGGGACTACTTGCCCATGGTCCTGTGGGCAGCACTTGAACCTGGGGCCAGTTGACTGTGTTCCAGCCCAAGTGCTTGCTCCACTCCCCCAAGCTGGTGGGCTAATTGTTCCCCAAATGCTCTGGGATACCCCTTTTTGCCTTTGCTCATGCCACTTTCCTTTCTTAAAATGCTCTGAATCAAGTCTTATGTCTTCTGTGGAGTTTTTCATGGGCATCCTAACCACAAGATCATCCTGAGTCCCTGCAGCTTTCGTCAGATGTGGAGCCTCTTCTCTGTAGCACTTCAGGTCTGATTCTCCAACGAGACTATCACTCCTTGGGGCAGGGACTGCTCTGTTCTTTTATGTTAATCTGCAGTAAATGGCTGTCATTGATGAAAATGATGACAGCCTTGTGTAACATATATTTGCTGGCGATATGTCAGTGATGATCCTATAACAGCTGTGACAGCAACCAGGGAAGTGGGCTCCCAGCAGAACAGTCCTTGGAACTCAGGGGCTGGGATAGGGATGGGAATGAGACTTCCCTATGTAAACCTTTTTGTGTAGTTTTGGCCTCTGAGTTATAGAAATGTCTTACTAATTTGCAAAACAAAATTAAATGTGAAGAGATGAAAAATAATCAAACCTTATGTTGCACACAAACCGAAATAAATGAATCTAGATGTATATCAAATTGATAACCTAACTACATAGAGAAAAGAATTCAAGTAAAATTTTGAACATGGTATTCTGTGGGTACCTATATCAGTGGGAAATCTTCTGGAGCTAGAAGGAAATTCAAAGAAATTTTACTTTTGCTTAGTTGGTTACTTGTTAATAATTATACTATTACAGGAATTCTGAAATTATTCTATGTATATTATTGGACAAAACAAATAACTATATTGATGTCATTGTATGGTAGTCAGGATAATGCTCCCCTTCCGAAGATGTGCACACCTGGAACCTGTG
This sequence comes from Cheirogaleus medius, assembly GCA_008086735.1. NCBI lineage: Eukaryota > Metazoa > Chordata > Mammalia > Primates > Cheirogaleidae > Cheirogaleus > Cheirogaleus medius. Next base: position 11,005,201 of record VBSM01000729.1, on the reverse strand, counting down.
AATGTGTGATGTCACATGGCAAAAGGAACTTTGCAGATAGAATTAAGGTTACATTAAGATAGGAAGATTATTCCAAGATTATTCCAGATTATCTGAGTGGGCCCAGTGAGATCACATGGGCCCTAAACTATGAAAGAGGAGCGAGAAGAGTAGGCAAGAGAGAGGCAACAGGGAGGCAGAGGTAGGAGAGACTCACAGCATGAGAAGGGCTCAAGCTGTCATTATAGTTGTGAAGATGCAGGAGAGGGGCCACGCACTAAGGCACGCAGGTGGGCTCGAGAAGCTGGCAATGGCCCTCAGATGACAGCAAGCAAACAGGGGACTTAGTCCTACATCTACAAGGGACTGAATTCTGCCTCAGTGAGCAAAGAAACAGATTCTCCCCTAGAGATTCTAGAAAGCAATGCAGCCCTGCCAACACCCTGATTTAAGTCTGGTGTGACCCATACCAGACTTCTAATCCACAGTAGAGAAATGTAAGGTAGTATATATGTGTTGTTTTAAGCTGATGCTGATAAATTTGCAGTAATTTGTTACAGTAGTATATTGGTTTGCTAGGGCCGTCATACCTAATTCCATAAACTGGGTGGCTTAAACAACAGAATTGTATTATCTCATGGTTCTGTGCACAGTCAAGATGCTGGCAGGGTTGGTCCCTTCTGAGGACTGAGAGAAGGATCTGTTCCAGGCCTCTCTCCTTGGCCTGTAGATGGCCGTCTTCTCCCTGCATCTTCAGATCATCTTCCCTCTATACGTGCCTCTGTGTCCAAATCTCTTCTTTTTATATGGACACGGTTCTTATTAGATTAGGACCCTAATGACCACATTTTGCTGATGACCTCTGTAAATACACTGTCTCCAAATAAGGTCATATTTTGAGATACTGGAGGTTATGGAACTCACCATAAATATTTTAATTTATAATTGTATACACATTTTATATAAATTTTATTTATAAATTATATCTTATATATGGGAAAATTTACACATTTTCATATATATATAAATTTCCCCCAAGCCATGTCAACTGGCAGAACCTAAATGCAATAATATCTCTGCAGCAACGAGCACACCTAGCACCCAGATCTTGATTTCTGAATATCATTTCCCACTGAAGAAATCAGGGCCCTTTGAAAACATAACTGCTTCTGGCTCTGGTGCAGGGCAAACACAAAGGAGCCTGGGGAGTCTTGGTGTGCCAGAAAGAAAGGAAATGCTTAAAGATTAATGGGGTCATGTCAAAAGGACACAGGATCCTGTTTGAAGGGATTCCCACTAGCCGAGCTTGAGATAATTTGAACATTAAGAAGAAAATGACAGTAATGGATTATAAACCAATGATTTTTTTTAAAGGTCTATGAGTCCATAATGAAACTCAAAAAAAGCACTTAAAAAGAAAGATTGCCATCTAATAAATGTAGAAAGAGTGACAGAATTAGAAAATCACACTATTTGGGACCATAATGTAATAATTGATGCAAGCAAGGACCATCAACAGATGTTAAGCACAGAGTCAAAGGTTTTGGGGTTGTAGGATATTTACATAGCATCAGTATATTACCCCACAAATTATTTACTAATTTCAACAGGAGAAAGCTACTTTTTAATGGAGAGATTTGGTGGTTACTACTTTGAATGATCAAACTTAGCATCCCCAATAGTGGAACAATCTGACATTATTTGGGCCTTTTGATAAGAAGCACACCTGATATGAGGTACATTGATAGAATATTTTTGCCAAAAAATGTTTAACTTGAAACGAACCATGAGAAACAACCACATAAATCCATAATGTGGCACATTCTATAGACAATTGGCCTGGACTCTTCAAAAAGGTCAACGTCATAAAAAGAACAACTAAAAAAGAAGACAGAGGGATCATTTCAGATTAAAAGATACTACGGAGAAGTAGAGAGTAGAATGTTGGTCACCAGAGGCTGAGGGGTGAGTGGAGTGGGCGATGGGGAGAAGTTGACCAAAGGGTACAAATTTCCAGTTGGACAGGAGGAATAAGTTTTTCAGACTTCTTGCATAGCAAGGTAACCATAGTTAATAATAATGTATTGTATATTTCAAAATCACTAAAAGAGTATATTTGAAATGTTCTCGCTACAAAAAAATGATAAATACCTGAGCTGATAGATATGTTAATTAGCTTGATGTAATCATTCCATAACATACATATATCAAAATATCACATTACCTCATAAATACATGATATTATTATTTGTCATTTGAAAATAAAAATTAAAAAGAACACTAAATGCAGTATACAAACTTGATTGGATTCTTAATTTTAAAAAATGCTATTATGGGGACAATTGGAGAAATTTTAGTGGGAAATATATATTAGCTAATATTAGGAAAGGTGTTGCTAATTTTTTTCTTAAGTGTGATAATGTCAGAGAATGTTCTACTCTGAGGAGACACATGTTGAAGTATTCGGTTCAGCGCTTTGGTAGCTGCCAAGTTGTTTAAAATAGTTCAGAAAAAATATAGTGTATTGCAGCCAGATCTTACCAGCTCCTGAGAGCAGATAAAATATTCAGGAATTTTGCAAGCCATTTGTTAAGCTATTGCTTGCTTGAAATCACCGATGGTGGGAGTTTTTATACCACAGAAATTGGCAAATACTACAAATGCATTCCCCCATGGCAGGTCCAGTTCATCAGCACACCACTGCGTACGGAATCAGATGCTCATAATTGGTGAAACACTTCAAGTGTACCTTGTGTTCAGTATGGTATTCTTTCAACTTTTGTGAAGATTTGAAAATTTTCAAAATAAAAATTTGGGAAAAATATAGAGAAAAAATGTCTTTCCTCTCTGGGAGTCCTAAAACCCCAGAGAGAAAGATATGGCAGACAGAAAGACCAAGGGGCAGCAGCCACCTTGGGAATCTCACAGGTGAGGCCCTGAGATGTGTGGAGGCTGCAGGTTGGCTGACTGAGGACAGCTGCAGGGAGGCCGGCCTGGGGCTGGCAGGAGAGGGGAGGGTTTCCTGTGCAGTGAACGCCAGCCCTCACACCTTCTTCCCCTCTGGGCCTGGGGCTGGATTGCCTGGGTTTCCAGGATCCCACAGCAAGCTTCTAATTCTAATTCCTTTGGATGAAAAGGTCTAAGGTAAGGGCAGGTGGCCAGTGGTGATTGTGAGTGGCAGTCTAGGCCTCTGTTCATTTTCCATTCTCTCTTCCTTTCCATTTGTCTTCCCACTGCTTACTCCCGGGGCCTCTGTTTTCCCTCCTCCTCCCCCTCCTCCCCTCCCCCTCCCCACCTCCATCTCCTCCTCCTCCATCTCTATGCCACCAATTTCATTCAGGAGCGCCCTCCCCACACCTCTGCCTAGCTCCATCCCACCCACCCTGCTGAGACAATCTCAGGACCTACCTCCTCCACAAAGTCTCTTGGCATAACCCCTAACCTCTCTCCTTCTTTGTCATACCTTATGGCACTCATGTCTGGAATCACACCCTGGCATAGACTTCCAGGACTGATTCATGTGGCTGATTTTTTTCTTTTTTAACTTATCTGCAAGCTTCTGGGGCCAGGAACTGGCATCAATATACACTTGGTAAAACAAAAAACAAACAACAACAACAACAAAAAAACACCTCTCCTTTCTCCCAAATAGAGGCTGGCATAAGATACCTACTGGATTTGATTGAATTTCTTTTCCCACCCTCTCTTCTCAATTCCCTTTTTTTTCTTTCTCCATTGCTCTCTTCTTCTCTTGCTCCCTTTTGACCCCCTAGCTTGTCCCAGGCTGGCTAGTGTTCCTTTAGCTCATTTCCTTCCCTTGCTCCCTCTCCTTGGCCCCGCACCAAGGCTGCAGGTGTGGCCGGCCCCTGCCACTGGCCTCTTCTCAGCACAAGGCCTTCCCCGTGCTGGGGGAACTTGCACACATCTGACTCCATGGCAGGAAGAGAGTCCGCCTGAGAGCTCTGTGGATGCATTGTACCGTCTTCATTCGGGCTCTCCATCCCCAAAGACTGCTGGCTTCACAAAGGGAGCGTGTCGGGGCAACACGGGACTTACAGACATCTGCATCACACATTGCTTTCTCACCCATTCCCTCTCCACCCACCACCACCCCCCTTGAATTCTCCAGACTGATTCTTGTGGTAAAATCTCACACATTTTCTCAATCTATATGCAAACCAGGTAGGATTGACAACTGAAGAAAGCTGCACACTGCCTGGGCTTAAAGTTATCTGTTTTCCCTCTGAGAGAAAATCTTTGAGCTCTGTGACAGTGCCTTGAAGCCATGGCCCTTGTCCTAGACTGCCCCGGCCCAGGCAAGCGCCTGACCCCTGCTAATGTGTGGGACCTTTCGCAGTAGAGAATGGGGGAGGAGGTAACCAGAGCCCCCCACATGCCAGTGATTCATGTGCTCTGAAGGGATCAGAGTGTTATTAGAAACCTTGCCTGCCAAGTGCTGGGCAAATGTAACCAATTTATTAATGCTGAGACTCCGATGTGTGAAATTGGACCAAGAGGAGAGGGGCCAGCCGCCCCCTCTCCCCACTTCCTGCTCTCTGTCAGTGGCAGAGGGAGGGTGGTGTACAAAGGGTGCTGTCTTCTGCAGGAGGACGTTGCTGTCCTAATCACATGTGATAGTGACAACAAATATTCCTGGCTAGAGCTTCAAAGGGCTGGGAGATAATTGTATCCACCATTGCTGGCCTGGCTGTGATGCCTTAGCCTGCAGCTTGCAAGTTGTAAAACTTGCTCTGGGCAGGAAGCTGGGGAGCTTGGTCTCCCTCTGCCCCAGCTCTGCTCCTCCCAGGTGAGAATGGAGGATCTCAGTGTTTCATGGGTGTTTGCAGTTTCTCTCCAGTGAAAGAAAGGGTTCCTTCAGAGCAGTATGCATTTTGCTATGCCTCACTGCCATTGATTTGCCTTCTAAAAGTGGAGTCGGTGGAAAAAAAAACATGAGCAGCCACATTTATTGAAGAATTACTATATGTATGTTATTATACATTATCTCATTCAATCCCCATACCAATACCCACGTGAGTTAGATATTGTGATTTTTGATTTTCAGTTGAAGAAACAGAACTCAGAAAGTTAACCAATTTGCATAAGATTACAGGTTTAAGTGGACAGGATTTGAGCCCATGTCTGTTTAACCATGCTCTTCACCACCCAGGTTTCAGGAGCGGAAAGCCCACAAAATCTGTGGGCAATCTGGTAAAATTGTCAAGAAGCAAATGCAGGGAATTTTCTTGCTAAGGCTGCATTGGGAAGTCTTGTATTTTAGGTTAGAAATTTTCAAAGAATTGACTTACCATGAAAACAAGGGACACACACTGTATAGAGCAAAAATAAATCTTCATAGTGATTCAGATACATTTTAGGAATCTATGAGACATCAGGCTTGTTTGGGTGGTATCATGCCACACAGCAGAGTCACCTCCCTTTCTCTGGTGACTTCCGTCCTCCTCTCCTGTCCTGTGAGGATCTAACAGCACCTCAAGGCAGCTGTGTGCCGTGGGGCAGGAACAGCCGTCTCACCATTTGGAGGTGAAGAGCGTCAAGTCAGCATCACTGAGATGTGGACGGAAAGTTCAGTCTTTATTCTGAATTAAAATCCAGTCCAACTCTTCTTCTTGTTCTGATATCTAGAAGAGCTTCCCCTATTTTATCCTTCTCCTATAGGCTGTTCATTCCACCCCACCTCACCCCCAATTCTCTTAGGAGAATAAATCACTCATTGAAAAATAATCTGTAAACCAATAAAGGTATATGTGTGTATTTAAAAATAACCTCTTAACATTTGAAAAAGTGAGACAATCTTGATATCCCTACAATACAAGAGCAGTGGAAGACCACTGAGGACTTGGAAATTGAGTTGTTTCAGAGAGCTGAATTAGCAAAATTCACGCTCAATGACTGTGGTTAGTCATCTACTCCAAAAATTATGATAACAGTAATAATAATGCAAAGGATTGACTTTATGAGTCTAGTCAAAAGTGGAGCTGGGAATCCCTCCAAGGAGACATGGCTGAAATGTAAGTGTATTTTAGTAAAAGGAAATGGAATGAAATATATTCTACTCTATTTAGAGAATGACTGTAAACAGAAGTTGACTTTAAAGGATAAAAAGGAAAACCTAAAGAATACTGATCTTGATCTGTTTAGAGGTGAAGAAGCCATTTCTAAATGGCTTAGAGAATTGAGGTTTTCTTGGTGAAAGTTTTCCTGTAGTGAAAAGTCAGAGACCAGCAGCTGCTAGGTCAAGTCTGGCCCACACTGTATTGACTGATAGTATTTTTAAAAAATCAATAAGTTGACAACTGATTTCACATAGAAAATCCAGATTTTTAGCTTTTCTTTAAAAATTGGATAAACCTGGATTAACCAGGCCAGCTATGATGGGCTGGAGGGCAAAGTCCTGGCTGCCTCCTGTAGAAGATCTGCCACAGTCCCTATCATTGCCTGCTCCCCGACCTGCCTCTCTCACCTATGTTACACTCTTTGGAGTCTGTGTTGGTTTTTGAGTGTGTGACTCCCTACTGGGCAAGCATGCCTTCAGCTACTTGAGCTGAAATTAGCTTCCTAAGACCCTGAACTCTCCTTGTTCTGATCCCATGCTCAGCATGCAACCTTCTGAGAATTTGGCTTCCCATGAAATTTGCCTATAAGGAAAGAATGCATTGATCTTCTGCCCTGAGCATCTTGGTCTATACAAGGAAATGCACAGAATAAATGCAAAATGCTTAGGCTCTGGGGTCTGGTGGGTCTGGTTCCAATTCCAGCACTGACACTAGATAAGGTCCCCATGAGGCCTCTTGGCACACTGCCAGTTATCTTCTCCTGAAGATGTTGCCCTGGGTCACCCTGGGTTACATACCAGAATATTCAAATTGCAAAAACATTTTTATAAGCAAAATTGATACCTCTAAGTCACAAATTACGACAGCCCCAAATCCAACCAACAACCAATAAACTAGAGTTTCTCTCAAGATAGGACATTCCAAAAGAATAGAAAGCTATTGACCAGAAATACAAACTCTTTGATGGTTATCTGTTCTGGAGAGGAGGAGAGGGGAATGGTGAATAGAACATGGTTTTTGAACTTAGGAGACTTGTATTCAAGTCCTAGTTCTTTCCTTTATTAACCATATGAACTTAATAAAGTCACTAAACAGTCTGAGTCCCCAAGATAAAAATTCCCTCTCTACATACCTAACAGAAACTTCATGATCAAATGAAATAAGGTGGGGAAGACACTATATAAACTGTAAAATGTATGGAATTATTAGTATCAAAATTTCTATTAAGCCCCAGTGAATGCAAGAATAGAAGTAGTAGGAGAGGAATCCAAGAAGACTACAACAGAGTTTCTAGCGTGCCAGAGTTGCATTCACAACCAAGAGATTAGTGCCAGGTTTAGAACAGCCACAGCTATCAAAGCCTGGAGTGAAAATCAAATTAGACTCTGGTTTGTGAAATAAATGGTAACATCCAGTTATGACGAGGGTGGAGGAAAAGAGTCTCATGAACACTGTGGGTGGAAGTATAAACTGGAACAAAGAAGACAATTTAGCAGTACTTATCCAAAATTTTAATGTGCATATTTGTTGACTCAGCAATTCCCTTCTA
>VBSM01000729.1:10951201-10997496 GCA_008086735.1 Cheirogaleus medius | reverse complement strand
TACTTATCCAAAATTTTAATGTGCATATTTGTTGACTCAGCAATTCCCTTCTAAGAATTTATCCTACAGAAATACTTGTACAAGTGGGCAAGAATATCTATACAAGAACATCGAAGGCAACATTATTTACAGTATCAAATTAATAGAGGGATGGTTAATACATTTTGCATACTCTTACTATGACTACTATGTAGCCATCGATAAGAATGAGCTAGATACATATATAGCAAAAGGGAATGGAGTCTAATGGGTGATTGACTGAAAAAACCAGTTGTAGCACAATACATACATGTGACCACATTAAAAAAAATTGACCTAGAAAAATTCTATAGGTATGCAGGCCTAATTTTTAACATGGGTTTCCACTGGGGAGTGGGAGTAAAGTGTAAGAATGGCACTCTCACTTTTGACTTTATATATTAATACTATTAAGTTACTTGAATTTTTACAATGATCATGAAGTACTTTTGTGATTTAAAAAATGCAATTACAAGTCAAAAAAGAAAAAGCTAAACCAATATGTAAACTAGGAAAAAGAAAATACAATTAAGTAGCTATAGCTAAATGCAGGAGTAATGCCAATAAAGGGAAGTGTGGACACAGAGCCAGGAGAATCACATACTGGTGTCTCGCTACTGGCTCTTCCCACAGACCTGACCATGGACATTTCAGGACCAAACCTGTCCTCTTGGACCTGTGACACACTGGCACCAGAGCCAATCAATGTAGGAGTAGTTGCCACTCCTGCTGCCGTACTGATAGCTGTTGTTCTATTTCTGAAATTCAGGGTTGCAATACGTGTCTTCAAAATGAAGAGTCATGTCTATAGGGCAAGGTGCTGGGGCTTTTAAAAGAGGCCCTTCTGTTGACCTTGAGAATTTAACTGGGCTGACTGTCCCTGCACCTTGACTTCTGTGCTTTGTTTCCTTATTGACTCCTTATGGCTTTGACTTTGGATCTGCCTGCAGATTCTGACTGTGCCTCTACTCTAATATAGCATCTTCTTTTATTGTAACCTGCTACCTGGTTCTGGCCAGTTTCATGACTCAGATTTTGTTCAGGGGCTAGGTTTGGGCATTTTACTCACACTTTCTTCCAGGACCTAATCCTCTCGCAAAGCTACTTTTAATTCTGTCTTCCTGTCCCAGCATCGACATGGCCAGTCAAGAAGCCAGGATGGGCTAGGGAGGTCTTCAAACATGAAAGTTCCCCATGTAGAGGGTACTTGCCATCTGGGAGGAAGTCATTCCCAACTTCACATGTGGGTCCTAGTGAGAGGACTGGGAAATCAGTGAGAATGACCATGCCAGAGACGCAGTGCTGTTGTTTCCCAGCCCCAACACTGTGGCAGCAACACGCCCAAGCTGGTATGTATTTCCTCAGCTATGCCTAGGTGGAGGGAAATGGAAGGCCAACAGCTTGAGCCAATCTCTCTCTCTCAGTCTGCCTGGACACTGACCTCTCTGAATGAGGATCTTTATTTATTTTGTATTTCATGATATATCAAGAACATGTGGGAAGATTTCGGACGTGAACTTAAATTTCTTTTAAACCATATAGTGTGGATCAGAACCAGGTCTCCATGGTGAGGGACTACTATTCAATAAGCAGGCTAGGGTGAGATTTGTGCATTGACAAGAAAGATGGTTAGAGAGATATGGCTTCGCCCAAGACTGGAATTGAAACTCAACCTCAATTAAGTTAAGAAATCCTCAATTAAGACTGTCTGGCTCTCTTAGCCCTGCCAGGTTTTAGGAATAGAGGCAGAATCTCCTTAGGACCCAGGACTCTCTGCCTTTAGTGAGGCAAACACCTTACTGAAAAAAAGATATGGGGGGAATTTTCTGCTTTTGTCAGAAGCAATTTTAGACCACTAAGTGGGCGATAACCTGACCTGAATCCTTTTCCATGAGAGCCCAGCTCTGATTTCTTCTCCAACACCCTGTTACCTGGCCCACATGGCTTAGATTACTGAATCTGGATCCTTGAACATGGGCTAAGGGATACAGTGGCTATCGCATTTTGTAATAAAATTCCTTATACATTTTCACCTTTCTGTGGCTCTTAAAATAATCCTTTTGCATGAAGGGTCATTTTCCCTTTGAATCCCAAGTCTAAATTTCCTGCCTATCTAATGCTCGAATGGAGAGTCAAAACCACTATAGGAAGAAAACATACCTTTTTTATTTACCCTAGTTGTGCTTTATCAGGAAAAAATTACATTTGTCGTCAGCCAAAGCTTATGTTCTTACCAGGAGTGTGTGTTTGTGTAAGTCGCATAAAAATAAAGGAAACGATAATAATTTCTGTCATACCATTTTATTGAGAATGATAAATAAAAAAGTGCCTATAAAAGCACACTGTAATGTACATTTTCATGTGATGTAGGTGAAATGTGAAGGACATGCATGAACCATTCAAAGGATGTCAGATTTTTTAACCCACCGGCCACAGGAAGCTACTGGAGGTTGGACAGCAGCAGAGGTGTCAGGAGGAGATCTATGTCTTACAAAGACAGCTGCAGAGACTGTGAAGGAAGATTGAAGTCTGGAATTGGCCCTTCGGGAGCTGTTGAAACAGTCCTGGGAAGGGATATTAAGACACTAACTCTGTCCAGGGCCATGGGATTGGAGAGGACAGGAGAGATCTGAGAAGTAACTACAAAGAGGGTAGAAGAGAACATGATTTAGTGGATTTCTACCTTACCCCTAGACCCTGAGATGGGTACTTTACACACCTTATTTTATTTACTCCTTACAACAACCCTCTGAGATAGGTGTAACGTCCCCCTTAAGAAACTGAACATCTGGAAGTTTAATTCACTCAAGATCATGCAGGCATTAAATGGCAGAGCCAGGATTTGAACCAAGGTCTGCTGGATGCCGAAGCCCATGCTCTTTCTGCCTACTCAGAGAGAATCAAAAGAACTTGGTGAATGATTCAATATTTCCTCCAGTTAGGGTTCCCTCATTCCCTACTTTGCTAAACTTTGTGGGAAGTGATGTATGTGCTCCAGCCTGCAGCAGCCCTGGGGAAGATTGTGTTCTGCTAGGTTATGTCCTGCTGGGGGAAGGAGGACTTCTCACATCAAGCAGAGTTTGGAGGCCAAGCCAGTGTTCACCCTGCTTAGGTCTGTAGTTGTTTTCTATTGTTGCTGTAACAAACTATCATTAACAAATTACCATAAATCAATACACATTTATTGTATTACAGTTCCGTAGGTTAGAAGTCCAACATGGGTCTCCCGGGGCTAAGATCGAGGTGTCAGCAGGGCTGAGTTTCTTTCTGGAGGCTTTAGGGGAAAATTCTCACCCTGACTTTTCCAGCTTCTAGAGGCCACCACTTTGGCTCAAGGCACCCCTTCCTCCAGCACTGGCAGATCGAGTCCTTCTCACATCTCATTGCACTGACCTTTTCTGCCTCCTTCCACTTTTAAGGAGACTTGTGATTACACTGGGCCCACCTGGATAACCCAGGCTGCTCTGCCTATTTTAAGGCCAGGTGATTAGCAAGCTTAATTGCATCTGCAACCTTAATTCCCCTTTACCATGAAAGGTAACATGTTTACAGTTTCTGGGGCTTAGGATGTAGAAATCTTTGGAGGGTCATTATTCTGCCAATCATAATGTTTTTCATGGTATTTTATATTTGAAACTTATCTTGCTAGTTTTGGAAATTTACAAGAAGAGGGTCAGGGAAGCAGTGGTAAGTAAAGAGTTAACTAGCCATCCAAGAAGCACAATGACCTCTTGACAATGTTGAGTGTGGGACAGACCAGTTGGCCAAGAGCTGGGCCGTTGGGGTAGGCAGCCCACATCTTCGAAGAAATGCTCATCAAACCATGACCAGTGGAAACCAGGACACCAGTCACCTGGGAAACCAAGTAAACATAAACATACAGCCATCCATCACTGCCATCTGGAAGAAATTGGGTAGTGAGGGTCTTCCTGTTAGGTCCAGCTCCAGTATTTATTTGTGTAGCTGGAGATCCCAGACCAGCCTTTCTGTCAGCGATGCTTCAGTGAGGAGCATGGAGCTGAATCTCAGCCCGGAATTCAAACACACCACCTTTGTGTGTGAACGTGATGTAAATATTACCAGCAGACAGGTCACTCAAGAGATAGGTGCCCATATTTCCAAGTCTAAACAATCTCTGTAGGTAGGACCGGGAGGCCCTGTGTGCTTGTTGGCAACACCATCTTTAGGAAAAGCCTGAATTCCTCGTGAATGCTGCCTGTGTTCTGCTCTGTCCAGGAGCTGTGGTGTCCAGGGCCTTTGCCTTCCCAGCTCTGTCCTGGTCAATGACGTCAGGTGGAGATATGCAGGGGAAAGGTGGTTTCAGCTGGGCCCACTGTATGAGGTGGTGCACTGAGCTACGTGGGCTCTCCTCCCAAGAGTCCTTGCTGTTGGTCGAGAATGTGTTTTCAGTTGCTGCTCCCGCAGTGGTGATAGATTTGCGCAGCTCTCTTCACGTGTTCCCAAGTGATTCAAAGCATATTTACAAGGCAGCTGGCTGGGGTTTACAGGGGGCAAGTCTGAGGCATGGATCAGAGCAGAATGAAGTGACCCATATAGGAAACAAACCTATGACCTTGGCCTCCTAAGCACTATCTCCTTACAGACTCAGCTAATAGACCCCCCTGAAAGCCAGCCCTTCATCTAGGTCTGTATGCAACATTGAAACACTCAAAGGCTGCCTAGCAGTAGCAAGAAGGAGAACATTCAGAACAAGTTAGATTTCCTGGTATCATATTGTTTCCTCTTACCCTGAAGGTACATTTGGGGACCCTGAGTCTGGTGACACCAACTCAGAACCAAACACATTCCTGATGACTGTGGAGTGCACTGAGCTATGCAGAGATTCCCAAGGCCTCACCTGTGGTTTCAGCGTGAGCGCCTGAAGAGCATGGACTGTGTCGTATCCGGTCCTTGGCACAGAGCAGATGCTCAATGCATGTCGATGAAATGAATTTTTAAAATGGATGAATTCAAGAGATAAAGACTTTTTCACATGTATCCTGACTTTACTTTGAAAAGTGGTTCTCAGAATCTCCACATTCCTTATCGCTTGTTTCCTGGGTGGGAAATAACTCGAGAGTAATATTATCCATTAGAAATATCATACAAGCCCCAAATGCAAGCCTCATGCATACTTTTAAATTTTGAGTAAGCACATTAAAATAAGTAAAAAGAAATAGATAAAATTAATTTTAATAATATCGTATTTTATTAACTCAATATAGTAAGTTTTGGGGGGTTTTTTTGTTGTTTTTTTTGTTTGTTTTTTTGAGATGAGTCTTGCTCTGTCACCTGGGCTAGAGTGCTGTGGCATCAGCATAGTTCACAGCAACCTCAAAGTCCTGGGCTCAAGCGATTCTTCTGCCTCAGCCTCCCAAGTAGCCGGAATTACAGGCACACCCCACCACATCCAGCTAATTTTTCTATTTTTAGTAGAGATGGGGTTTCTCTCTTGCTCAGGCTGGTCTCAAACTCCTGACCTCAGGCGATCCTCCTGCCTCGGCCTCCCAGAGTGCTAGGATTACAGGCGTCAGCCATCGTGCTTGTCTGTGAAAATACTATAATTTCACATGCAAGTTACATAAACATTGTCAATGAGCTATTTTTTGTTTGTTTGTGTGTGTGTGTGTGTGTGTGTGTGTGGTACCAATTCTAGCATCCCATCTCAATTCAGACTAGCTACATTTCCAATAGACACATGTGGCTTGTAGTTACTGTATTCAACAGCACAGCTGTACATACTACTCATGTCCATTGGTCAATATTATTACCAATAACATCTAAATAGCCCCTAACAAAGAATCCTTACTTTCATTAGCTCACTAGTAATGACCGTGCTGATAAGTGCTATCATTTCCTCTTTATAGTTGAAGAAACTGAGGTTCAATTTTAAGCTATGAAGTGGTAAAGGTAGGACTTGGAACCAGGTGTTCCAGGTTTAATGCTTACCGCCACATGATACACATGCTGCCATTGCAATAGGAAACCTCAACACAATGTAGAACAGACGGGGTTGCTTCTGAAAAGATTCTAGTGAGGTGACTCTTAGTTTTAATTCACTATCACGTTATAGTTCATTTCAGTCAAGCAGTTTAGGTAGACACTGCCACGTTATACATGTCAATACTATATAAGACTGGCCTGGGGTTTAGGGATCCACAGACTTCAGTGGAACAATCACTGCCTAACTCTTTCCTAAGTCCATTGTTTTAGCAGCTGTCCCAACTCTAGGACAGAAACTCTGAGAAGGCTAGGTTTGTGAGAAACACCTTTTTCCTGTGCCATTTGCACGTAGCTCCCAACTTTCCATTATTTTGCTCATTTTAGAGCTCTAAGGACCATATCTGGACCACTTAGAAAGCAATTGAATTCATCTTCATTCTTTTCTTTCTGATTTCCGGACAGTAATGGTATTTGATAACACTTCCCAATTTTATTTCCAGCGACCTATGTCCTCATTTCTCTTCCTGATACTCTCAGATAGACTTAATTCTGGTTATTTTGCAGCATTAGGTTTTGCATAGTCTGGCAGGCCTACGTGCCCCTTTGCTTGGAACTCTGATGCTGTGATTGTCTTCTTGAAATCCAAATTGTCTTTGGAAAAGGCAGCCAGTTTCTCACCCAAGCCATGTCCAAACAGGTCTGGTCCCCAGACCGTATCTGGCATGAAAAGAGGCTCAGTGTAGCACACAATAGATGACTGTAGTCTAATTTTAGACCAGATGGCTCTGAAGACCACACCTCTTCCCCGTCTCTTGCTGCCCTTGCCCCCTTCAGACCGGTTCCTCAGGGCGAGACCCTAATAGGCGTCAAAAACATACAGGAATGAACACAAGGCTTTTCCTAAAACATAGAGGTGATCCTGCGATTATCCCGATTAAGACACTTTCATGGCTTAGTAGATGCTACGAGATGAAGTCCAAACTCTTTAGTCATGCAACAAAGCCCTGCATGTTAGGGTTCTCTCCTGCCTCCCCAGCTTCCTCTGCTATCACACCTCATACCCCGTGCTCCAAGCACACCAGTGTCCCTGCAGTTTCCTGAAAACATCAGGTGAGTTCAGGCCTGGGATCTCCCTACCTGAGTGGAGAGTTTTCCCAAGCTCATCTCCATGCACCTTGCCAACATTTACTCACATACAGAGTCTCACCTGAACCCCACCCCCAGACAGCACTGATCATTCCTTCCTTTGTGAACCCCAACACTGTCCACATCTCTAGCATCAAGCCTATAACATGCCGCTATATTTTTCGTTTATGTGGCTAAACAAAAGGGAGCTGGGGGCAAGGATTGTGTCTTGGTAATTGACTCTCCTTTGCCTGTCAATATGCCTGTGCATGAACAAGCATTTCATTTGTTGATGAAGGAATGAAAAGCAGACAGTTATTAAATAAGCAGAGTAAACCTCTACCCTAGAGAAAGGGTTTTAATTTTTTTAAGAGATGGAGTCTTTCTCTGTTGCCCAGGCTGGACTAAAACTCCTGGGCTCAAACAATCCTCCCTCCTCAGCCTCCCTAGGGAAAGCATTTTAACTCACTTGTCCCTCACTTAGCTCCTCTCTCTTTTGTCTAGGAGATATTTAGAAATCTAAGTATGCTTAAGGTTCTGGAAGGTGAAGGGACCCAGGAGGACCTGTAGGAGAAAAGCATGGTGTGGAGAGTGTAGCAGTTTCCTCTGGGTTTAAGAAAAAGGGACCAAAGGGACCCTAATATATCCTTTTAGGGTTCCCAGCCTGGCTATGTAGGACAGGAAAGGAGACAGATTCAGGCCAAAAGTCTTTCTCTGAAATAAGTTTCCATTTGACTTAAGCATTTCCTGTACCATAACCTATGAAAGCATGATGTACAAAGTGCAGCAAAGTGAAGACTCAAATCTTTTGCCCTGTTAAAGCCAGGAAGAGGGTTCCTGGAATATTACTTGATGCCCACAATTTCAAGCTGACTCCAGAAAATGCCACAGCATCTGAAATTATTGGAGTGACTTATCTTAAACTTATAGAATCTGTGTGAGATTTTTCTCACGATCTTATTCCTTTACAAAAGAGTTCCACTTCATATGGAAAAAACTTGATAATTTGGGGGCTTTAGTAGTAGTGGTTAGGAAAAAAAGAGTGGAGGTTTCATCTCAAGCAATATCTGAGTATCTCTTATCAAACCAGTCTACACAAAAAACAACTAAACACACACACAGCAGACAAAGTATATTTTTAAAAACACTATGTAAAGACACTGGAGAATAATTAAAAGCAGCAAGATACTGGAAGGAGTCAACATATGGAAGAAGAAAATGGCATCGGTGAGTTTCCAGATTCTACATCTTTTAGACTGAGGCAGGTTCTAGTCTGCACTACACAGAATGGCTAAGACTCCATCTGAAACCCACATGGAGTACTACTAGCTAGATGGACCAGAGTATGGGGAAACCACAGCAAGTAGAAAATTAAGAGAAAATCCCCAAAAAGATAGAGACCAAGGGGGAAATCCTAACCACCCACATCTCTGACTGACCCTTGCACTATACCCGTATGGGACAGACACCAAGCCACCTGGTGAAGCTAAAAGAGTTCAACTGTGATTTGAGCTAATGCCCTCAACAAGCGAGACATTAACTGGGTAATAAAGAAATATGATGAACACTTTTATGCCAAAGAATTTGACAACTTAGATGAAATAAATTCATTGAAAGACACAAATTAGCAAAGCTTACTCAAGATAAGCTGCACAGTATTATATCTAATTTAAAATTTGAATTCATAGTTAAATATCTTCCAAAAAGACAACTACAGACCCAGATGCTCACTGGTGAATTCTAGCATATATGTAAGAAAAATATCATGCCAATTGTAGAAAAGAAAAAAAATAGAATGGGAAGAAAAACTAATAAAACCTGGGTTTCTATTCAGAGTCTACATAGGCAATCATGTCATCTGTGAATAAAGACAGTTGTGTTTATTCCTTTACAATCTGTATGCCTTTTGTTTCTTTTTCTTGTTTTATTGCACTCATAAGGACTTTCAGTATGATGTTGAACTGGAGTGGTGAAAGTGGACATATTTGCCTTGTTTCTGATATTAGGGGGAAAGTATACAGTCTTTCACCAGTAAGTATGATATTAGCTGCAGGTTAAGGAAGTCTCAACCTGTAATTTTTAGTTGCTCAGAGTTTTCATCATGAATGGTTGTTGAATTTTGTCAAACAATCTTTCTGCATCTAGTGGCTCTTCTCCATTAGTCTGCTGCTACGGTAAACCATATTCATTGACTTTCAAATGTTGAACAATATTGCATTTCAAGGATAATCTCCACTTGACCATGTTGTCTTCTCATTTTAATATATTGCTGGATTTGATTTGCTAATATTTTGTAGATTTTTGCATCTGTATTCATGAGGGATATTGGTTTGTAATTTTATTTTCTTACAATGTCTGGTTTTGTTATGAGGATAATGCTGGCTTCATAAAATAAGATGGGAAAGATATAAAAATCAGTGAAGAATCTAGAAATAGGTCAAGGAAATTCAATCTTGAAAGGATAGTCTTTTCAACAAATGATACTGGAATAATTAGACATCCATATGCAATAAAATGTATCTTGATCCACACATTAAACTATATATAAAAATGAACTGGAAATCTATCAAAGACCTAAATATAAAACCCAAAAGCTTAAAAAGTTTTATTCTGGAATAAAACATAAGAGAAAATCTTTGTAATACTGGATTCGCTAAGATTTATCAGGTAGACCACAAAAAGTGTAATACATAAATGAAAAAAATGATAAATGGGATTCCATCAAAATTAAAAATCTTGTTATATTTGAATGACACTTTTAAGTAAATGTAAATAAAAGACATAGAATAGGAGAAAATATTTTCAAAGTACATATCTGAAAAAAAGACTGACATCCAAAATATATGAAGAACCTTCACAATTCAATAATAAATAAACAACAATCCAGTTTAAAAAACAGGCAAAACATTTGAATAAATATTTCATCAAAGACAATACATGAATGGCAAAAAAGCACATGAAAAGTTGTTTCACAATCTTAATGATTAGAGAATTACAGATTAAAACAAGATATTACCTATTAGAAAAGCTGCTGAGAAGAATGAAGAGCAACCGAAATGCTCATACCAGTACATTGCTGATGGGAATGTGAATGGTAGAGCCACTTTGTAAAACAATGTGGCAGTTTCTTATAAAATTAGATATGCAATTACCATGTGACTCAGCAATCCCACTCCTAGATATTTACCTGAGAAGTGAAAACATATATTTACACAAAAATACATGCACAAATGTTTATAGAGGCTTTATCCATGATTGCCACAAACTGGAAATATTTCCAATGTCATCAACTAGTGAACAAATTAACAAAATGTGATGGTATATCCATACAGTGGAATATTACTCAGCAATAAAATAGAATTGAACTACTGGCAACAACATGAATAAATCTCAAATGGGTTATGATAAGTGAAAAAAAGCCAGACTCAAAGGCTACATACAGCATGGTTACATTTATAAGACATTCTAGAAAAGGCAAACATATAAGGACAGAAAACAGATTAGTGGTTGTTTGTAGGCTAGGGGTGTAGGGGGTGATTTATTAATAAGAACAAAGGGGCATGAAGGAACTTTTGAGTTGAGGGACATGTTCTATACCTTGATGGTGGTGGTGGCTACTGGACTGTATGTATTTGTCGAAATCCATTGCACCTATAAAAGATGGATTTTCCTGTATGCATATTATTCTTCAATAACCTGACTTTAAAAAGAAAAGAATGTCCTTTGGGACGAACTGAAGCAGTTTTTTCATTAAACTGAAGAAGACACAGATCTAACCTCATTCTTCCTATTTGACCTCACCCCTTGATAGAAAACAGAAATGGTGAAATTGATATTTGTTGAGTGGGAAAAAAATGAGGTTATTTTAAGTGTAGAAAATTAAGTATAAGTTTCAAATAATGAATTAAGGACACATTGTGCTAACTGAATTATGGGTTATGACAAGGGAAATGAACAAAGGATACTTGAGAAGCATATGAAAACTTTCTCTTATTGAGTATCAAGTAAAATTTACTTCCCAGATGAGGTTACCATGGATCATAACTTAAGAATTAAAAATCACAGAACCAGCCTTCTAAAATTTTTACTTGTTTTTAAATCGATATTTTTTTGCTATTTTTCCTTTCGGCTAGAAAACCTGAATCTAGATGTTATAAGAAGGCTACTTTCTTGGCAATGAACACTACTTCATTTATAATTGAATTAGAGTGCCACTTTCAGAGGTATTTTTTATTAGTAAAGAAAAAAGTAAAAGGCTGAGGAATTTTCAGGATATATAATTTATAAATAGAGTCAATTAAACCTATTTTAACTTATAAATGATAATATTTGAAAAAAATTAGAAATTTTTAAAGAGACAAATTTTGTAATTTGAAAACATTTTAATTTTTAAAATTCTTGTCATTTAAATTTTATAAAGTTAAAGCCAAATTGATAGTATAAGAAAATATAAATAAATGTCATAAAAACAATATTTAAATATTAAAAATATGTAAATGTCATATAAAATATTTTTAATAGTGTTCTGTAATTTTTTCTAATTTCCTACTCAGTTTTATATAAATTCAAAATATTTCATCTAGAAAGGTACATAATATAAAACATTATAAACAGCTTTATGCCAATAAGTTTTAAATTTTAGATGATAGAGTCAAATTCCTTGAATAACAAAATTTACAAAATCTAAGACAAGAAAAAATAGGAAGTCTGAATATTCCTATACCTAATAAAGAAATGTAATGCATAATTTGAAACCTTTCGCTTCTAATAATTTTTTAGTAGCTTTCATTAGATAAGACTTTCTGTAGAAAATAATTTTTCTGGAGTGAGAAATAAACTGAAGGCACTGGATAATGACGCAAAGCAGACGGAAACTAGAGAGGAATCAGTTCTTTCAAGACAACAATTTTTATGGAAGGGATTTGCCTTTATGTGCCTTTTGGCTGAAGGTACTCTATCATACATAAAATATAGGGCAACAAGAATTCAAGAAGAGAACATTAGTCTTAGCAGTTTGAGAGTCATTAAATGAAGTTCAGGGTTACCAGATCAGGTGGAAAGTGAGGGAGAATATCTCAGGAAGGTGGAAGCCAAAGACAGAAGCCCCAAAATGTGTAAATAAGCTCTGCTCCAATCCCTGGATGACCCCTAAACTATCCATGTGCGAGGAAGCCTCCCAGTGCAAAAGCAACATTGGGAAGTCGGAAAGAACTTGGCAGAGATTTCAGGTACTGCCCATCATAAGGGACAGAGTTTGGAGCTTGTGTCCAGCCAAATTAATTGCCTGCTAGAAGAAATAATCAACACTTTTCAGAGGATGATAACAGTATCTAATCTCTACAGTGTACCCCCCAAAATGTCTCCTATATGATAAAAGATTATTAGACACACAAACAGGAAAAAGTGATCGAGAGAAATAGCAGGCAATAGTAACTTACTCTGAGATGACCAAGATGTTGGGGTTAACAACAACTTCAAAGTAGCTACATATTATAAATATTTTCAAAGACTTTTTTAAAAACATGACTATAATTAAGGAGGACATGTGGAATCCTAGCAGAGAAATAGAAATTATTAAAAGTGCCAAATAGAGATTCTACAGCTGAAAGAAAAACATCAGAAATAAATATAACTGTCTGGGCTTAAGAGCATACTTGAAAAAGCAAAAGAAAGTGTCAAATTATTCAATATAAATAGCAGAGACAAAAGACTGGAAAAGATGTATCAACAAAGCTTTTTGACATGAAGGACAATATCACATGGTCTAACATAAGGGTAACTGAAGTCTCAGGAGGAAAAGAGAGATAAAATGAGGCAGAAAAAAAATCTTTTTAAAAATGACAGAAAATTTCCCTAATTTTGTGAACAAACAGATATAAGAAGCTCAGTAAATGCCAAGCAGGATATACACAATAAGAACCACACTAGGCATATCATATGTACCGAAAAACAAACATAAAGATAAAATCCAGAAGTAATTAGAGAAAAATGAAGTATTGTATATGGGAACAACAGTTCAAATGATGGCTGGCATTTCATCAGAAACAATGGGGGAAAATGACAATGGAACAATATCTTGAAAGTACTGAAAGGAAAAAAAAAAAAGAACCATGAACATGGAATCTATGTCCAGTGAAAATATTCTTCAAATAAGGTCAAAATTAAAACATTTCAGATAAACAAAAGCTGACAAAACTCATCCCCAACTATATTCCAACATCAACTCTCTGACACCAACCAGGTGTCCTGTGATTCAATTCAATTCTGACTCTAACTACCCAGAGTTAGTGCAGACTCCACAAGTTAAAAGCAAAGTCCGTTACAAGATCGTCCCCACTTCAGACTCCAGTTGCAAGTCTCAGAGGCCACTCACACTTCTGACCAACAGGCAAAAATGTCACAGGTTCCCACAATCCCCTCAGTTTGATAATTCACTAGAACAACTAATAGAACTCAGGAAAATGTGATACTTATACAATTACTGATTTATCATCATGAATACAAATGGACAGCCCAAAACAACAGATGCATACAGCAAGATCTGGGAGGGTTCTGAGTGCAAGAGCATCTGTCCCCATAAAGTCAGGGTACTAGTACTAGCCTCTTGGTACATAATATATTCACCAACCAGGACTCTTCCCTGAGCTGCTGTGTCCAGAGATGTTATTAGGGTTTCATTACACAGGCAGGATCGATTAAATCATTGGCTACATGATTAAACTCAGTCTCTAACTCCCTTCCCTTCTCCAGAGGTTTGGCTGACCCAAAGTTCTTCTAATCACAAGTTTGACCTTTCTGGTGATCAACCCTCATCTTGAAACTACCTAGGGGCCTGCCATGAGTCATCTCGTTCCTATCTTATATTTTTTTATTATATTACACCAACAAAACTAACCTACAAGAAATGTTAAAGAAAGTTTTTCAGGCTAAGGGAAAATGACACCAAGATGGAAACTGGGACCAATAGGAAGGAATGAAGACCAACAGAAATGGTAAATATGTGGGAAAATAGAAACACCTCATTTCTCATCTTGATTTCTTTAAAAGACATGTGACTATTTAATACAAAACTACAAAATGGTCTTACGTGGTTTATAACATAAGTGAATGTTTTATATATATGCAAAATGGCATAAAAGATGGGGCTATAAATGGAAATATAGTTTTGCAAAATTCTTACAAGGTATAATATTAACCTCGAAAAGTTCATCATAAATTAAAAAAGGAATCTAGAGCAATCAATAAAAACAATGCAGAGGAGTATATCTAAAAACCAGCAGAGGAATTATAAAGGAGGGCTAAAAATATTGGACTAACTCCCACCTCCTAAAAAGCAGAAAAGGAAAAAAAGAGGAACAATAACAAACAGGATGAAGAAAACAGTAGCAAGTTGATAGACCTAAATCCCACCCTATTTTTAATTATACTAAATATAAGTCAGCTAAACAGTCCACTTGAAGGCATAGATTGTCAGACTCAGTAAGGGAAGACACAACTATATGCTGTCTACAAAAGATATGCTTTAAACAAAAACATGGGTAGATTCAAAGTAAAAATAAAAAGATATTTATTCAAACACTAAGCCTAAGAAAGCTAGATAGGCCATATTAATATCAAACAAAATCTACCTCAAGCCCAGAAGTATAACCAGAAATAAAAAGATTTTGTAATGATAAAAATGCCAGTTATTGAGAACATAACAAGCCTAAATATGTATGCATCTAACCAGAGAGCTTCAAAATTCATGAAACAAAAATGGATAGAATTAAAGAAAGAACTAGATAAATCCACAGTCATAGTCCAAGATTTTAATGCTCCTCTCTAAGTAATCAATAGAACAACTATACAGAAATATCAGTAGTTATATAAATTTGGAAAACATTATCAATCACTTTGACCTAATTGATACTTATAGAACACTATATTCAACTACTCAATACATATTCAAGCACAAGTGGAATGTTCATTAAAAAATAGACCATTAAAAAATCAATAGATTTTAAAAGACTGAATATGTCTGAACATATTCTGAACTGAACATATTCCTACAGAATATGTTCTCTAATAAACATATATTAAATTGTAAATCAATGATAAAATTTCTATAAAAGTACGAATATTTTGAAATTAAAGAACATACTTCTAAATAGCCCAAAGTTCAAAGAAGTAATCACAAGAGGAATTAAAATTTATTTTTATTTAAAAGATAATGAAAATACAACATATCAAAATTGGAGAAGTATAGTTGACCTTAGCAGAACATACAGATGAATTTATAGTATTAAATGCTTATGTTAGAAAAGAAGAAACATTTAAATTCAGTGATCTATGTTTCCACTCTAAGAAGCTAGGAAAAAAATGAGTAAATTAAACCCAAAGTAAGTAGAAGTACGGAACAAAATGACAGTTGAAATTCATAAAATAGAAAACAAATAATAGAGAAAAACAACAAAGATCAAAGTTCATTCTTTGAAAAGAAAAATAAAACTGATAAATCCCTGAGAACACTGATGGAGAAGGGAAAACACAAACTAACCGATGACAGCAATCTACCATTCCTAACACTAAATAAGATGGAAAATCCAAATAGTCCTAATATCTATTAAATGAGTTAAATTTCTTATTTTGAAAATATTCCCCACAAAGAGAACTAGAGGCCCATATGGTTTTACTGGTGAATTCTATCAAACATTTAAGGAAGAAATTATGCCAACTGAGTTCATAGGAATACTTCCTAACTTATTTTTATGAGAGCAACGTAACCCTTACACTAAAATCCAACAGAAATTTCATCAATTCCCATCTATACTGATATAAACTTTAAAAAATAAATAAAACTTGAATTTATATTGTTAATTCAGTATAGGACTACTATCATATATTTAGTAGATGCATACAAATCATTTGATAAAATTTAGAACCCATTTGTTATTAAAAATAAACAAAGCAAAAACCAAAAAAAAAAAACAAAACAAAAATACTTCCTTGAAAACCAAAAATAGAAAGAAACAAGAAAGTCCTTAACCTGATAAAGGGCATCTACCAAAATAAATATTATACTAAATAGTGAAAAATTATTTTTCTCCCAAGATTAGAAATAAGACAAGAACACCTCCTTATTTCTAGTTACCATGGTACTAGAGGTCAAAGTTGCAATTGTACAATAAGGAAAAGAAAAGAAATAAAACATATAGGAATTGAAAAGAAAGAAGTAAAATTTATTATTTACAGAGAACATAATTGTATAGCCAGAAAATCCAAAGGAATTTATAGATAAACTTCCAAAGTTAATAAGTTAATTTAGTAGACTCATTGGACTCAAGGACAATGAACAAAAATCAAGTGTATGTATAGCGGCAACAAACAAATAGAAAATGAAATTTAAAGAAAATGCAATAGAATAAAAGAACAACAGATATCTATTATAGGAATAAATATAATGAAAAATGTGTATTACCTTACACCAAAACTACTAAACAATATTGAGAAAAATTAAAGAAGAGTTAAAACAAACAGATTCATGGATTGAAAGACTCAGTATTGAAAAGATATCAGTCCTCCCCAAATTGATCTGTTGATTCAATGCAATCTCAATTAAAATTTCAACATATATTCTTTTTAGAAGTAGACATAATTTACACTGCAATTTTATATGGAAATTTAGAAGAATAGGAATAGCTAAGATAATCTTTAAGAATATTAGAGTTGGAACATTTATTCTACCATATGTAAGAATTATTATAAGGCTACAATAATACAATGTGAGCAGTGACACAAGAATAAACAAATAGACCAATGGAATAGAATAGAAAGTCTAGAATCAGAGCCACGCGTATATGAACACCACTGGTCCTTGCACAGCAGTGGGAAAAGAATGCTTCCAGGCATCTTCAAACTATGGCCCGCGGGCCACATGCGGCCTGCTGAGGACATGTATCCGGCCCGCCAGGTGTTTTTGCTGCCTCTGCCTGTCCTGCTTAGCAGCCGACTCGTCCCAGGCCCACAGTGCGAACGAACTCTCCAACAGTCTGAGGGACAGTGAACTGGCCCCCTGTTTAAAAAGTTTGAGGACTCCAATAATGGTGCACAGTCAATTGGATATCCACATGAAGAAAAACTGAATCTTGACTCCTACCTCACACATTATTAGAAAAATCAATTACAGGTGATTTTAGATCAAAAATTGAAATGTAAAACAACAAAGCTTCTAAAACATAACATAGAACAGTGTTTTCTATGGCTAGAGCAGGGAAACATTTCTTAAACAAGAAACAGCATTCATAAAGGAAAATATTTTAATATTTTAATATTTTCCTTTATGAATGTTGTAACTTCTGTATCAAAACTTCTGTTTATCAAAAGACACCATTATGAGAATGAAAAGGAAAGCCATAGAGTAGAAGAAAATATTATATATATAAATACATACCCATATATGTATAACAAATATAGATATCTCATAAAAATTCCCTATAATTTAAAAAGTCAGAAAACCTAGTAAAAACTGGACATTATATTCTTCACAAAAGAGGACTCCACAAGGCCAATAAAACATTTTAAAAGGTGCTCGACCTCATTAGTTATCAGTAAAATGCAAATTAAAATCACAATGAACTATACGATACACCAACAACATAACTGACATTTAAAAGACTAAAGCGACCAAGACTAGTCTCATATTGGTGAGACTATGGAGTAATGGAACATGAATACATTGCTATTGGTAGTGTAAATTGCTACAAACACATTTAGAAACTGTTAGTATATACCAAGGTTGAATGTATGCACATCCTATTACTCACTAGTTTCATTCCCAGGTAAGTGCACCAAGTAAATACATACACATGTTTACTAAAAGCCAAACATAAGAATGTCTGTAACAACATTATTTAAAATAGCCAAATTAGAAAGCAACTCAAATGTTCTTAAATAGTAGAATGGAAATATAAATCCATGCAATGGTAAATATACATTGATAAAAATGAAGACACTACTGGCATGTACAACACGGATGATTATCACAAACATAATGTTGAGCAAAAGAAGCTCAACACTTTATAGAAAATTCACAAGAAGAACTTGAAACATAATTTGGGAAACACTGACAAATCTCTCCCCCGGTATACTATATATTTATTGGGTGTCTCCCTGGCATCCACTTTTCACATTTCCTTTTCCAGTGGTCTTTCTTTCCGTTTCAGAACCTATGTGGTTGCAGGGAGCTGACTTCACTTCTCCTTCCTAGGGTAAAATTTACATATATTAGATCGGAGTTCACAAACTACTGCTCATGGTCTAGATCTGGACCTCAGTCTATTATTGTAAACAAAGGTTTACTGGAACACAGCCATGCCCTTTCATTTACATATTGTCTACATCTGCTTTCACGCTAGTTTAATTTTTTTAAATTTTTAATGAGAGCAAATGTGTTTATATCTTTATTAGTAACTTGCAGTGTATTGAGTTTTGAAAGCACAACTGGGATTCTTCAGGTGGACAAGAGGGAAGTGCAACTAAAGGAGAGGAAATAGTGTGTGTGAGTGCAAACCTGTGAAAGAGAGGTATATCCGAAGGTGTATCAGTTTGCCATATAAGGTACAAGGTGCAGGGGAGAGCAGAAGAGGAAAGGAAGAGACAGTAATGGGGACATCACAAAGCTGGCATTAGGGACAGCAACCAGATAGCAGAGAGCCATAAAATATCTCATTAATTAAACATAAAAATGTCAATACGCTGGTAAGGGGAATATTTTGCCTACTATTTTTTCAGGATTTTAGCAGTTCTATTTCTATCCACACAAGTGATGTGTTCATTTTCAGTGTTCTTATCTCTTCATTAGTGTATATCACTGTGTTGGTTTCTTTTAAGATATCTTGGTGTTTGGTAATAATAAAACCTGCATTTAAACAGTCTAACATTCAGATTATTGATTAAACTGTCTCTTCAGTTTAAACTAACTCTTCCTGAGTTAAAATTTATAAAATTTCTTTTTTAACCACTTCGGTACTGCGCTCACCGGCCGCAAAACCTTGCCCACAGCCGGCACTCACAGTCCGCATAGTTTGTGCTGTGCATTGACGACAAATCCGTTTTGCTCTTGTGTGATGAGGAAAGCTTTAAAGCACTGAAGCATTGTTTTACTTTACAGGCAGCTTTATTTATAATATAAATCAGAATAGGTAACATATACATATATGTTTTCATTACGTTATTTTTAAATGTTCACAATTTTATTTTGATGTTAGAAAAGTCATATCATGGCTGTCGGCTAAAGTCCATGCTCGGCTGTGCGCCCTCATATCACGGCTGTCGGCTAAAGTCGCTGGCGAGTTCATCTGTGGCTGTCGATTATAGTCGACGCTGGTACCGAAGTGGTTAACTTCTGTAAGAGTGTGCGTGTTGAGGCAGCTCAGTTCCCCTAAACTCAGACCATTAGCATCCGTGTTATGCCTGGGAGAACAAACCACCTACTAACTTCTGCAGGGGACTGTTCAGGGTGATAAGAGTGTGTGGAATCCAAAGTTCAGCTCAACACTTTCTCACAGGCCCTAGGGTTGGGTTTGCCACAGAGGGGCAAGATCTGTATCTTCGCTCTAGCTTGGAGGAATAGCTAATCTCTGACCTGGCCAAGGTCATGGTCAAAGCAACCTGAACAGGGGCAAGGCAACGAATCGCTGATGGCTTACATTAAACCTCAAAAAGGATGGAAGGCACAGGGATTTGATGGCTTTCAACTTGCAGCTCTGTGGCTTAGGACCCCGGGGGGCAAGTTATGGACCTGAATCTGCCACAAAAGTGTTGGGCGATCTTGGAAAAATCATGAAACCCCTTTGTCTCTAATATCTCCTTGGGGCAGATTTGGTAAATAATGCTGTGGCTGAAAAGAGTGGATGCTGTGGTAAGGAAGTGGAGATCTTGATAAATGTGTGGAATGTTAACTCTTCCATGTCTTTCTTGGTGGAGTCCCCTCCACCAAAGCCTGTGCCACACCCCCGCGGTTCTGATGTGCAGCCTCAGTAGAGAACCTCTGGTTTAGGTCACCCCAGAGGCCATGAAATCACTTGAAAACAGCCGCAGCACTGGTATAGGGGCAATGAGGGACCCACACAGATCTTCCCGTGTGGGCTCTCTTAGTTTTCCAAAAGGCCCCAGCTCTGATCACTAGTGACCACAGTAGCCCTTACCATTAAAGGCGTTAACATTCACAGAAAGGAAGCACTTCAAGGGTGTGTGAAATCATGACAAAAAT
Source organism: Cheirogaleus medius (assembly GCA_008086735.1). Classification (NCBI taxonomy): domain Eukaryota; kingdom Metazoa; phylum Chordata; class Mammalia; order Primates; family Cheirogaleidae; genus Cheirogaleus; species Cheirogaleus medius. The sequence continues at coordinate 10,977,161 of VBSM01000729.1, read as the reverse complement.
TTCCAGTCCTAGGAAGTGTCACAGGAATAACCCTTTATAGATAAGAACAAAGCCAAACAGAAGCCAACTCTATGCACAACCAACAGATGGCGCTATTGGCCAATGCCCTGCCATTGAGGTCTCTGCCAATCACTTATTCTTTAATGTTTGGTAATTTGCTGCATTTGTGCATGGTTTTGAAATGTTTTAGAAACATTTTTGATCCCACATATCTTAGAAGTGCAAAAGCAGCAATAATACTACAAGCGTTATGCAGAAAAGGAGCATAATTTTAACAAAATGAAAGTAGAGATAATTTTTTAAAATAGAAAGTAGTGAGAAAATAAATGGAAGGTTGTACATGCATGTGGAATTAATTTCTAGACTGTAGAAATAATTCCAAAGGGCAGAGTTAATCACGAAGCGTGAGAAAAGTGTTGTGCCTCCACAACTGACAACAATGAGCAAGAGATGCAGAGATGAATGAAATGGAAAACTTCACAGTGTGTGGCTGGAGAATTACAGTACCTAGTGCATGTTTGTCTTTGCCACCAAGCACACAAATGCTATCGTTTCTTTTATCATCATCACCCTGCCAGCCAAAATCAGTGTTAACTAGACTGTTTTAAATTCTGGAGAAGGCAGGGGGTTGTTCTAGAATTTGGAGCTAAGCATGGTAAAAGTTCCACTACTTAAACTTCTGGAGTAATTCGTGCACAGTTGATAATCTTAAAGCCAAATTTGTACTCTCAAGTCTATACTGTTAATACTTCAAGGTGGCAAGTGGGACACTAGCCACAACTGCTAAGGAGCGCTATTTTCTACTACACCTGCAGAAATGATTGGGGAGATGGGTTAAATGGATTTAACAAATCTAATTGGTCCATATTAGGAAAAGATATTTGATAGAATGTAGCAGCAAGATCGAGAATTGTATGCCTGATGTAAAGCTGCAAAAATCGGACACCCTCTTATTTGCTGACAGTGCTCTGGGAAACTACAAGCTCAACTCTGTTCAGGCACTTTGAATTTATAGTGTATCAGTCAGGATCCAATTAGAGAAGTAGAACAAGTAGGATGTGTATATTAAGAGATTTATGGCAACTAATTAGCTTATTTGATTGTGGGGCTGGCGAGGCAAGTCTGAAATCTGCAGGGCAGGCAGTCGGGGGGCAGGCTGGAACTGAAGCCACCATTCACAGGTGGAATTACTTCCTCTTCAGGGAAGCCTCAGCTCTGGTATTAAGGCCGTTCAGCTGATTAAGCCAGGCTCACCTGAATCACCTAGGATACTCTCCCTTTCTTGAAATCTACTAACTATAGACAAATTACATTACAAAATACCTTCACAGAAACACCTAGATTTGTGTTTGATGGAATAACTGGGGACTGTAGCTTAGCCAAGTTGACACATGAAAAAGATCATCACACATGGTGGCGTTTTGGAAAATAGATTATTTATGAATAGAAGAGCTTTTAGATGAAAGAAGAATGAGGAGGGGGAGGATGGGGAGGAGGAGAAGGGAGAGGGACAGGGAGAGGGAGGGGAGGAGAAGGAAAAGGAAAAGGAGAAGGAGAAAGAAGGAGAGAGGGAGAGAGAGAGAGAAAGAGAGAGAGAGAGGAGAGAGAGAGAGAGAGAGAGAAGGAGAAGGAGACGGAGAAGGAGAAGAAGAAAGATATTCTCTAGGCCCCAGGAACTGGATGCTTTAAGTAGAAAGCACAGATGTCACTGTCTGGAGGATGTGGTTATATTCTTTCTGTGTACACAAACTCATTCATATGTTTAGGTGTCCAACAAACCCCATTGAATACTTACTGTTTGCTAGTCTCTGTAGTAAATGCCAGGACTATAAGGACACAATCCTTGCCCTCAGAAGGCCCACAGACCAATGGGAGAGACAGAGACACTGGGAGCTTCAATACCCTGTAGCAAATGTGCAGTGGTAGTTCAGATGAGCCTCTCAACCTAGTTCGTGAAATTAAGGAGGGCTTGCTGGAGGAGAAGGCACTTAAACAGTCTAGACTTAAGTCTTGTAGGATGCAGCATCTAGGAATGGAAAGAAGGGATGGCAGAGAAGTCATCATAGTGACAGTCCTGGTCCTAGACCACGCTGGCCCCATGGAGCTGGAGCTCAAGTCGCCAAGCACATTGTAAAGGGACAACCTGGGTAGACTCTCACAGGTCATTTCTACTTTGTGGTGTTTCCACCTACATGTCTTTAAACCTGGCCATTAAGGGTATGTCCCTGGTCCCCTGGTCCAAGCCTCCCAGCCTTCATGGAGGTACTGCCTCAGCCAAAGGTGAGCGTTTGCTGCCCAGACTGACAGCCTGCACATGGTCCAGGTGCTCAGAACAGTGGATTTCTCCTCCCCTCTCAGCTTGGCCAGTTCCTTTGCTTCCCTGGTAAACATCATCCCTTGGCCTGCTTTTCCCTCCCTCTGCCCATGTTTTTCCTTCTTGACCTCCTTTCAAGTAGTCAGTCATGTGCCCTGGTCATCTGCACTATTCATCAACATACAAATCTCTTTATTTTCAAAATGGACTAAGGACTGTCTTCCCCACCTCCCTCTCAGGACAGTGAGGGGGGCGTGAGCATGGTGTGAAGCCCCTCAAGGGAACTGGTACTGCCACAAGGAAGTAAAGTACAGATTGGGTATTGCTATCACCTGTCTGTCTGTCTCTATCTATTCATCCGTCTAATCACTCCTAAAGTGCATGTCACTTAAAGATAGAGATCATCCTTGAATCTACGACACCCAGCACAGTCTCTGCACAAAGTAATTGCTCATTAACTGTCTGGCGAAGACAATGGTAGCCAGGTCATCTGCAGCTTTGGCAGACAGACCATTGCAAACAGCCATACTACTGGTGCTAGAACTCCTAGAACGTTCCCATCTCCTGCCTCTGGCTAATTGCTCCTTTAGGATTCAGCTCTTATCCATTGTCTTTGCTAAGAAAGACTTCCATGCTCACTCTCATGTCTGAGTTCTTTCCTGTCACCACACAATCCTCTGTGTACTTTGGTCATTTCTCTTACCATGGTGGACTTTGTCTCTTGGCATGAAGGGAAGTTCTGTGAGGTGAGGGATTGTGTTCTAATAATATTTGTCAGCGTGGCTCAGTTCCTGGGCAAATGCAAGCATGCCATAAACAATAAATTAATAGCACCGTATTCATCCTTGTTGGTTTTGTCTCAATATTAGCCTCATGCCAGACAGACCACTGAGTAAAGGGAATAATATTTAGACAGGTGCTTAAAATTTTTTTCTGTGGCCTTGTGAAGTAGGTATAAAATGGAGTCAGGTATAGGCTGAGTCTTCGGACCCTGTATTTTCTTAGGGGAGACATGATTCCCAGAGTTAAGCATCTTTGAAGCTTCTCTTGAGCAGACATTGTGGGTTCTACTCAGACAACGTCCCTCATAGGTGCTGGACACTTAATAGGTTAGGTGGCATCAAATAGTGACAGCAAAATGTACTCAACACCCAAAAAACTTCTGAAGGGTGCTGGTGGAGGAAATTTCACCCTTGCATTTTTGGGGTTTTTTTTTTAGACCTCAAAATGTTTATGTGTGTGCATAATATTGTGGACTCTTTAAGGGGAGTCAAAATGTCAGAATTCATTTTTGTATGTTCCATTTTTAGCACAGAGTAGGCACTCAGTAAATATTTATTGATTTATGTATCTGTCAAGCACGTACCCTCAAGATTGGGAGAGGGTTTGGATTTGATTGCTTCTAGTTATTAATCCATTTCTCAACTAAATCATTTCTTTTTGCTCTGAGGTGCCTGGCAATGTGACCCCACAGCACACATACAGACAGAACAGCCCTGCCAGGTTACCTCTTCAGATAGTAAGTCAGAAATGCAAAGATATCCTGACTCAACGGCCAGAGATGGTACAAATAAATTGATAAATAAAAATTTTTAAAAAAGAAATACAAAGATAAAGGAAGTCTGAGGCACACATTCCAGGAAGGACATACACAGCAAAGTAACTCATTTTTAATAACCGGCTCAGAATTATGAATTAAAGCATTAACTAACACCCCGCGGTCTCCTGGAATGTGACCACCAAAAAGCCATTGCCATAGGGGCAGGTCTGGGTTGGTTCAGAGACTTTCAAATGCCGGCTGGACTACAGGAAGAGTTTGTTGCATTAAGTAATTTATGGGGTGCTACGAAGTTCCTTAAGGTATTATTAAAAACATTCAAACTCCTCCCTGGTTAGACCTCTAGTAAGTCAGACTTCTAACTAAGCAGAACTGATAGGCCCCTCTTTTGATGTTTAATGAGTTCTGCAGCAGATGTGAGATGTGATGGACAGGGCTGTGGTGGTGATTTACTGGTCATGAAACAGAATGATGAGAGCCCTCTCCTGAAAAAAGAAAACGTAGCCAAAGGACAGGTTCCCCCCCTCCTCCTCCGGCCTTCCTCTCCCACCAATCCCTTCCCCTTCTTTCTTTGTGCATGTGTTTTTGATTTCCTTGCCCCCGTGCCTCTCAGGACTGGGATCATTTCCATTCAGGCGCACACAGAACACTGCAAACTAATTAGCCTTGGATACAGCCACAGGAAGTCGGGCTGCCAAATCCTCTTTCCCCCACAATTCCTCAACTTTCTCAGCCCGCCTCAGGCCCATGGCCTTGCACTGGGCCTCTCTGTATAAGTTGCCAGTTCTAATTTTGCAATTTCCCTTCACCTTATCAAATATGCCCCAAGCCTGCCAGTGCATGGAGGGGGAAGGCTTTGGAGTCAGTCTCGTCTCCTGGACTTTTTCCTCTGGCCCCTTCTCCGTTTTCTCCCCACAATTAGGGAGGATTGTTTGGTTACAGTTTCAGTGCTGATTTGTTAATCCGACCTCGGCTAATGCTTTTTAAAGGAGAGCATTGTCCATCATGCCAAACTCAAGAGTGTTCCCCGCCAGCCTCTTCCACTCCACTCCTATCACCTCCCAGGGGTCCTGCACCTCTGACTTTTCTCAAAGTTGAACCTGTTTTCCCACAAGCTGTAGGCATCAACTCTTCCCCAACCAATTTTGATTAAGAGTCCTTGACACTTACTGGATAGGGTATGAAAGGAAGGTGGGGAGAAGGGAGGGGGCTGAGAGGTGGAGGGTTGATAGCCTGGGCTCTGGCATCCCAGCTGGGAGGCATGGTACACAGGCTTCTCGTGAGGGAACCCCTTCCACGGAAGCCCTGAATCACAGGCTCTCAGGCCACATCTGAGCCACCAAAATAGAAAATTGGTTGACAACATTTAAAAATCAGAAGATTTCACATAAAAATCCAAACTGCTTACTTCCCAGGAGAAAATTAGATCTGGTGACACCGGGTCAGCATTCAGGCTTGTGTGATACAATTGGCTGAAACTGAGTAGCTCTTGCGCCCTGGAGGTGGAGCAGGTCACTACAGTCCCCATATCTCCTATGGCCTTACTTGATATTGCCTTCCTGGCCCATGCAAGCATTTGAATCTGCTACTCTTGCTCTAAATGGAGAAAGGGAAATTGAGTATTGAATCCTAAGAGGCTGGGTAGGGCTTTCTGCTTGACTTTTCTTCTTTTCCATAGTCATTCAATCACATCAACGTTTACACCATGTTAGAGCAATTGCCTGTTGTGTCCTTGGGTTTTCCCATTAGATGTGAGCTTGCTGAGAGTGGGGACCTCAGCTGTCTCGTTCACTATTACACCCCGAATGCTTTGCACGGTGCCTAGGCATTCAACACATTTTTTTGACAGATGTTGATTTGCTTTCTTATTCATCAAGCCTTATTAAACATTCCATGCATTGTGTTAGGTACTATGTGACATGTCCCTTAAAGAACTCAGAGAGTAGGAAATATGGAAGTAGGAAGATACTTATAAAAAGTAGAGAATTCAAAGGTACAAAAAATGTGCTTTTGGTAAAGCAAGAACTAAGGGTGAGCTTCTCAAAGGAGGATGCACTTGAGTGAGACTTTAAAGGATGGGTAGGATTTGGGCATGCTACTCATTTATTTTTTTTTAACCACAGTCTTTGTCTCACCTTTGCATTACCAGGCTCATCTTCTGGACTCCAATTTTTATCTCTCCAAATCTGCCAGTGACTGAAATGTATTAATGTCTATAGTTGCTAAATAGCTTTGTTGCTCCATAGTGGGAGGCCAGATACTATGGAAAGCCATGAGCTCCAGCTCACTTCATGATAAGCTTGGTAGAATACAAATAGATGCATAATAAATACTCATGGTGACAATGGAGAGGAGGCTTATAAAGTATTGATAATGATGATAATAAAATTAAATGTACAAAATGTGAAATGCAGGTAGAAAAAACACCTTGTTTTCATGAGTTTCAAGGAACAAGATGTGCAATGTCACCTAGGCCCTCCACAGAGTGTTTTCCTGGACCTGTTGCCACTTACAGTGGAATTTGTATTGGGTAGTATAGCTCACGCAATCCTAGTGAATCACAGAAGTTCTTCTCTTGGTCTGTCTGTTCAGTGCTTGGAATTCCTTTTCCTGAAAGCCTGTTCAATGTAACCACTGTTTGCAGTTTGGATGGGAGTAATCACATGGGACCTTACTCCAGAGAGGCAAGAAAATGATCGTTATGAAAGTTACAGGGAGGGGAAGGTCGACCAGGAACATTTTGAAGAAAGTAAATCTATGCTTAATATGTTTTATTTCATAAAAATTAGATAGCACTTGAATTATGTTAACGTTGAGATAGACTCATCAAATATATACTTAAACTATGATCAAATCATGGTGGGTATCACTAGAAAAACACCACTAAAGGGAAGGTATTAGAAAGTTTGGGATAAGACCGTTCAGTAGAAATTATTATATATAGTTCACATCCAAATATTTTTTCTAAGAGCCCTATAGAAAGATATCTGCTATAGTCATAATCATTAAGAGCTTAGACCTGTTGGGAAAAAGTATATATATATATGTATAAGTATATATATATATATACACATATATATATCATAATAACATAGACATGTTTACTATAAATGGAAAATGTGAGCTCAAGAGGGGTTTGAATTTTCACATTAGACATTTAGTCATCTATTTAAGTTGTGGATAAGAAATATATGGCACATGGTTGACACTCCCTATCATGCCCATTACAGACATTGCTAATTGATCACAGAGCTTGTTCCTATGATACTAAGATTTGTCACTAAAAGACTCTTCAGCACTGTGCTCAGACATCCATTCCAAACTATTGATATTAACATTCAAGTCGAACTTTATTTGCCATCCATAATAAGTTGAAACTTATGTGCTGTTCATAATCTATAAATCTAGATCTTCAGAAAAATCTAATTTTGTTTTTCTTTCAGACAGGGTCTCGCTCTCTTGCCTGGGCTATAGTGTAGTAGCATCACCATAGCTCACTGCAAATCCAAACTCCTGGGCTCAAGCGATCCTCTTGTCCCAACCTCCCAAGTAGCTGGAACTACAGGTGCACATCACCATGCCCAACTAATATTTCTATTGTTTGTAGAGACAGGGTTCTCCCTGTGTTGCTCAGGCTGGTCTCAAACCTCTGGCCTTAAGCAATCTGCCTCAGCCTCCCAAAGTGCTAAGGGGTTATAGGTGTGAGCCACAATGGCCAGCCAAAATCAGATTATTTTTGAAGATATATTTTAAATTATGTAAAAGAGTACTTGTAAAGTACTTCACAGTTCACATGTATTATACAGTTTAATCTACCTAATATCCCTGAAGGAAGATATTAAAATTCCTGTTTTTCATCTCCAGGAGTACAGTAAGGATTAAAACTACTCATTCTTCAGGTCTCACCTTAAATATTACTTTGTTCAGGATCCCTCTCCTGACATTTTCCTCACCTCCACATCTACATGAGATGTAATCTTTCTAGAGAGCAATTAACGAGAAGTATACAATTATCAGTACCTCCTCTGTGCTTCCAAACACTCTAAACTAGTGCCATCCAACAGAACCTTGCATGAGGATACTGTTCCATAATCTCTGCTATTAACTTGGTAGTTGCTAGCCACATGTGCACTTGAAATGTGGCAAATGTGACTAAGGAACTGATTTTTAAATTGTATTTAATTTTAATTAATTTAAATGGTCACATGTAGCTGATGACTACTGGATTGGACTGCACAGATCTGAACAGTGCCATTATTGCACTGAGCACAGGGTTGTTTCTTGCTTGCACAACCGAGCTCCATGATAAAATTCACCAAGACTCTGATACTCACTAGTGTATCCATAGCACCCGGTATAGGGTCTGGTGCATAGTGAGCTCTCAGCTCATCTTTGTATCCTACAGCTTAGCTCAGCACACACTATAGGCACTCAATATTTGCTAATTGAGTTAATTGATTTCTAGACTTAGGAACCAACCAATCATCTGCTCCTGGAAAGTGTTCAACCAAAGGGAGTTGCATAAATGTCTTTCTACATTATACATTGTATTCAGGTAACAAAATATCACACGTACTGTATAAATATGTATAATTATTATGTGACAATTTAAAATATTTTTAACAATAAAAAATAAAATAAAGTAAATAAACTTTCTGTTTTACACATAAAGACACTGAGATTTGGTTATTATGAATGATAATATTAAAGAAAGATGGATACTTCACTGCTAGTTAGTTCTCTGGTCTTTAGGCTAATAGAGGTCTGATTATATAGTGAGAACTCCAAATTGTTGGGTTATACAAGGATTTATATAGCAGAAATTCTTACCTGAATCTAACCCTTCACTCTCTCTACCTAATCTCTCACTCAGATTTTTGGAATCTCTCTCTCTCTCTCTCTCTCTCTTTTTCTCTTTCTATCTCTTGTCTTTTCATTTAACCACAATCCCTCTTTTTCTTTCTCTTTTTCTGCAAGTCTGTGTGCTGTGTATCTCTACAGGTTACGGCACAAGACAAGACTTCCCAACACCAGTATAGAGGTAGAGCCCTTGCCTAGCCCAAACCACCAGCATTCAGCACTCTCTTGGGAAGATAGTTCAGTCCTCACCCTGGTTAAAGCTGCTCAGGCTGAAAATCCATATCCAATAAAGATCTGTATTTTGGGAACTTTTGCTCAGAAGGATACAGATACAATGTAAACAATTGGGCAATTTGTCTCCTGGTTTCCAGAGAAGAATCTGTTAGAATAACCAGCTTGAAATTAGCCAAAAGTCTCATCTCTAACTGCAGGAGCAATTTGGCAGTTACTGACCTATCCCAGCATTAGTTGACACATGGCCCTTCTATGTGTACTGCAGAATAAGGTAGGATTTAAGAATCTCCAGACTCCACAGTACATAGTATTATGAAAGATGCGTAAGACCAGTTGCTGAGAAGGGGACAACATTGGTACAAGTATTACACTGGTACAGGTTGAAAAGGCATCAACCCTTAAGAGACCATTCAATTTGTTCCCCTCGTATTTGAAATGGGTGCCTGCCAGCTAATCAGTATGGGTTTTCTAAAGTGTTTGTGGTATTCAACCACCAGACCAAATAATCCAGGAAACACAGTTGTCAAGACATCAGCATCCTAATGAAAATACATGTTAAAAATACATAACTTGGCTTTTTATTTAGGTCTTAAACTGTGAAGTAGGCTGGATTTATATAGGTTAAGCTGAGCCACAGCCCAGTAATTTTTGACCTGTACGTTACCTATGTGATTGAGGTTTTTTCAATCTTATGTAGGTAACTTGAGGGCTGCATCTATCTAGTAATGGTGGAAACTGAAGTTGGGAATATACTTGCCCGAAATTCTTCTTCAAAACCTGAGAGTGGCTTTTTGAAGTGTATCTAATTCCTAACCTCATTTGATCATGGTACAGAAATAAAATCTCCTTTTAAGTGGTTATGTTGATTACAAGAGGTGTTTCTGTGTGGTCTCCTCGAACTATGTGTTCCCAGTCTCTCCAGAGAACCATTAAATCTGCTTATTTCTTATGTAATCAAAGAATTATCATGAAATTCTACACACTGGGCAGGAACTTTGTGCTCCATGCCTTCTTTCAGTTACTAACTCCTTGTTAACATTCAGTAAATAAATAACCGAAATATACATTTCCACTACATCATTCGTTGTAATAATTATCACCTTCTATAACCTTTTTTGGTCTGTGATTAATGACAAGTTGAGCTGCAGATTTGGACACTAGTTTAGGAAATCTGAGTTGCATTTGGCTAAATGTACTTAGATTAGGAGGCTCCTGAGTAGTAGGACCCATACCCAAAGAGAATGGTTAATAATTTATTATTAAGTAGAAAAACATTCCATGATTGGTGTTAGCAATCATCAGTAAAGCAACTACAGAGTACTCACCCAGAACATCTACTTCCTTTTTCCTGTTACACATTTATATCATATATGATTATGTTTTAAGAATGCCCTTCATGATTGTGGAGTAAAACCGTACACAGCATATTGGATATACCTGGCTCAAAATTTCTTTAACTGTTTATTCTAATAACAATGTTATTACATGGAAAAGATTTTAGTTCAATTTATTCTGTAGTGGAGCAGAAAGTCATCTATTTGGTTATTATGGTTCTTGTCATCATCACCATCATTGTCCTCAAAAGTTCCTTATTAAGCTATTAAAATCTAGGCTAGTCTAGCTGGCTACTGAGGGTAAAGTTGATTATAAATAATTAATTTGTACAATTAAAGGGAACTTTTAAGGTTGAAGGCAGCTGGCATTCATGTAACAAGTATTTATCAAGTGTGTGGTTTGTGTCAGCAATGAGCTAGATGTTGGAATATAGTAATTAACAAGACAGACATAGTCCCTGCCTTCAAGACACTTCGTTCTAGTAGAGAGAGAAGCAATCAAATAAGTAGCATAGTAGTTTAATTAATTAAAACAGTTAACTGAATAGTTGCTTTTGCTTTTCTTTCACTTGAGTTAGAATTCTAAAAAATCATCTTTGAGCTACAGACACCAAACAATGACCAGATGTTTACTTCCCTTCCAGTGTTCACTCTTCACATATTCCTGTCATATTACTATCTGAAGCATAGAGCCCGCAATTTAGTGTGGAGGATGGGAAAAAAGAGAGGGCTGGTGTCGTTTTTGTTGATCACAAACAGATGAGTCATGTGTTTTTAACAAATCACATGCTGCCATGGATTGAATGTTTACGTCCCCACAAAATTCATATGTTGAGAACCTAATCCTAAATGTGATGATATTTGGAGGTGGGCCCTATAGAAGATAATTAGGTCATAAAGGTACAGTCCTCATGAGTGGGATTAGTGCATTTTTAAGAAAAGACATAAAAAAGAAAAATAATAAAAATAAAATTAAATTAAAAAAAAGAAAATACATGAGAGGAATGATCTCTCTCCACCATGTGAGGATACAAGGAGGTAGCTAGCTGGGAGCAGAGGGAGAATGGAAACCAATATCCAAATAAATAACAGTCTACTAGTCATCCCACTTCTTTCTCTGGAAAAGATATCTTGGGAATATCAGGAATGGGTAATAATGTCTAATGATGTGCTTCTCAGATAAGGAAATGTGGGGGAACCAAAACATGTGCTTCTTAAATAGGATCCAGGGGTTTCTATTATACAGCTTAAACCTTGAATAGGAGGTCTCTGGATTTTAGGGTTGCTCTTCCTTAACTTGATTTGTCATTGTCTCTGTCCTCTGCTGTGGTTACAAAAATAGGTGTTAGATCTATGCATACACCCATGAAACCATCACCATAATCAAGATAACAGACATAGCCACCACCTCCAAAAGTGTCTTTGCGACTCTTTTTTTGTTATTGTTGTTTTGGGGGACTTTTGGTGGTTTTTTGTTTGCTTTTGCAGTAAGAACTTAATATGAGATCTATACTCTTACCAAATTTTTGAGTGCACAATACAATATTTGTTAACCATAGGCACTATATTGTACAGCAGATCTCTAGAACTTGCTCATCTTGCATATGTCCAAACCCTTCAATTGTATACATTAAATATGTGGCAGTCTTTTGTATATCACTTATACCTCAATAAAGCTGTCTTTTTAAAAAGGTGTTAGGTCTAGAAGGGATTTGGTCCTAAAATTAGACTCATTTTTTCAACTGTGTGTCCCAGCCCACCAGGAAGAGAAACACAGTCCCTTCAGAGGTGTGGTGGCAAATGTTCTTGGATGTGTCTCTTTCTGCTATATGTGAGTTGCTATGATGGCAATGCTATCCGACAGAATACTGAATTGAGCAGGTTGTTTGATGTGGTAAGAAGAGATCACTGGGACCAAGAACCAAGAGCCTGACCTTTACCAGACCACATGAGAATGTCGGGAGTAGACAAGAGAAGCCAAGGTTAGAGCAGTAACTGGTTCTACTCAGACAGCCACTCAGAGCCAAAGGGAGACTGTGCTCAGAGTCCTGATAGGACACTGTTACAGGCACAGTGAGGCACTGTTGTGCTGAAATGGTGAGTATGATGTAATTAGTGTGGTTTGGAGGCTTTTCTTCACTTTAAGTTGCTACCAGAACTCCTAGTGTACCTTACATCCCCCCCAAAATCAAGAATCACTTTTCTAGTCCATAGGGAAAGGCCGGGTGACATGACACCGAGCAAGATTAGGACCCAGTTCTTCTATTAAAGTGTCTACCAAAACCAACCACATAAAGGCCCTCTCCTTTAGAGGTAGAACTACAACAAATATAAAATTAGCAATATGTAAGATAATGCTTGAAAACTAAAGTTTAAAAGGAAACCACTGGCGATTTTAATACCAGGGTTCCATTTAAGACTGACTCCAAATATTATTTTATACATGCCTCCAAATAAAATGGTACACAGCTAGTAGGTGAGAATCTGCTCAAGTTTGGTTCTTTATAGATGACTCGGAGTTTTTTCAATGTCAAAATCTCCAGAAGCAAGAGAGATACATTCAGTGTTAATGAAATGATTGCTTAGGATGAACCCGTTTCCATCTTAAGAAATTAACTCTCTTTGTCAGACCCACCTTCAGGGTCTCCACAGGTTCTCTTAACCTCACCTGTTTCCCAGGCCCTCAGCTGCCTGCGCTGCTGTCAGGGTGGCCAGCTCTGTACTAGCCAGAGCCTCTAGCTCTGGTTAAAGTTCCCACAGGCAGAACTTTAATGAATTGGAGGCAGAGGATGGGAGAGGAGCAACAGATAAATTCTCTCTCCATTTCCCTCTTTGATGGTCTGTTCTAAGGCATGGTTTACTATGCGCAACCAGCTATGACTCTTCATCAAAGAGTGACTTGTTCAATAATATGACATCTTGAATTTGCTTGCCAACTTTTCCTGCCTCACTCCTTCTTTTCCCCTCACTCTTGTTGCCCTGGGATTGTACCACCCAATAAAGCATTAGTACTCAAATCTTACCTTGAGCCTTGTTTTTTAAGAAGTCCTTCCTGTCTCCCTCCCTCTCTCCTTCCTTCCCTCTTTTCCTTCCTTCCTTCCTTCCTTCCTTCCTTCCTTCCTTCCTTCCTTCCTTCCCTTCCTCCTTCTTTCTTTCTCTCTTTCTTTCTTTTTCTTTCTTCTCTTCTTTCACCTCTCCCCACTTCTCTCTGCTGGTAAGTTGTTTCCCTCTCCAGAGATCTGACTGTAAAGGGTAGACACATACGCATTTTAAGTGATATGAGTAAATCCTATGTAAGAATGGAGAGTATTACCTCTGAGGGATCCTTGGATATATAAATTTCCATGAGCATGATTAGGGCTTCAGTGGGATGAAGCCACAGCTCCGATCCTCTTTTTGATGGATGCTGCAATGCTGAACTAAGAAAAGCAAGGGGAAGACAGACATATATAATGCTTTTATTTTTCAGAGATAGTATTTTGGTATTTTTGAAATATTTCTCTGCATATTTTTTTTACAGTAAAAACATGCATTCAGCCTATATTACTATGAGTAATAAAGAGAAGCCAAAATCCCAGTTGCCTACATAAAGCTCCTCAATGCCTTGGAAGATGTTCCTTCCTGCTTCCTCCTATACAATGTATTGAGCATATCCTTGTGCCAGGCACTGTTCTATGTGCTTTATATACCTTCATTTAACTACTTTTTACAATGATCCAAGAGGTGGATGTTATCTTTACTTCCGTTTTCCAGGTGGCAAATTGGTGCTCAGATTGCTTAGGTAATGTCCACAGTCACAAGGCATATGGAAGAAGCAAAGCCAAGTTCACCTGTCCACAAAGTCCTTGCTCTCTGCTATGTTCTTAAACAAGTGTTTCATGCAGGGTGACAGGTGGCTGCCACTCTCCGTTTGTGTGCAGGGAACGTAGGTGCCACCAGGGTGAAAAGAGTGGTGAAAATGGCACATGCTGCAGGAAAAGAAGCAGCAGAGGACATCTCCACCCTGTCCCCAGGTCCCTATTCTCAGTGTTTCCACTCCTGTCCAGCCCCCTCGTTGACGCCTCCCTGTGGCAGATGGCAAAGTCAAGGTCCTGGAGAAAACCTTGGGCTCAGCACAAACTGGTGGGAAGAAGGGGCACCAGAGTTTCTTTCCTTTAGTGGACCTTGGAAGCCCCAATGGGAGAGAGGCCACTTGGGCACTGGCGGCTTCTCTTCCTGCCCCCATGTCTCGCTTCAGCCCCCATCACTCACCTTTAACCAAAATTTACCCTACCACCTCCCCAGATTCACCTGGTCCTTAGCAATTACTTCCTCATGGGGGAAACATACTCAGCATTTGGACTCTTCAAAAGTTCATGGGCAACTGGGTTTTTTTGCCTCTGGCCCCACTGCAGTTGGGGCAGCCCCCTTCCCATTCCATCCCGCCTCCCTAGCCAGGGTTTCCTAAGCTCTGCTCTGCCCCCTCAGCCGAGCCCCTCCTCTGTCCCCTGCCACCTCTTTCTCTCCTCCCTTCCCCAACCAAGTGTACCAGGCCTGCGCCCTCCTCGCATCATCAGCTCTGACTCACGTTCCCACCACCTCCTGGTTGGCACCGCCTGGAGTTAGACCAATGCCAGTCAAAGCCCTGACAGAACGATGACGTCCCTCTTCCAGCACCTGTCCCCAGGGAGACCCTAGCCCCACTCATCTCTTTCCCTCCAGCTTCTCAGTGCCTCACACTCTCCCTTTCATTGAAAACCTGCAGAACAGAAAGAAAGCAGATACACTATGATGTAATTTTTTTTTTTTTTTTTGAGACAGAGTCTCACTCTGTTGCCCGGGGCTAGAGTGCTGTGGCATCAGCCTAGCTCACAGCAACCTCGAACTCCTGGGCTCAAGCGATCCTTCTACCTCAGCCTCCCGGGTAGCTGGGACTAGAGGCATAGGCCACCATGCCCGGCTAATGTTTTATATATATATATATATATTATTTTTTTTTAGTTGTCCAGCTAATTTCTTTCTATTTATTTAGTAGAGACGGGATCTCGCTCTTGCTCAGGCTGGTCTTGAACTCCTGAGCTCAAATGATCTGCCCTCCTCTGCCTCCCAGGGTGCTAGGATTACAGGCGTGAGCCACCACACCCGGCCTGATGTAAATTTTTTATTCATCCATTTACACGATAAACAATTTCACAGCCTACTCTTTGTCAGCCGCAGGATAGCATGGCCTTGGTGGGCATTCTGCCCCGGAGAACAGCAGGTCCCAAGGCCGGGGCAAGCAATCCCCCAGGTGTGGATGAAAAGCCACAGGGCAGTTTGGGGCAACTGCTGGGGATTAATGTGTCATGCAGGGAGGGGCAGACAGGGCCCAGGTCACAGAAGGAATGTGTGCCCCACAAGAAGATGTCCAGACTGCACCCTGTGTTCACCAGGAGCCAAGATACTTTTAGTCAGGTAATGACGAGATCTGCAATGCATTCTAAACATGGCATTTTTACTGAAAAGTGGGATAATTTGGCTTCAGTTATTGCTTTTCCTAGGATGGGTTTATGTTCTCAAGAGTTAAGACTCAAGCTAAATAAATGAAACTCTAATATTAAAATTCAGAAATCATCATACAGGCAGGGGAGAGATTTGGGGGAAGGTAGACGGGGACCTCAGCCCCCGCACATCACACCAGGAGAATCACTGGAAGGTGGACTTTCATGCTCCCTACACCCACCTGCCTGCCATGTTCTCCAAAACTTAGAGAACAGCGTTAACAGAAGAAAGAAAACACTAAGTCCCTGAATCCCACCCCACCCCCAGCTCCCTTCTCCTTTTGTTAAAACTTTCCGTAGAGAGCAATGACTGAGAGGATCAAAGCGTCCACTTCCTTTGCTTTGATGTGTGGTCTGAGACAGACTCTGATGTCAGCCACGTGTTGCATTTCATTAGACCTGATATTAAGCTTCCTAGGGGTCAGGACGACCACTCTGTGTGAACCAGGCTATACGCAGGTTCACTTTGCTGGAAATATCAGAGGTCCCCAGTTCCCTTCAGACCCATGAGGAAAGTGTACAGGTAACAAAGGCGTGTCTTTTCTTGCTCTCTACTGCTTTGCACTGTGGGGCCTCTCTTTGAGCTTGCTTTTCTGTCAAAACAGTCCTGATTTTGCATTCTGAATGCATATGCCTGCCTCATGTCAAATTTTGGAGCTTCAAGCAGGTATGTAGGGGGGAAAGTTTTGGTTTGAGACACATGATTTTCAGCTGAAAGGGTCCCTGCCTTCTCTAAAATGACTTCCGCAGCCTCAGCTGATTGTAAGCCCTGGGTTATCCCCCGGCCAAGTACGATGAGATCTGGGTAATGGCACCAGATTTGCTAGAGGCATTGAAAGAACCAAACTCTAATTAGCCTCTCCCCAGAGCAAATTTTTAACCATAAATTTTCTCCTGTTGGTAAAACGAGTGGTTTAAGCTGCCCAAGGTGCACTTGTGCCCCAAAGAACCGTGTTTCATAGTGTATCTTGATTTCTGGCTACATTCAGAGTTCGCTACCAGAAAGTGCTTTTAACGGAAAAGTGGAGACTTTCATTTGAGTTGGGTCTTCTCACTTCCAGGCCAGACTGAAGGCTCAGGCAAGTCCTGCAGTCATCACCCCTGTGACTGAACTCACCTTGTCTGCAGAATGGGGAAGTCCTTAACACGACTCTGTGGTGTCAGATTCCCCCAGTACAACCATAGCGCATTAAAAAAATAAATCAGAGTTGTTGTCTGAAAGGAAAACAAGAGAACGACTCTGTTGAACTTCTTTATCATTACTTTGTGTTTTCATACTTTTTTTTTATTTTTCACTACTTGAGGGGAGAATTATCCTCTTTTCAGTGCTTAGGGCTTCTAAAAGCCCTTGTCTAGCCCCAGACTGGGGTGGGTCCCTTGACCTTCCTCCACCCCACCCGCCACCCACATCCTTTCTTGTTTCAGTGCGTCCCAGGGCTGAGCTGCTTACCTTCCTCGCTGAGCTGCCCCCAGCCCTTTGGTCCTCTGAAGTCTTGCTCCTGCTGGTGGAGAGCGAGGAAGATGCCCCTTTTTTATCACTGCCCCTAAATTACAGTGACAAGAGCCCATTGCTTTGTAGAGTGTTTTCCCCCTGCTAATTTTTTGGAGAGAGAGCTAATAGGAAATGTACTGCGGGCCTTGCCCCTGGTGTTCTCAGCTGATGCCTGAAGACCCGGGCTTACATCCTGGCTCTGCCTCTCAAGTCCAGTGACCTTGGTGCCTTCAGAAAATCAAACAATTAAAGAAAGGAAGGGTTTTGAATTATGACATATAATATTGAAAAAGAACAGACTGCACAGTTAAACAATAAACAATGCTGATGTTCACCAATCTTGTCCACTGCTATCTTGAGAGCTTCTAGAACACAGCCTGCCTGGTACATAATACATGCACAGGAATGACATTCTCAGCTCAGTCTCCGCATCCATAAAACCTACTCAGAGCACTGTGTGAGGATTCAGACGACTAAGGCAGCTTTCACTTACTTTATGAAGATAATCTCTCACTCTTCTCCCTCTTTTCTTTCTCTGTCTCCCTCTAATCTTCATTCTGGCCACAAGAAACTGAAGGTGGCATGCCCTGTGTGCGCCTTTACATGAGCTTTGCTCTTTGGCTGGAATGCCCTTTCCCCATGTCCCTGATATCCTATCCCATCCTATTCTATCCTCAAAACTCAACTCTGTTTTCTCTGGGAAGGGTGTTAGTAACTCCCTCTTCTGCGATGCGCTTGTAGTTCAATCTTACATTATGATGTGGTAAATAGTGCAAGTTTATCTACCTGTTTTAACTAGACTAAGACCTCTTCAAGGCTATTATCAAGCTTTTTGCATTTTTCTATCCTTGTGTGGCACTTCTGTTAATGATAACAGCTACCTTGAATTTACTATGTGCTAGGCAATGTGCCACTCATTCATTTATTCATTCACTCACTCACAAATGTTTATTGAGTACCTGTAGCAGTCTGTAAAGCCTATTTTAAATGCTTACCATATGTGTCTATCCATACATCCAGAAAAGTTCAACATTTACAATTCTGAATACACAGGATATTTGTGCCCATCTGCCCAATGTACTTGTTAATGGGCCTTCATAAATTGGTAAATGTCATAATTCTCGGCCTTGAATGCCAAACAGGATTGATAAGAAAAAATCTCTCTAAGACACATTATAATGAAAAGTAAAATTATCAAAAACAGCTTCTATGGAGAAAAGAAGATTGACCACAAAAGAACAAGAATCTGACTCGTATCAGACTTCTCAACACTGAAAACAAGGACAAAGGGGTAATTAATATCTTCAGAATGTACAAGGAGGAAAGGAACATTGAGCCTGGAATTTCTAGTCTGCCATGACCTGAGGAGTACAATCTCCTCATTTCTGTATCTTGAGGTTGGGTGGGAGAGACCCTGAAAAGTGTAAGGGTAGGTATCACAGTTGAAGACTAAGGAAGAGAGAAGTGTTAGTCCCTCAGACACTCTGTTCCCAGGATGAGATGTGTGATCTTAATCACAGGGATGTTCCTTCTGTGCCAGTTTGTGGCACCAGTTAGGGTTGTGATGGTGGCAGCCAACCCCATATTTAATGTGCTGCTTAAAGTTCCACCAACAACTGACTTCACCATGTCCTCTTCCTTCCTAACGATTAGAGGAGCATGGCATCCTATGTCTTTCTAACCAATGAGAGAGTGATCAGGAAACATTTCTAATCACACCCACCAAGTTCTATAGAAACCATAAAGGTGGCCAAAAAACCAGCTGGAGTGGCCAGATTCCAAGTGCATGTCACCAGATAACAGAGCTCCAGTTTCTGATTTCTTTTTCTTGCCTAGACTCTAGTGGTCAGATGTAACAGCCTCAGGAATGGGGGTGGTGGAGGGGAGCACTGTTCCTGTAGGCCCTAATGAGATGCTGAACAGCAGCTGGAACCTTACTTTCAACTAATGCATATAACATTCCTGTTGCATCCAGCACCCTTTGGGTTTTGAGTAATGTGTCTCTTATATAAGTGAATATTATTGGAGTTGTTACTTTTACTTTTGGCAAGCCATAAAGAGGAAACATCAACCCACATAGTCCAGAGAGTAAGGCATACATCAAACACGAAGACCAAAGCTAAGCATTAGCAATTAGAAGAGAGAGATGCTTTGGTCAAATGGGCAAAGCACCAACTCTTAGTGGTTAGGCACTGAGCCAGGTGCTGGGGAACAAGACTGACTTAGTCACTAGTTTCATAGTGTGCTAGATAGTTTTTTAAATGGGTGCCAGCAATTTTCTCCTCTCCCTATATAATCATACCACTCTCTATTGATGAGTAGACTTTATTACTCCTCCCCTTGGATTTATGACTGCTTAGACTAATACAATACAGCAGAAATGAAATCCTGTGACTTTTGACCACAGGTGGTTTTTAAGAAGACTTGCTCTTTTCACTTTCTTTCTCTTAAAATCTAGCAACTAGTAGTCTAGGCCACATGGAGAGGCCACATGGAGAAAAACTGAGTCACTCCAGTCAATAGCCCTCTCTGAGCTTTCAACTGACTGCCTGCACCAATTATGAGCTATGTGGATAAGCCATCTTAGGCACTCAGCCTAGTCCAACCTCCAGATGAGTGAAGCTCCCATTTAGAGCAGAAGAATCATCCAGCTGAGCCCAGTCATCCTGCAGCATCATGAGAGTTAATAAAATCATTGTTGTTTTAAGCCACTAAGATTGGTCATTTGTTATAATGGAGCAGACAACTAAGACATAAAGCTTCTAGTTTATTGGAGGAGATAGGCATTAAATTAGAGATAACAGTAAAATGTGATGAGTGTCCAAGGTGCTATGGGAGTATAGCATATGTCTCCAAGTTGAGAGCTTGGTGTAGGAATTAACCAATTATAAAGGAGATATGAGTGTTCTATATGGAGGCAAGGGCACATGTGAAGGCAAGAAAGAAAGAGTGCAAGGCACATCTAAGAAACTGATATAACTTTAGTGCAGCCTGATCCTGAAGTGTGAGAAGGAGAAGTAAGACAAGAAAAGGGTAGTAGTATTTAGAATTAGGAAATTACCATAAATGCAATGGGAGGCATTTGGAGGATTGTAAGCCTGAAAGTAAAGTTAACTGATTTGTAATAAGTTTCATCTTGACTACAGCATAATATGTGTGAGTACTAACAAGTCCAGCAAATTTTTATTATATTCATTTTTGGGTAAATGGATGGGAGAATTAAGAATCTTTTGGGGTATGAGACTCCCCATCAGCACCCTTGGCTGGCTTAGGGCATGTGGTACTTTTGTTCCTGGCCATGGGAACTCTGGTCCTCAGGCTTGGCTGCCTGTGAGTTAGCTAATGAGTGGGACTGGGACTGATGGTTTCCATATGAGCCGCCTCTGGAAGGCTCTTGGCATGGCCTGGTACAACTCCATCCTCAGTGTTAAAAATTGTCGATCAGTCTAACCCAATAACCCACCAGAGACGCCTGCTGTCTTTCAGGAAATTCCATGCTCCTGGGCCAAGCCCATTGTTTGAATGCCCCTGAACATCTCCCGAGGAGCTGCTGTAAAGCCCAGCCAGAAAGAAGAAATAGATACGGACCCAAAGCGACTGGAAAATTTGGGCAGGAAGCTATAAAATGAGATGCAGCTTGGAAAAATACAGATTGCTACATCTGGGAGAGAAAATAATATATCACTAGCTACCCCCAAAATCCCCACCACCAAATATACAAATATATTCCAGCGTAGGAACAGAGGTAGATTACTTTCAAGCTAATGAGGCTTAGCCTTCAAGCCCCTCAATTGTACAGGACCCTTCCAAGGCCTTGGAAGAGCCTAGCAATATATTCTTCATATGTTTTTGTAAATTTGCAAAGATAAGATATTTAAAATTCTTTTTTCTTAAATAGGGACCCCCAAATTGTATAAGCTTCATGGGATACCCGTCCTGGATCTGCCCCCTGGGCAGGCTGAAAAATGTTCAGTGGCAAATCAGCAGCAATATTGGTGGTCCCTCTGCTGAATAAGAACCTCTCTTCCTAGCCCATGAGACTGTTGGAATAGTTCCTTCAGGCCAAATGGAATAAAGTTAGGCTCAAACCCATTTAGGACACTCACTGGATAAACTGTGGACAAATACAGGGTTAAGTGTGTGCAGGCAAAGATACTCTATCATATGACTGCAAGACTGGTCTTTAGCAAAGTCATGAAATTAAGGAAATGCATTCTACCATCACCCACAGGGTGTTCCTCCCTCCCTTTTACCAAATTTTGCTTTGCTTTAAGAGCCTAATAGGGTGGGGCATGGTGGCTCACGCCTATAATCCTAGCCCTCTGGTGGGCTGAGGCGGGTGGATCATCTGAACTCAGGAGTTTGAGACCAGCCTGAGCAAGAGTGAGTCCCCATCTCTACTAAGAACAATAGAAAGAAATTAGCTGCACAACCAAAAATATATATAGAAAAAATCAGCTAGGCATGGTGGCGCATGCCTGTAGTCCCAGCTACTCGAGAGGCTGAGCCAGGAGGACCACTTGATCCCAGGAGTTTGAGGTTGCTGTGAGCTAGGCTGATGCCACAGCACTCTAGCCAGGGCAACAAAGTGAGACTCTGTCTCAAAAAACAAACAAACAAACAAACAAAAAAATACAGTGCCTAATGGATTCTGTTCACACTTAAGCAGCTATAACTGACAATTGTCAAAAGGTATTTGGAGATAAGTGTTGGTATTTTTATGTTACTGGAATTTAAAGCCTTAAAGTTAAAGAATTATATTCTACTAGTGGAATTAATTGTAGAAATGGCAAGGAAAGACTCAAAGTATTTTGAAAAACCCCTTACCATCATGCTGGGCTTGAGGGTTAGGCCATCCCTCTGTACTGGGTGACTCCTAAACCTCCCCTGGGAGTCTGCAAGGCACTACCGGAAGCAACAGGAAGAAAGCTCAAAATTACTTCTGTGAAATCTCATATGCAGTTTTGATCATATTATATTCCATGCAGAAAAAAAATGTTTTCAACTATTTCCTATGGAGTACAATTGATTATTCTGTGGTTCCCTGTGCCACCCTGCTATCTGTCACATGCCCCCACGGGTGCATGTACCCCGAGTGGAGAAGCACGCTTTCACTCATTTAGCGTGGAGCTTGCAGGAGCAGCTTTGGCTCAGAGGAAGAACTCTTCACAGCATGGAACAAAGAGGAATTCCCAGTGTCTGGAATAGTTTTACACTTTTTATATTTCAAGTTACACTTCTGCGGGGCTGTGCTTCTTAGCCTGTCCTCTAACAGTGCACAGTCGTTTGGTAGAACCAGCATACCCGGGTGTGACCAGACTGGCTTTGCTAAAGGTACCGTGGAAATGTGAGGAGTAGCATTAACAGTGGAGGTTGCCCTTTCTGAGCCTGTGTCTGGCTCATTTAGTAGCTTGGGAAGCACCCCTCATCACCAAAGCCTGGAATCCACCCCTTCGCCACTGATCACCAAATGCACCTCCCATTTAGCCACCAGGGTTCTGTTTGTGCTTCTTTATCTGGAGTTTAATGATGTCAAATTTACCAGACAATAATAACTTGCAAATTAGTGAAGATAATCACTAGCCTCCTGACACCAGCAAAACTGTGATAAAAGTGAGATTGGTCCTCCACCCTCTCTGCCCACTTCCTTTGTTCCCTCCACCCTCTGTCCTTTGTACCCCGTAGAAGTTCCCCCTCCTCCAGGAGACAGAGTTCTTCTGAGTCAGACCTATGGTCAGCCCTCTCACCAGAGTGGAAAAAACTGATCAAGGAATGTACACTGAGGTGTCTGGGACTTGGTGGTTTACTCCTTTTAGAAATATCCCCAAAGAAGACTTCAGAAAGATGGCAAACTTTACCCATTTTTTAGGTTGATTCCCTTTATTGGCTATTGAATAATGCCGCCATGAACGTGGGAGTGCAGATGTCTTTATGAAGTGGTGATTTTGGTATATATATATAAAATAAAATATTACTCAGCTTTAAAAAATGAGATTTTGCCATTTTCTATATGAATGAGCCTGGAGTACAGTGTGCTCAATGAAATAAGCCAGACACAGAAAGAAAAATATTGCATGATATCACTTATATGTGGAATCTAAAAAATAAAAAATTCAAATATACAGAGATAGAGAACAAAAAAGTGGTTACCAGGGTGGGATGGGGAGGAAATGGGGAGTTGTAGGTCAGAGGATACAAAGTAGTAGATACGTAGGATTAACAAATCTAGGGATCTCGTGTAGAACATGAGGACTGTAGGTAAAAAAATTGTACTGTATATGGGATTCTTGCTAAATGAGTAAATTTTAGATGTTCTTGCCACACACAAAAAAATGAGTAACTATGTGAGAGGATGAATATGTCAATTCGTTTCACTGTAGTAACCTCTTTACCATCTGGTTGTATCCCATAACATCATATTGTATACCCTAAATATACATAATAAAACTTAATTTTTTAAAAAAGAAAGATGACAAACAACACAAATCTTTAATGATAAACAACTTTCAAGCATCTACAGAGGAGTTTTGCTTCCTTTTGTTCTGCACTGAAGCGTCCCAGCACCCCTCAGATCATCACTCTCCCTTTATAGAAAAGGCAGGTCCTAGCAGGAACCCCTCAACCAGGCCCCAGGAGTCCATGAGAGCAAAATCTTCCTAGTGCAATATTCGGGTATCCCAAGCTACCAGCATAGCTCAGTTGGGCCAGGATTAATATTTTGAGCAATGGAGAAATGCACTTCCAAATCCCAGAGGGGATCCCTTGTGCCAAGCTCTACGCCTTCACAATGCAGTAATTGCTGCTACGTCTCTGCCTAGAATTTTTAAAGACACCATGAATTCCCACAAGTTGCCTTCCCACTCCTTCCAGCCAGAGGTCTCTGACATGACCTCCGGGCGCCGCTGTGGTGACCAGTGCACTCAGTCTCAGGAGCCAGCCCCAACCTGGGAGATGCCTGGAGCCCAGGAAAGAGAGTCCTTCCTCATATGAGACATTTGGTTGTAAGACACCTCTTATGTCTATACCTTGGCTTGTTACTGGACAGTCAGCTTGTGAGGTCACTTTGTTCTCTGACTTCCTCCCACTTTTGTCTCTGATTCTGCTCTGTTCCCCTCTCCCACTCTCTGAGCCATCTCTCAAACTTCCTGCTTTGTTTCCCAAATGCTCCTTTCAGGTACAGCTCTCCCCGGGGAACACCAACCCTGCTTTTGCTCAGTGTCCTGTGCAGCCCTGCCCAAGTACAGCCCAACCGTGCCGGCTGTCCCCTTCCTAGGGCAGCAGGCAAAAGCCGGGCTCAAACAATGAGTCCTAGGTATTCAAAAACCCTGGCGAGTATTGGGGGAAAAGTTCCAATAATTTCAAATGAATCCAAGTGATAGGAAAAGTACCAGCTGTGGTTTAGGATCAGCTAAATAACAATGCCAAGGGAGAGAAGAGAAGGAGGGTGACACTGAGCATATTTACCTATTTCTCCTTTTGTTGTCTTGAACTTTAGCTAAGTAAATGTAAGCCATGGCCCCATACTCTGGCTGGCTAGCATAAGAAGCCAAAAAAAAAAGCAGTTAATTTCCAAGTAAGCTTGGCTGTAAATGTAGAGAGCCTCTCAGCACATTGGGGCTGGCCATGTTATGGGGTCACTGTCCCCTATAACAGCCTCCAGCAGGAAACACAAAACGCCTGCACACTGGCTGCCTTCTCTTGCCCTGGACTCCATCCCTGTTTGGGTGGGTCTCACTGGCTTGGCACATGTGAGAAGGCATCTGTCTGTTTCCTGCATTCTGGTTTGGGCTGAAACTGATTTATTTCGAAATCTGTTACATATTTAGGATGTGTCATGCCCTGAATACTGGGTTTCAATGCAATTCCAGTAACTTGTACAATTAATTATACTTTATATACGGGCTATTAGGGCTTGAGCTGGCATGAAGCGTATATATTGGGCAAGAATAGTACGCAGATGGTATATAACAACTAAACCAATAGCTAACATTTGTGTAGTGTGCTGCAGTTTGCAAAGCACTTTCACATGCATTATTGGTTTTGGTCCTCACAATAATTCCCTTGAGATAGGTAGCAAAGTAAAAAAGATTATTACTCCCATTTTACAAATGATAAATATGGGACTTAGAGAGGCTAAAAATGACAGGGTCAGAACTTGAGATTCCAAATTCCACTTAAAAACTCTGAGCCTGAAAAGTATGCAACTTTAGCTCTTGGGGTTCTTTAGTTACTTTGTTTGAAATTGCCTGTTATTAGCCTGCATTTACTTTTTATTTAACAACTTTATTGAAGTATAATTGACATACAATAAACTGCACACATTTAAAGTGCACAACTTGATAAGATTTGACATATGGACATACTCATGAAATCAGCACCACAATTAAGATAATGAACATATTCATCATCCCCCAAAGTTTCCTTGAGCCTCTTTGTAACCCTTGCTTCTCGCTCCTCCCCACCATCCCCAGGCAAACTGATCTGCTTTCTGTCACTATATATTAGTTTGCATTTCTTAGAATTTTATATAAATGAAATCATAAATCATATAGTATGTAGTCCTTTTTTATTTGGCTTCTTTCATTCAACATAATATTCATAGATTTTGCAGCAGATATCAACAATTCATTTCTTTTTTTTTTTTTTTTT
>VBSM01000729.1:10917251-10951101 GCA_008086735.1 Cheirogaleus medius | reverse complement strand
GCCTCGAACTCCTGGGCTCAAGCAATCCTCCTGCCTTAGCCTCTCAAGTAGCTGGAACTACAGGTGTGAGCCATCATGCTGAGATTTTTATTTTTTTAATTTTCTGTAGAGACAGGGTCTTGCTATGTTGTCCAGGCTTGTCTTGTATCATCTGTATATCTTCTTTGGCAAAGTGTCTGTTAACATCTTTTGCTCATTTTTAAAATTATGCTGTTTGTTTCCTTATTGTTGAGTTCTTAGAGTTCTTTCTAAATTCTGAATGCAAGACATTTATTAGATATATGCTTTACAAATATTTACTCATAGTCTATGGCTTGTCTGTTCACTCTCTTAATTGTATCTTTTTAAAATTTTTTGTTAAGTCCAATTTATCAATTTGATTTATTATGGATCATGTTTTTGATATTGTAACTAAGAGATCTTTGCCTAACCCAAGATAACAAAGGTCTTTTAGAAATTTTCTAGTTTTAGGATTTGCATTTATGTCTGTGATCCATTTTGAGTTAATTTTTATATATGGCGAGAAGTATGGATCAAAGTTCATCTTTTGCATATGGATATCCAACTGACCTACTGTATAAAAGACTATTTTCTCACCACTGTCTGCCACTGAACTCTTGTTGAAATCATTGTCCATATGTGTGTATTTCGATCTCTAGTCTCTCTATTCTTGTCCATCTGCCTATTTGTTTATCTTTATGCCGATACTACATTGTCTTAATTACTGTGATGGTTACTTTTATGTGCCAATTTGGCTAGGCTATTAGTACCCAGTTGTATAATCAAACGATAATCTAGGTGTTGCTGTGAAGATATTTTGTAGATTTGTTTGTGAAGTCATTTTGTAGATGTGGTTAACATCTATAATCAGTTGACTTTAAGTAAAGGAGATTACCCTCAATAATGTGAGTGGGTCTCATCCAACCATTTGAAAGGCTTTAAGAGCAAAACTTGAGGTTTCCTGGAGAAGAAAGTTTGCCTTATAATGGCAATATCAGCTCCTGCCTGAATTTCCAGTGCCAGTCTGCCCTACAGATCTACAATCATGTGATAGACATATGAATTGAGCCAACTGATATATATCTACACATAATGGATGTATAGAGTGTAGTGCATAGACTGAGAGCACCCTCTTGGTTCCATTTCTCTAGAGAACCCTGACTGAAACAATCATTGTAGCTTTCTAGTAAATCTTCAAATCAAATCTTTTTAATCCTCCAACTTTGTTCTTTTTCAAAGTTTCTTAATCTATTCCAGTCTATTCACATAGAATAACAAAGAGAGGAAAGATCACATTCCACTGAGTGTTCAGGAGGTATGTCCAAAAGAGATGGTCTAAGTTGGACCCTGAGGATGGGAGAGTTTCAGTAAACAAGTATAGCAAGATAAGCATTATTCCCCTATAAAAAGAGGAAAGTTGCTTGAGCGCAGCCTCAGAAGAATAATTTTTCCAAAATACTCTGAAAATTGGAGTTATCCAGTATGTCTGGAAAGTAAATGGTATAGAAGAAGACGGGGCACTATGTTTGCAAAGATAACTTGGGTTAGTGCCCTGTCACTTCCAAATGAAGATACCCAGTGGAAACTGGCTTATGTACAAAAAGGAATTTATTAATACAAATAACTGAGCAATCCAAGGGTTGTGGCTTCAAGCATGTCTGGCTCCAAAGGGCTCATTCTCCTTCTCTCTCTCTCTCTCTCTCTCTCTCTCTCTCTCTCTCTTTCTCTCTCTCCTGTCAGCTCTGCTTTTCTTCATGTTGGTTTCACTCATGGCCAGGGCTTCTCTATTGGTTGTACTCTGACAGCTCTAGGTTTATATTCCCTGTGTAACTTGCAATCCTTATAGGAAGAAAGCTTCTTATTTTCACACGAGTTCTAATTTTTTAAAAAATCCATCCCTTCTAAAATGAAGAATAAGAAAAATAAAAACTTTTTTAAAATATTTAATTTTAAAAAATTCCAGTAATGAGTCTCATTGGAGGCCAGTGAGACTCATCAGGGTACATGTCTACACCAGAACCAAACACTGTGTCCATGAATTTGGGATACCCTGGCTGTCTAGACCTGGGACGTGTGGCTGTCATTGGAGAGGGAGAGATGTAAGGTGGAAGGTAGAAATTGAGGTCAACAGAATTATCACATCCTTCTCAACAACTTCCTCCCATGGTGACTAGTTTTTGCAGCGTCAGCATTCTTTTTTTCTTTTTTTTTTTTTTTTTAGTTCTGTTGACTGCTACTTTCTTTACTGCTTCTTCCCTCTTAAAAAAGTATCCTAAACTTCTGCTTCTTTTCCCTGAAGTGTCAGTATCACATGTGCAGGTTTCACCACATGCTCCTGGTTGTGAATCAGTTCTCTCCAGAGTTCCAGTTTATTGCTGTCACCACTGGAGTTTGTGACAGCTTTCAATTTGGCTCCTTTGTGTATCTCATTAATATGCAGTTATCGCCTCTCTCCACATCATTAACAGACATTAACCAAAACCAAGCCTAATAATGAAGTCTGATGATTCTGGGGCAATAACTCCTGCAGAGGAAACTAAGGAACTTGAAGGAGGAAGAATTTGGGTAGGAAAATGGGAAGGGCCTCCTTCCCTAACACACAAAGCTTTCATCAATCCCAAAAGGACATCTTGAGAGGAAAATAAAAGAACAACAGTGTAAGGACAGAGAGATTGAAAAGTATGTCTCAGCATCTGTTTCTGTAAATTCAAAGTAAAAATTACAGCCATAAGTAGCTGCAAGTTTTGAAAGTTCAAGGTTACAAGCTGCTGATTAAATGAGAACTCAATTAGCAAGGCTGAATGGAGGAACAGTTGACAGAGGAACTTAGTTGTTGGCTGTTCTTCTTCATGTTCTAGAATATTTGCTCTTTGGTCTTAGAGGTGCGTTTTTGCAGGTTGATGGTTCAGTTTTAGCCTGAATGTCACTCAGAGGGGGATATCTTTACCATTGCTGGAAAATATAATCTTTCCCTGTCAATCTGCAGTTGGATTTGTTTTTGAGTTGAACCTTTCCCTGTCTTACTGTCTCAACCTTGACTGATCTTTAAAACCTTCAGATCCTTAGGTCCGTGCCCACGATTGTCTCTCATCCCGACTGCCGAGGCGGCTTCTTAGCTGACCTCCTTACCTCCACACCTGTGCGACTCTCCCCATTGTGCTCACGCTCCCTTCTCCTTAGCGGAATCAGAGATGATCTTTTTAAAACACAAATCAGATCATATCACCTTGGTGTTTTTTTTTCACAAATGAATAAACTGAAGTGCATAGAAAAGCTCAATAGTATGTCAGACATAATGACAAGTGGCTTGCTTTGTGTACACGGGAAATGAAAAACAAAACCCACTCAATGGAGTAAGAATGTGGCCCTTTGAAGGCAACACGGCCATAAGACTAGTGCTGTCCAGTGAGTTGTGGGGAGATGTGATGTGAGCACTCAGTTGCTAGCAAGAGACCCCGTCATGTTGGGTGTGGTGAAAAAGCATCCATCAGCGTGGATGCCTGTGTGATTACAATGAACAGAGTTTTCTGACAATCTTTGTTGAACGCATAGTGTGAGTAACCAAAAACCTTTGTTGTTTTAAACCACGAAAATTCTAGGATGGTTGTTTACCAAAGCATAACCAAGACTATTCTACTGATATAGATATTAGAGCTGGAAAAAAAAGAGTGCTATTATAAAAACAATAACAACAAAACCAAGGTGATCAAAAAAAACAAAAAACAAAAGCAAACCCAAAACAAACAAAGAAAAACCAGCTCCCAAATATGTGACATTGGCTTATAGGCCAGATGGTAAGTGGCAAAAGTAAATAAATATGTAAATAAAAAATAAAAAGCCCCTGATATTGGAGGCTGGAAAGTTGGAAATCCATATTATTTAATGACAAAGCATTACATAAATTTGTCACTTTTAGTTGTTTTGGAAGCATATCATGGGCCTAATTAATTTATATATCCAGAAGACGAGGTAGGGAAAGAGAATACTGTAGTGTGCACCAGTTGCTATTGGCTGTATTTGTCAAGGTCCTATAAGAAAAAAAAAATGCACTCAGAGAAGAATTTGCAAACAGGAATGAAAGAGAATAGAGAGGATTCAAGGACTAGTGGAGTTGCAAAGTCAACCACTTCTCAATTCTAAACTATAAAAGATAACAATGAGAAAGACTGCAGGCAACAAAGGCTAATTAAAACTCAGTCTTACAGGAAGGATAAAATTAAGAGTAAAGTCATTGCATGCAGGTGCTTAAACTTCTGAATACAGTAAGGTGTCTTAAAGTAAAGATCCAATGAAGGGCGGAATGCCCAGTGCATCCTTTTAATTGGATAAAAACACTCAAGGAAAGAAAATAAAAATGTGGCATGTGCTTGAGTTAAGTCTAGAGATAGATATGGCGATGAGACAGCAAAGAAATATCATATATGGAAATGCCTTGGAGAAAGGACTGAGGGTGTGTTTAGTGGCACATAAAGCTGACTGAAATTCAAGGTGTGGGGAGACTCTGTCCATTGAGTTTTTGAGAGGGGTTTGCAGCCAAGGGGACTGCGGGCCCTAGCTAAAAGAGGCTGTGACTATTGACATCCCGATCTCTAATTATTTAGGGCAGGAAGTAGACTGGGACAGATGCTCAATCCTTTGAGAAATCATAGACCCAATGCCTATTTTAGATGCCATCAAGAGGAAAAAAGGAAAAGGAAGAACCTTCCATAGGGTAGACAGAGCTGTGGTGGAAAGGAGTGGATGAAGGAGCGCCTTAATCCTGAACAATGAGAGATTAATCAAAATATATTTCCACTCCAAGAAGGGGACCTCAGAAGGTTAACCCAGCAGGATTCAGAACTCTACAGGCCAGAATCTACTGCACATCTCCTGTTCTTCCTTTTCTGCATAGGAGTGCTATTGTGATTATCATGTGCCGATTCTATCGTTGTGTATTGGGTGGGGAAGAAGAAACAGATCACTTGTCCTTTTAGTTCATGGCTCTTAAGATCAAGAGTTACCACATCCAGAACTGATGTAGAAACTTCAGTGTGAGATTTCATGATGAAGGAACCACTATGCTTCATTCAGAGATGTGAGACTTTGAATTTAATATCCCGACTTGGTGGGATATTTAGGTTATCTCCTTGGGGAGGGTATGAGTATGTTCTGTATGTATTAAGAAGACAGAACTAAGTGTCTGGAGACTGAAGGCAGTCTATAACAGATATTTCTACCGTTCACCAATATTCAGGTCCCTTGTACTTTGGGGACTTCCCCACATCCTTGAAGTTAGACACGGCCATATGATTAGCTCTGGCCAATGGGTTGTGGGCAGAAGTGATACGAGCCAGGGCACTTAAATAAGACTTTCTGACTCTGCCCATTACCAACTTTGATGGCTGTGGATTACTTTGAGACACCTTATTCCATTCAGAGGAAGGAGCCTCCATCAACCTGGGTCCCTGAGTGACAACACTAAGCCAAGGATGTCTGCCAGTCTCATTTGGATGTACAATGTGAGTGAGAAATACACTTTAGTTTTAAGCCACTAAAGTTGATAATTGCTTGTTCTGCATTATGATCTTTCTTATTCTGAATGATACACTTAACTTTCCCAAAGGCAGAAAGAAGAGGGAGAACCAGGATTCAAATTCAGTTCTGTATGGCTCAGAGGTCAAATCTTGGCCATTACCTCTCTTCCAGTTAGTTGCAAGGGGATTACTAAAGTCAATCCTTGAAGTAGGGCTGATAAGTAAAATTCAACACTGCATAGTTTCAAAAAAATTAAAACATGAAGATGTTGGTCTAACATAATGGTTAGGGGGGAAGATAGAGAGGGAGCATGATATAATTGATCAGAGAACTGGGGAATTAAGTTGCAAAACCTTCATTAGCTTAGCTTCCTTGTCTAAGGAAGACAAAAGTTAGAAATACTTAAAAGCGATTCACTCAGTGAATTGCATGAGAATCATCTATGGAAGTAAATATTAATTAATTATGTCCTGTGCAAAAGTTCCTAAAGCAAACTCTGAGTGGCAGGTGGCTATGTCTGTGTAGAGAAGGGGTTTCGGGGGATAAGGATGATAAATGGGAATGGAGGAATTGATAATAGTATAAATACATGAATCAACTAAATTTAATATCTCTAATTTTAGACATAAATTTTGTTGAAAGGACTATAACAGTAGAAATTTGAACTAGGAATAGGAATTTTGACTATTATACAATAATCAAGAAATACATTTAGATATTTATAGAATTTGGATACTTTTATATTTTCCTTAAACGGTATTATATTTTTTGATTCTTATTTTATTTCGTTAATGCTATGTGCTTTAATGAGGTTTATTTTCCATCAGTGTCACAATAGGACTTCATGATTAGTCTCTGAGATTGAGCCTGAAGCTATAGCCTGGAACTCCAGACCTTGATGAATCTTGATTAGATAGGTTATTACTTTACTGACATCTAGTGACCATGTAGCTTAATTGCAGGAATATTTTTTAGAGCGGTAAATAAAACGCATTGAAGAGATACCTTCAAATCATGTAATAATGGTTGCAATTGTTTTTTTTTCATTTCCTTATTCTTCTATTTATCACTTTCTTTGCTTTCTTTTATATTGTGTTCATCTATCTCATCTTTCTTTATCTCAGATACAGCATATGGTTATAGTCAACAATATATAACCTATGTACCCAAGGTACGCAGCACATTTGGAAATCACTATGGAGCATCCCAGGTGGTCAAATCCTACCCTTGCAGACATCTTTACTCCTTTCCAGCTGAGCAGGGAGTTCTCAGGAACAGCTCATGTGTATGTTACACAGGGACTCATCCTCGACTTGTCTCCTTCCTCTCATTTTTGTATTCGTTCTAAGGATTAAAGCAAGTAATGTATGTAAAATGCTTAGGTTAGCACCCTGAACTTGGGAAGCACTAGAAATGTTACCTAGTTCCATGCCTCCATTCTTCTACTTATTAGACTCTATACCAGGCACTATGAAAAGAGCTGAGGATACTAAAATGAAAAGACAGCCCTTGACTTTAAGGAGTTTATGAGATTAGTGAAGGAAGTAGATATGCAGATAAACAATTTGATGTAACATGGTCACTGTGAGATTAGAAAATGAAGACTAGGAAAGTGAGGACTATGTGGTCTGGTGGAACCATGTAGAGCAAGCCTCTAAACTGAACTGCCAAATATAAGCTAGATTTGAACAGGATACCAAAAAGAAGAGCACAGCATGAGCAAAAACTTGGGGGTGAAGGAACACATGACCTATTCAGGGGGCTTCAAGTAACTCAGGATTACTCATGCATAAAGTGCAAGAAGACAGGGCTTCGGATGAGGCTGGACAGACAACAAGAGCCACATCAGGAAAGGCCTTACAGGCCATACTAAAGAAATCAGAATTTATACAATAAGCCAAGGGTGATTCAGACTGGTGGCCTGAGGACTTCATGGCTAAGAGATATTTTGTTTGGTCTCCACAGAGTTCTTTTTTTTTTTGAGATTTTTTTTTTATTTCATTATATGACACAGAGTTCTTAAAAGCAACATACCTAGACAGGTCACAGTGCTGCAAGTGCATATTGTTTTACCAACATCCCATACCATGAGTTTGTGCTACCTGCCTGTCCCTATAGGTGTCTGTGTTTGCAAGCCCAGTTCAACCTGATAGATGACATAAAACTGTTGAAGAGTTTCGAGCAGGGGAACAACATGATTATATTTGTATCTCCCTGGTAGTAATACGGTACATGAGATGGAGAAATTAGGAATGAAAGACAGAGACAAGTAAGAGACTGCTAAAATAATCCAGATGTGAGAGCCTGAATGAGGGCAGCAGCGGGGAGGACAGGTGATAGACTGACTTGAGATTTAGAAGACTTTGTAGGGCTTGGTAAGTGAGTGTCTGGTTTTTGTTTCTTTATTTTGTATTTTGGTGGTGGTGGGCAGGGAACAAG
Organism: Cheirogaleus medius; assembly: GCA_008086735.1. Taxonomy (NCBI): domain Eukaryota; kingdom Metazoa; phylum Chordata; class Mammalia; order Primates; family Cheirogaleidae; genus Cheirogaleus; species Cheirogaleus medius. The sequence continues at coordinate 10,943,148 of VBSM01000729.1, read as the reverse complement.
AGGGAAGCATCTAAAACGACTCTCAAGTTCTTAGTTTGAGCAGCTGAGTAGACGGTAGATGGAGGCCCTATTCCTGGAGAGGAGTCCAACAGGACGTGAAGGCAGGTTAGGGAGCAAAATCCTGTGTTAGGTCCAGACAAGTTGAGTTTGAGGATCTTGTTGGATAGTCTGTCAAGGCGGTTGGTTGGGGTAGATCACAGATGAGTAAGAGCTGTGCAGTTGAAAGTGGAATTGAGAAGGTTCTCATGCACTAAGTCTAAATCCCTACAACTCACAGAGGAAGGCCCCTCAAGCACGGAGCCAGGATCAGAATGCACTGGCTCTCTCATTGCTCAGCCAAAGAGTTATAAGAAGAACAATAGAGATAATAATAGTAACAATAATACAATCGTTGTCTTTTATAGAATAATTCTCACTATGTGTGAAGGCCTGCATTGTTTCTTTTATTCCTCATAACAACCCTATATAATAGGTGTGCTTATTGTCCCCCATTTCACAGATGTAAAAACTGAGATTTGGAGAAGTGAAACAGCTGGCCCGGGTCACAGAGTAGTAAGAGAGGAGCTAGAACCTAACTCTATCTCCAGAGGTTCTTGTGTGTTACCACTGGGTTATTCTGGCAGCTTCTATAGGAGCAGTAACCTGAAAGGCACCAGGAAGGTTGACCTCTCAATAAAATATTCACCCCTTCCCTCAGTCTACACTGTGCCAAACATTTTTAACTTTATTAATAGAAATATATTTCTTAGAGTCTTAAGGTGTAGGAGGGAAAGATTCTCGAACCCACTATTCAGTCTAAGTACCTGTGGAAGGTGAAGACCTGGTTTGAAGACACAGAGGTTCTCAGCCCGATTGCACTTTAGAATCACCTGGGGCTGCTTTTTTCAAAACTGCCAATGTGCTAATTGGTCTAGGGTGCACACACTACTTTTTTTTTTTTAAACAATGATTCAGATTCGCATCCAAATTTGTAGTAAAATGCAAATTCTTGATGAAAGGCAAATCATAACCTCTGGCAATCTGTGCTTTCTCAAGCCATCCAGTCAGATTCTGGTTGATACTTTAGTGGGGTTAATGAGCACCACGGGACAGAAAAATAGGTACAGGGAGAGGACTCTCAGGCACTAGGGGGTGGGGGCTTGGAAGAATAAGATGCTGGAAGGAGAGCCTGGCTGGAAGATAAACTTCTGTACAATTAGAGAAGCCCAATTTGTCGGTCCCCACATGTGGGCTTGCCAACTGTGTCCGTTCACTCCAGGGGACCTTGGGCAGAGCTGGTTCTGCTTCTCCCAGTGGTCTTGTGGACAGGAGACAGAAATCCGCTGGAGGAAAAAGCCAGAACCTCTGTCCTCCCTGAAGCAGAGCCACTGAGAAAGGAGAAGTTCCACACTCACTCTTGCCCATCAGCCTTCCTGGGAGTCAGGAGTCTAATAGAGTCTGGGAGACTCAACGTGGAGGCAGGAGAATGGGCGAGCCAGCACTACGCAGAACTGCGTGGAACGAGACTCATCAGTGGGGAGGATAACCAGAATTTATTTTTTCATAGTTTTTTGGGGAGCAGAAACAGAGACACCACTTGCTGGGAAAGTTATGTGACGGAAGGATGCCCCCTCCCCATCCCCAGAGAGCTAAATGGAACCATATTGGGCCCTCCCCACGCCACTCAGGGGAGATGCTTTTCAAGGGAGTGAAATGTTTTATTGAAGAAACTCCAAGGAGGGAGGAAAGAAGCCTAAGAGAGAGGCGGCCTGACAGGTCGACAGATGGAAACAGCCCCTTTCATGCATGTGGCTGAAAGCTGAAAGTCAGTGCCTGTGAAGGTAGAGCGGGGTAGTTCACAGATCCACGATGCCTTTCATCTGCGTCTCACAGCTTTGGGCTGATGGGAACTGGGGAAGTTCACAGCCATCCTGGGAGAAGCAGAAATGGGGACCCATGTTCCCAGTCTACTTAGCTGATAGCAGACGGAACAGAGCCCCTGGAGTTTGCAAATGTGGACCTTCTATTCAACGTTGCCGTGTCTGTAAATGAGGATAAAAGAGACCTCTTTCACTGGGCGGTTGTGAAGATTAGGTAAAATTGTGTATGGGAATTGCCTGGCATGTAATAGGTACTCAACAAATGTCTCTTCCGTGTTCCTCTTCCCTAGAAAGGCTCGACAGCTGTGTGGTCAACATACCATCCACTAGTCGTTCTCCTTTGGTCGGTTCTCTCAAGTAAAAATACAAAAGGGAAAAAATGACACTCTCTTCTCCTGGATGAAGAAACTACAAATGCCAATTCCATTCAAGGAATATTATTAGCTAGTAATAACTGCAAGTTATGATGGTGCCACTCTACAAGAATACTAACCAATAATAGGCAAACGTCTCTTTGCATTTCACAGTTCACACAGCGTAAGGCCCATTGCAATGATCACGATCTGAACTTTTACAGATCTTATCTCACCCGATGAGTTAATGATCAAGTGCAAATTAATTAAATGTTTTGAGTCATATTGTGAGGTATGGATGGGCTGCCTAAGGGAATCACGTGCATTCCTGTCAGAGGACTTCTGGGGGCTGTGGCCTCAGGAATGTGGCCCTTTCCCATGCAGCTCTACGGTGATTTTGTCTAAAACAAAAACCTGGGCAAATATCCACATCAAGGAAATGCTTCTATTAAAATGTTCTCCAGAACCCTGTGGATTGCCATATGCAGTCTCAGTCTTTCCGCTGCGGTCCCCGGGGGCTGTGTTTGCCACGCTGCAGCTCCTTACAGACTCCTCTGCTTCCTTGGCTGGGGTAACACTATTGGCTCCTCATTCTCACCTCTTTTAATGTCACTTTAAAGTCTCGTACTTGGGCACCTTCTCCTCCTTCACCGTTTGCTTAGAGAAGGTGTTTCCCTGGTTTAGTCCTTGAACACTCTCTTTTCCCTCACTCTGTGGGCTTTGCCTCATCTGAGCCCACACTTTCTCTCCTGGCTTCGATCACCTCCCAGATGCTGACGGCAGGCAGCAGGGACAGTGATGCTCACCACAAGGAACACACACAACTCGACATGTCTCAGCCCCTGCAGATAGCTGGGGCCATGGAACCAATTCTGCCCAGGGAGTGTGAGCAGACTTGGTGTGTGTCACACAAAAGGCCCAGGGGTGGTTCTCTGGTCTCGCGCTTCTCTTGCCCACGTGACTGGTGCTAAAATTGTGAGATGGTGCAACCTTGCCAGCTTGGGTCTCCAAGTGGTGATGTGGAACAGACGCCCCCAACAACACTTATTTGACATGTAGTATAAGTGAGAAATGCACTTTTTTTTCGTCTTAAGCCACTGAGATTTGGGGGTTATTTGTTACTACAACATAACCTGTCTTGTCCTGACTTCCAAGTCTAGTACCTTGCCTAACATCAACATAAAGTAGTTAATAGATTATTTTTTAACAGAACAGATAAGTATCTCTAGCCCTGACTACTTTGCCAGAGGTTCATGTTTATTGTTCCCACCTGCTGCTAGGCAAATCCCCTTCCCAGAACCGCTCCTCTTCCAGTGCTCCACCCCTCTATTAGTAGCACCACCATCCACCCAGCCACCTCCCGTTGCTACGCACTCTACCCCTCTCCAGCGAATCACTATTTCTAAAAATACCTCCTAAATATCCCCTCAGCTTCCTCATCACTCTATAATGACTCGCCTGGAGTAGTGGAACCGAGTCTTGACCGTTCTTCTTGTCTCTTGCCCTGTCCTCCACCCATCACGCCCGCCCTCCCCACTCTGGTCAGAGGAGAACATGTAAGTCAGCGGTCCCCAAACTTCGTGGCACTAGGGACCATTTTCATGGAAGGTAATTTTTCCATAAACAGGGGTGGGGGGTGGGGGATGGTTTCGGGATGATTCCAATGCATTACATTTATTGTGCGCTTTATTTCTATTATCATTACCTTGTAATATGTAGTAATATAATTATACAACTCACCATAGGTTGGGGACCCCTGATCTAAATTACAAAACTGACCATGCTCAAAACCATTTATGGCTCTCTGTCACCTACAAAAGAAAGCCTGAGCTTCTTGGCTTGTCACAGAGGCTTCCTGGCACATGTGACCTGGACCCCACTTGCCCCTCGAGCCCCTCCTTTGACTCTCCCACACGGTCTTCTGCACCGTAAGGCTGCCTGCTTACTGCAGCTCCACCCACATGTGCAGTTCCATGACTAGGTCATATCAGTTCTCTAAGATTCACCTGGACACGGCCTCTGCCAAACGGCCTTCCCCAATCCTCACCTTCCCCCCTATGCATTTGCAGAGCACCCTGTTTCTGTTCCCATCACAGTGCTGGGTGCCACTTTAGTTCACCAATGTGAGGGTGAGCGTGGTCTACGTGACAGGCAAAGATGGACACCAAGAGCTTTCTTTGACTCCCTCAGGACATGTTTCACTTGGCGATTATTTGGTTCCGTATCTCTGTCCAGTGCCCTTCCTTGGGTCTCATTATAATCTAGCTGTGGCGTACTCAACATACAGCCTTTCTCTCTCCCTCCCTCCTTCCCTCTCTCTCTCTCCCTCCCTCCTTCCCTCTCTCCCTCCCTCCCTTCCTTCCATCCTTCCTTCCTTCCTTCTTTCCTTCCTTCTTTCCTTTCTTTTTTCTTTTCCTTTTTTCCTCCCTCCTTTCTTGTTTCCTTGTTCTTTCTGGCTCTGGGGTCAGAATGACTGAGATGAAATCCAAGTTACCCCACTATTTATCTGTGTGACAAGTTTCTTAACTTCTCTGAGCCTTATTGTTCTTCATTTGAAAAATGGGGATAGTCATGTTTCTCATAGAGATATTTATCTCACTATATTGTTGCAAGGATTAAATAATATGTACATATAAAATATTTATAACAATGCCCCATATAAGGTAAACATTTAAATAAATATTTGCTAGTATTACTTTCTTTGATCTATTCAATAAATGATGAAACAGGAATCAACATTTAATAGCAATTCCTAACCCTGGAATGTCAGTTAAGCTGGCTGGTGTTTTGGATTGGGGCCCAACCCCCATTCCCTTGCCCAAATCCTCCTGTCTAGGGTGCTGCAACCAACATTCCATGCCAGAGTTTCAGTCATTTCACTTAAGACTGGTTTCCCCACTAAAGCACAAATACCACATAAAGTTTTATCAATCATTTATAATGCCCTCATTGAAGTCGTCCCAGACAACTCCAGCTGGAAATAATAATAACTCATATTTGTATGGCACTTTACAATTTACAAAGCACTCTCACATACTCTTGTGATCCTGAGAGCAGCGCTGCGTGTTAGGAGAAGCAGGCATGATTATGATTATGGAGAAGAGGACACCGAGACTCACAGTCTAGGAGCCCAAGTTCCCACAGACAGCAGGCCATGGAGCTGGGGCTCCTTCTCAAGTTTGCAAAGTCTCGTGGTTCCTGGGCCCAATTTCTTCCCGCTCTCCATGCTTACATAACCTCTGAAACTCTCAGCAGCAGAACAGGACTTAGAAACCTCGGAATCTGAGACAGAGTTGTAGAGGCAGGCACCCCATGCCTTTGTATTAATTATTTTCAAGATTTGGAGAGTATCAGGGTGAAGTAGGACTTGAAAGATTATCTGTTCAAGAGCCCAAGCTTGGAATCAGATTTACTGGATTCATACCCAGCTCTGTTACTTGCTGATTAATCTTGAGAAAGGCATTTAACTTCTGTGCACTGTATCACCTATAAAACAGGGCTGATAGTAGTTGTTACATAGAGTTCTTGGGAAAGCAGATGAGATTATTCATTTATAGCACTTAATTAATGAATGTTAGCCATCAGCACTAACATTATTATGCAATTATTATAATCTGTGATAGTGAAGAAACCTGAAGTAGCTCCCTTTTCTGCAAGAAGTTTCTAAATGAAGATGGAAGGGCACTGAACAGCCAGCACAAGGAAATATCAATATCTACAGTGAGTAGATGGCAGGAGAACTGAAGAGAGACTTGAAAACGATGTCCGAGGCTTGCCCTGCTGAGGTCATCCAAGGAGATGCAGGGGGTGAAAGAGGGTAGACACAGGGCAGGCTTTGAATTCTTCTCCCAGGCTATGAAGCTTGGCAAGAGCCCTTGATGTCTGGCTGGCTGATCATTGCCTGACAGGTTGTATTAATCAAGGTTCTGCATAGAAACAGAACCAGCAGCATGTGTGTGTGTGTGTGTGTGTGTGTGTGTGTGTAAAGATATTTATTATAAGTAATTGGCTCCTTCCTGCGATTATGGAGGCTGAGAAGTCCCCAGACCTGCAGTCAGCAATCTGGAGACCCAGGAGAGCCAATGGTGTCACTCCAGTCTGAAGGCCAGGAGGCTGGAGATCCACAAAGATCCTGTTCGAGTCCAAAGGCAAGAAAAGACTGAAGTCTCAGCTCAAGCCCTCAGGCAGGAGCAGATCCACCTCTCTCACAGGAGGGTCAGCCTTTTTGTTTTATTGAGACCTTCAGCTGATTGGATGAGGACCACCTGCATTAGGAAGGGCAGTATGCTTTCCTCAATCTACCGATTCAGGAGGACTCATGGGGTTTTTTTGGTCAATAGTTACTATTCAACACACAGGAGTGGATGAGGTTACAGCAGAATATGAACTGAATTGCAGATGTCACCTGTGCCACATAATGCTGTCCTCATGCCTTGAACAGGGAAACATGGAAAGCTCCTACGACAGAGCTGACCGGCACACACCAGGTATGCAACAAATGTTATTTTCTTTTACCCACCATGAACAGAGGAGGCATGGCTTTTTAGCAAGCTACATCTGGTAAGATTATTTATAAGTTCATTGTCCTTTAAAGATTTAGAGGACCCGGGAAATAGGCAAGGAAATCAAGACCCAGTGAGCCGTGGTAACAGAGCTTGGAAGAGCAGAGACTAGAACCGAGGCTCCTGAATACCTATCTGGGACCTTTTATTAATACAATTTGTTGTGTGCTGCATTGTCTACTAGGTCAGTAGGAAGATAATTCAGTCATTCAACAAATATTTTAGGTCATTAAATGTGAAATGTCCAATTTCGAATCAAAAGTGTAGTTTATTATATCTCAAACAAGAAGTACAATTAATCAAAGTATGCGCCTAAACTATCAACACAGTTTGCCATCTTAAGAGTAGCTTGTTTATGCCAGCAGCGAAGAAGCCTGGAGAGCGAGTGGCAATGAAATGAAGAAAGGCATTTTCCACAGCTTGTTGAAAGAATGGAATATTTTTCCTTGCAAGAAGTGGTCCAAAGCCTGCAAGAAGTGGTAGTCAGTTGGTGCAAGGTCTGGTGAATACAGTGGATGACAGTTTCCAAGTCCAGCTTCTGTAGTTTAAGCAGCGTTGTTCATGCAACAAGTGGTCCGTTGTCTTGCAAGAGGATTGGTCTGTGTCTATTGACCAATCTTGGCGCTTAATTGCAAGCCTCCTCATCATTTCATCCAACTGGTTGCAGTAGACATCTGCTGTAATTGACCAGGTGTCATGAAGCTGTAGTGGATAATACCAGCACTTTACCACCAAACAGATACTATTAGCTTTTTTTGATGAATATTCAGTTTGGATTGTCTTGGCACTTCACCTTTATCCCACCATTGTGCTGAATGCTTGTGATTGTCAAAAAGAATCCATTTTTCATCACACATAACAGTACAGTGTAGAAATGGCTCACCTTTTGTCGTGACAGCAAAGAAAGGCAAGCTTCAAGACTATTTCATTTCTGACGCTCGTTTAATTCATGCAGAAACCACCTGTCCAGTTTCTTTACCTTGCCAATTTGTTTCAAATGGTCCAGTATTCTTGGAATAGTAACATCAAACCTTGCTGCTAATTCACGTGTAGGTTGAGATGGATTCACTCTCACTACAGCTTTCAGCTCATCATTATCCACCTTGGTCTCAGGTCACCCACATGGTTCATTTTCAAGACTAAAATCACCAGAACAAAACTTCTCAAACCAGCATTGTACTGTGCGTTCATTATCATTAACCACATCCTTCCCGAACATTTCATTGATATTTTGCCTGTCTGCAATGCATTGGTTCCACAATAGAACTTATATTCAAAAATAACTCGAATTTTGGACTTACCCATGGTTTCACAAAAATTGCTTTAAAAAATTTGAAAGACAATCACTAGCCAAAATGTACATTTGAAAGACTGAGGATGTACCTTCACAATAAAAATAAAACAAGAAGTGTCAAAGTGAAATGTCGGGGATATCAACTGTCAAATTTAGCACTTAAAGCAATCAGATATTTCATACTTAATAACCTAATATTTGTAGCTAGCACTGAAATACCCACTGTGGGGACCAAAAATATTTATAATCTAGTTGGATTGGCAAATGTTAAACAACAGCATTCAAATCAGCATTAAATTGGTAGAACAATTAGTATGAGGCCATCAATGGAATGCATAAAACATATGGGAAAAGAAATGACTCCATGAATTAAGTAATTTAATGGTTAACAAACATTTTCTTGAGCACCTAATAGTGTGGGGAATTATACTAGGCTTCAGAAATACGTGGTCAGTACCCTTAAGGATCTTAAGTTTAGATGGGATGATATATGTGTAAATAAATAATTACAACAAACCATTTTTTAAAAATCCACAAGTAAGGTATTTACAAGGACTATGTAAGCACAGATGACTATAGGAACACTAGGGAGATTATTTCTAAGTGTTTTTGGGAAGTGAAGTTCAGGGAAGTGACATTAGAACTGGGTTCTGAAGTACAAACAGGAGTGTGGGTAGTGGAAGAAGCCACCTCCAGGAACAAAAGGGCTTCCTCCAGGAAGAAAAGGGCTTTACAAAGGTCTAGACAAAAAACGTGGCTAGTTATCTAGGGAACAGGAATTCGGTTGTGTCGCTGGAGCTTAGGCTGTGAGCTACATTGTCAGGCAGCGTCAGGATAGGTAGGTCAGGCCAGATCGCAGGGACCTTGACTACTCAACCCTGGAGTTTGGATTTCATTGGGTGGAAAATGAGAAACTTGCACAATTTTTGTTCTTTATTTCTGTGGGAAATTTCTACTATTTCTACAATAAACATAGATTACTACAATCATCAGAGGAGGCGTGTGTCATTTTCAAAGAAAGCACGATCACCCTGGTGTCAATGTGGAAGGCAGAAACACCAGATCAGGACTAGAAACAGGAAATCAAGTGTCACAATGTCACCATGCCTCAGGTGCAAATTTTGGAGAAAATGCACCAAAATTGGAGATGGAGAGAAGTGGTATCTGAGAGAAGGAGAAGGGGAGAGACAGGGGAGTTAGGGACTGAGTGGATATTGGATAGAGAGGAAGGGGTCTGGCATGACTCCCAGACGCTGCTTGCATGAGACTCAAGAACGCTACCTTTTATGGTTTCTATATTCTCAGACAGGCTGAGAATGCCCTTAGGACAGAGACTTCTGTGTTCTAGGGGTTTCTCAGCATGTCTCATGCAGAGTCCTGCTCCTCTCTGGCTCTCTTTCCGATGGTGGGCTTGAAGGCTGGGGCGCACTGGGATATGATGAGTTCTGGTTAAGAGCTGTCAGATAAAACACAGGACACCCAATTAAATTTGGATTTTGGAAAAAATAATAATAATTTTTAATATAACTATGTCCCAAGCAATATTTGGGATATACTTATATAAAAAAATTGTTTGTATGAAATTCAAATTTAACTGGGCATCCTGTATTTTCCTTTGGTAAATCCAGCAACCCTAGCTCTGGGGTGTGTGTGTGTGTGTACAGTAGACAGCAGGAACAGAGAGCTGTGGGAAAGTAACGGGATATACAACAGATTAAAATGACCTGGAGGACCCTTCATTCTCACACAATGTGGGGAAGGTGCTAGAGACAAAACAATGAGAGCTACACTGAAAGAGGCAGTAGGGCAGAGTGACTCATCAGAGAACCCTTCCTGAGATCACTAGCTCCCCTTCATGGAATCCCCTGACTAGTGACAATATAACCATTGGCTTCCTGTGTAACTTGCTTATGAACAGAGATGCGCTGATCTGGGGACAAGCTTTTCTGACACACAAGAACAAGAAATAGACGACAATATTTAGTGCGTGGCTTTTGTGGTCAATCTGAGTTCAAATTCTAGCTGCATGGCTTTGGGCAATCATTTACACTTTTAACCTATTTCCTTTTTTGCATAAAGGAAATAGGTTAAAAGGATATTTTAATTATTTATTAAACTTAAGGGTAATTATTAATATTGCATTATAAAGATTTTGCAAAATAATTTTTGCTTAATAATAGTACTTTACCTTCAGAGACCACTTTAGTGTTTTCGTATCTACATTTTTTTGTTATCATATCCTCACAATAGCTCTGTGACATAAATAGTACAGGACAAGTTTGATTATTCCCATGATAAGTATTTTTAAAAAGAAGAAGAACATTGACCAGCTTGGTTAAATTCGCAGCAGGGGAAATTGGTTAGTACCTGAACCGGGACTCTTTAACTGATACAATATGAGGACTAGAAGGGAAATGGGATCTTCCAGTGGTTCTCAACTCAAGAGATTTGGAAATGTGAGAACAATTTTGATTGGCACAATACCTGAAGGTTCTGCAGGTATTTAATGTCTGAAGCCTCAAATGCTAAACATTCTGCTAAACATTCTCCAGTGTGCAGGACAGTCCTCGCCCCAGATCCCAACAGCCTCCCATTGAAAAACAGTGGTATCCCTGCCCCCTCATTTTGCAAATGAAGAAACTGAGACCCAAAGAGGTTAGATGACAGCTTCTCCCCAGCTTTTACATAAGAGATAATCAAAACTGTTTGCTAAGTAAGAAATTTAGAAAGAGCAATGGAGCCTTTTGGCTTTTGCTACTCTACATGGAGAATGTGGTGCCCTAACACTGCGGTCCCCAACCCCTGGGCTGTGGACTGATACTACTAGCCTGTTAGGAACTGGGCCACACAGCAGGAGGTGAGCGGCAGGCTGGTGAGCTAGCCAAACTTCATCTGTATTTATAGCCATTCCCCATAGCTCACATCACTGGCTGAGCTCTGCCTCCTGTCACATCAGCAGTGGCATTAGATTCTCATAAGGAGTGCAAACCCTACTGTAAACCGCACATGCGAGGGATCTAGGTTACGTGCTCCTTATGAGAATCTGATGCCCGATGGTCTGAGGTGGAGCTGAGGCGGTGATGCTGGTGCTGGAGAGCAGCTGCAAATGCAGATTATCTTTAGCAGAGAGGTTAACAATGTAATAATAACAGACATAAAGTGCACAATAAATGGAATGCACTGCAAAAAGGTTGGGAACAACTGCCCTGACATGTTGGCATGGCCATGGGATGGGAAAAGGCCATTGAGTTCCCATCCCAGGAGCACAGCTGGCTATGTGGCCAAAAGCAGTTCCCTTGTTAACCTGGAAGACTCAGGTTCTCAGTGGGAGAACCTGACAGGGTCTCCTATCTAATACCCTGTGGTGTGTCTCATGCAGATGTGATGAGGACATGGAAGGAGCCCTCCAAATGCCTCCAAAGAAAGGCACTCATCAAAAGCAGAGTTAGACTCCCAGACCTATGGCTCTTGGGGTCCTCATGGTAAATGACAGAACGAGAACTGACCAGGTCATCCTAGTGGGGTGAGAGTCCTCAGAAGCCACAGGACCTAGTGCCCAAGCTGCACTATTGGCTCGGGGTGTGCAGCTTACAGCCAGAATGGCCTTAACGTGCATCTAGTCCAAAACCAACATTTTATAGATGAGGAAATAATTAAAATGCAAGTATTGTCTTTTCATGATTTTGCTACATAAGGTACAGTGCTAAGCAATCGACTCAAGTTGCTGTATTTAATTCTCACACCAATTCTGTGAGGTAGAGGCTTGTATTCCCTTTTAGACGTGAGGAAAATGAAAATAAAGAGTCTAAGCACGTTTACTGAGGTCCAAAAGATGAAAATGGCAGAGGTGAGATTTAAATCAAGGTCCTTCAGATTCCACCGACATGGTCCTGCTACCTGGTAGGAACGGACGATGGGAAAGGGACTGGCACTCAAGCCCCCAGTCCTGCTTCAACTACTTGGTCAGGCATGGAGACTCAAGACAGGGCAGTGCGGTGTGAAATCACCCCCTTACACACACACCTTGTGTTGTGGGGAGGTCCCCGAACTTCCTTTATAGCTTTCATTCCTCCCAAAGTAGCTGCAAAGAAGACGTGATGTGAATATTAAAAGCCCCAGGCTGGAGGACTTGCCTCCCCCACCCCTGTCCGGGCCGCAGAACTTCAAAGTGAAAGGAAGTGCATGTAGGAGGGGGGAGGTGTACATTTTCCCCGGGCCCCTCTGAGCTGTGAACATTTGCAGATCCCCCGGGCCCAGCTCCCCACCAGGTGTCCGTGGGTCGCTCCCCGCCCCCACCGCGCCCCGCCCCTCCGGCTCCCGGCTTTCATGTGGATCAAGGCCGGGAAGATGACAAGCCTCCTGACGGATAGATACACGGAGACTTCGCTGGTGATTTATTGGCTTTCTGCACCTGACGAGAACCACTAGGTCTATCTGAGGAGGGAAATATATGGGCTTTCCTGACTCCAAGTGGCAGCCCCCGGGCTAGCATGTGATGTCAAGCTGGGCAGGGGAACGCAAAGCTGTGCACCGGCCTGTGTATTGTAAGCCGGCCCAGGTCGTAAAAGTGTCAGCACGCGATATATTTCTTGCGGGAGATCCTCTCTGGGCTCTTGCCAGCGCCTTCTCTCCCGTGGTTGGCAGTCCAAGCCGAGCTAAGGGTGTCCAGCCGCCTGAGCCCGGGCTTTATTTAGCCAGTGCCCCGAGGTCGCGGTCCCTATACCCTGTCCTGTCCTTACTCCAGCCTGGAGTCTCTCACAGCACACCTGCCCCTGGGGACAGGGCAGGAGTTAATTGCCGTCACTCCTGTCGTTGGCAAAGAAGATTGATCGTCAGGTAAGGTATGGAAGCTGGTTCCATCCGCTCCCAGGCCTCACCACGTGGGTTGGCCTGACTTGGTCTCATTCTTTGTCCCTCTGGCCCCCACCTCCCCCCACGCCCAGGTTTCCTCCTCGGGGGTTGACCAGGGACTAAGGTGGGGTTTAGCTCACCCATCAGACTCTAAATCTTGTATCTTTCAGCTGGGAGTCCTGAGGGTTCTCAGACAATTCAAGGTGAGGGTGGGCAAAGAGGAGGCTGCCAGATGCACTGCTCACAAGTGAGTTGGGGGGGCTTGAGGAATAAAAGATAGAAACCATGCTTGTACCCCCATGGCGACTGTGAGGGCTTTACGATTTTGATGAATCCCAGTGTTTCTATCACCTAGCTGTCCTGTCTGCAGAGTTTAGGTGTACCCCTGGGCCCACAAGAAATACATGTTGGTTATTCTTTCCTAGAACTCCATTCCGCCATGGTCTTTGGAAATGGGCTAACTCTACATTTTGTTTGCAACGGTTTTTTTAAATGTCTAAATTGAGCGTATGCTTTACTCTTGTCCTTCATCTTCCCTCTTTTTCAACTCCTGCCCTGGTCTTGGAAAAAACTTTTGGCGAGTGCATGTCCTGCTGGATGACCTTGTACGGTTGTCCAGTGGGGAGAAGGAGCGGCTGGAGCAAAGAGAACACACAGAGAGCAACAGCAAGAGCTGCGCCGTGAAGGGGTATTCACAAGGTCAGTCCATACCCTCCTGGCATCACCCAGGCTGAGGTGGATCTGCCATCCCTCCCCACACCCTCCCTCACTACACAGACACCCACAAGCAGAGTGGCACTCACCCCCAGTGCCCCTCTGTGCATATTAGGAGAAGGGGCCCTCCCCAGAGAACCCAGGACCTTTCTGGGGTTCTTGGCTCAAGGAGCAGAACACAGGCTGAATTTCAGTCCCCCTAGTCCCTTCCAGGAGTCCCCGTACAGGATCAACCTGCACAACTGAATGGGAGGCCCAGCCTTCATGCTCCTCTTTGAGACTTACCTTCCCCTGCCAGGCTGCCCTCGGAGCTCATTATAGACACCTGGAGCCCAGAGCGGGATTCCCAACTCTGCTGTTTACAATGTGCGATGGGGCTCACGGTTAATCTCTCTGAGTTACTTTCCCCTTTTGTGAAATGGAGCTAGGGCTACTTCTCTCGCAGGGCTTTTGTGAGGGTGAAGTGGTTCCCACTGAGCACTCGTCTAATATTCTAGGTGCATCCCTACATGCATCTACTGATAATCCCTTTTTGCAAGATTGAGGATTAGGAGATAATTCTAAATCTTTGAGCTGGAAGAGCCTATAAGAGCTAGCTGTGACCATCTCAGGCCTCAGAGTGAGTAAGGGATGATTGGACAGCAGGGGGTCACACAGGGCTTTTCTGCAAATGCCCAACACGAGCCCTGGAGTCGCCTCCAATCCTCCTGCCACAGGCTTCATCGCTGCGTCTGCTACCCCAATGCCGGCAGGGACAGGCCAATGTCCTAGATCCCCTAACACCCAACACTCCACACAGGCTTGTCACTAAGCAGGCCCTCTGTGAAGGCTATCATGACGGGCTGAGCTGCCCCAGAGACATGGAAATTGCAACTGTTCCTTCACTTCATTGCATACCTCACTGCCAGTCTGCAACTTTTCCCAGAAGATTCAGATGATGCCTCTTCTTTGACTTTCATGAATGTGTGAACACAACCACCCTCCTCATCTTTGTCAGCCCATCCCTCCTGGGCCACGACATGTGTAGTCCAACAAGGCAGTGATCCAGGAGAAGTGGCAAGGCACTCAAGAGTTCTTAAAAATCCTTGGATACCTGAGTCTCTCACTTAGCAGCCTCCCAACAGGAACAGAAAAAAGATCTGGGCCCTTGAGAGGAGTCAGGAGAACAACTTCATAGGTGATCTGAGGACTCATCTGCTGGAAGACTCTTCATGGAATATCTCAGGACCAGCTCATGAGCCTCCAAACTTCCCCTCCCTGGGAAAGCAAGGTGGTGGAGTACAATATTTAACTGTGGGCTTTCAAGAGGGGCTGACCTAGGCAGAACTGAGGATGATGTGACTCTGTGCAAGGTACTTAATGTCCCTGAACTTTGTTCTTCATCTGTTTTCCAAAATCCTGAAAGTACCACAAATACCTATGTGTTTACCCAGATGATAACAAAACTAAATATTTACATGTTGCTTCATTTTCCCTTAGAACACATTTATGTTATCACAATATCCTGAAGTTCCATTTTGTTTGTGCATGCTTTATAGACCTATATCTGTAGTAAAAATAAGTACATACACAAATACTTTAGAATTTTATAACAAATGAGTGTAAGTTACCTGATTTTTATGTCCCACAGATGGCTGTCTAGAGTCAACGCAAACCTACCCCAGAGTCTAATCTTTGCCTTAAGTCAGTAACCAAGGAAAGTCGCAGCTCTGCATTCATATCAGGCCTTAAAAAGATTCGGAGCCGGCCGTCATCCTCTGGTTTCTGAAATACATTGTTGGGCCAAAGCTTTTGAGACATTTTTCCTTCTTTGCTTTCTAGCAGTCATTTAATATTTTAAACATTTTCCACTGGAGGCAGGAATCACAAAGATTAAAAATATTAGGCCTTTTTTGTTACGACAAGAGGCCCACCCACCGTTCTGTGGCGAAGGTGTCTTACTCTTACTCTGTAAAGCTGTATCTTGGTCTTGCCCTATAATCCTATCTTTCTCTGCTCAATAAACCTCATTTTGAGCTTACTTTGACTTTGGTGTATCCAGTCATTCTTCGGCCAGAGCACACCAAGACCCGAGAACAGACAAGATTACTGACCCCAAACCCCTACATCTTGGTGCCGTGACTCGGATGATTCTGTCTAGATATCATTGTCCTGGCACTCAAAAATTGAGAGGCTCTTAGGTTTGAGGGGTTGTGCACAGCCCTTCTTCCTACGAATCGCAAAGGAGATGTCTGGACCGGTAGCACTTCAGCCACACGGCCTGGCTTGTTACCTGGGGATGCTCAGATCTAACAGACCCCAGTGATGGGTGTACAGAAATCAAAAATCCCTCCTAACACCCCTTTGGGGCACATTCTCTCAAACTGGGACAAGTTTGATCCAGATGCTCCGAAGAAGAAGCATTTAATCTTCTTTCGCACAACCGCCTGGCCACAGTACAAGCTGGACGGCAAAGCACAGTGGCCACCACTGTGGGACTCTAATGGGACTCTAAACACCCCACCATCTTACAATTGGACCTCTTTTGCAAAAAGGAAAGAAAATGGGCCAAAATACTGCTAAAAATATATTAAAGACAAAACAAAAGAACTTTCTGATGAGAAGATCAGTCTATGGTTTTGATCTTGGGGAAGAAATCAGGAAATCTGAATATACTTCCTATTTGATCATTGATTCTCTACACTTATTTGTGAAAATGGGCAAATCTTTTATACCAGGGCAACCTTCTTCTGTAAAGGGCCAGATCTTAAATATTTTAGGATTCGTGAGCTATACAATCTCTGTCTCAACTACTCAACTCTGTCAGCACAGCATAAAAGCAACCATAGACAATACTGTAACGAATAAGTGTGGCTGTATTCTAATAAAACTTTATTTGCAAAAATAGGCAGCAGGCCAGATTTGGCCCATGAGCTATATAGTCTGCCAACCCCTGCTTTGTCAGACTTCATAACAAACAGAGAGGAAGATTCTTTAAAAGAAAAGGATATTTATTTTGAAGTAGCACTGCAGTGGAAACGTGTGCCATAGCAAACTGTATGCATATCCAAAGAGGTTGAGGCGGGCACAGTTTTTAAAAGTAAAATGAGGATTAGATAAGTTGTTTGAACTAATTATCCTTGGCTACATGGATCAGTAACAAGGATAGCGTCAGTCCAAGGTTGGAGAGGCAGTTGCTGGACAGACTTCCTTGCAGAAGTAGTTTCTGTGTTAGGTTGCAGTGGCCTTTGTGCAAAGTTATAGTTTTTGCAAAGTCTTTTGTGATAGCTTTGTTATCAGGAATATGTGCATAAGAAGCCTCCCTCCATGGCCTTCCCCAGCTTCGTTTGTCAGAGTTTTAACACAAATGATCCCACTTTGATTCAGACAACTTTCCTGGCTTCTTATCTGTGCCTCTGAGTATAGAAACAGACATACTAAAATTTTTTCTTGGGGCTGGGGCTACTTACTACTAAACATCCACCCTAGTCCCTGGCCAACCCTAAGGAAGAAGCCTAAGGGGGTAGAGGGAGAAAGAATGAGACCAAGTCAGGCCAGCCGCCATGGTGAGCCTGGGGTAGAGGGATGTGGTACACCACCAGCACAGCGCCTGGCACGTGGTTGGCACTTTATTTCCTGAATAAATAACTCTTTAATCAATTGGTCGATTTATGGGAATATGAGTTTGCTGTTTAGTTGTCCCAGAGTACTCTCGGTCTCAGGGTCAATCCCCGGCTTTAATATCTCACCCCACAATCAACCTCCCTTGCCAAAGTCAGGAGTGCCAGCAATTATCTGTGGCTGTGCTCGGACCAACTCAAACACTCCCTTGGCAAAACTAAACTGCTTTGGCGACTGATGTTACCCAAACATGCATTGAATCCCCTGACTTTCCCTCAGTGATCCTTTCCTGTGATGAGCCTTCCTCATTCCCTTGGGCCAGTGGCGTTCAGGAAATCATTGACCAATGACCCAGATGGCTTCTCGGATGGAATGAAGGTCAGTTTGCATCTGAGCATCTTAGAACATCTCGTTCTTATTGCCCCAACCAGTTAATCCTGTTGAAGTTGTACATTGAGTGCCTCGCCATGATTGGAACTGAGCAGGAAGGTTCACTGGACAGAAGAAAGAGGCAGCTCACTGTCTTCTGTGACTCTTTCACCACCTTTGTCTAAAGGGAAGTCTAGCTTAAGAGCTGGTCGGGCAGGGAGATTTCCGGCTCTGCCGCACATTTCCAAAATTACTTCTCTGCCATGACTTATCATCTGTGACTTGACATGTTCTACACACATGGGCATGTTGTACACATTAAGACATGCTTCCTGCATTAGAAGATTTCCCCAGATTGGGAGCATTTTCCTGATGCAGAATTGAAGACTGAATTGAGGCATTCCTATTGACCTCAACATCCATGGGTCTCAAGGAGGTTTGGGACATTTTCCTCCCTTCAGGGGTCCACCCCTATTCTGAAGAGCAGCAGTATTTATAATGAGGGCCCAGGACATGGAAAGGGGAGAGCTTACTATCTCTCCAGTAGAGGACTGCTGCCTCCCTGATCAGCAATGTGTGATAGCCTGGCCCGAGCCTGCCTTTTTCCTTCCCTTTCCACATGGGGAGAGGCTGTGGGCTGTAGCTCAGCGCTCACCTGGAACGCCTCCGGTTGCTAAAGGGCTGGTTGGAGACTCTGAGACAACCTGATGGATCATCTCATAAACAGAGCCCGCAGGAAGGAAAAGAAAATTATGCCAGCAGAATGCACTTATGAGAAATAGATACGTGCGGTGCAGGGAGAAATGCTTTGATATTAAAATTTTTGTAACTTAAAAAGGCATGAAAAATGATACCGACCACTAACTAATCAACATTCCTTTGTGAATGCAGCTTCAGTTCCTAACCAAAAACACATCCCTGCTATTGTCTTGTCTGGATCCAGATGCAAACATGATTAATTAAGTTTCGGGGAGGACTGGGAGGGGCTGGTCTAGAGGGATGGCTCGCCGAGGGCCCTTTCATACACAGGCCTGGGAGAATCCCTAAGGCGCCTATTTTCCTCCATGTGGCAGGGCTTGCCTTGCGTGCACTTACAGCCACGGGTGCAGTGACTGGGCTGCACCAGACCCACGGAGTGAGGCAGCAGTGGGGAGAGGCTCTTGGCACCTCCTGTAGCCACTGCCCACGGCATGGCAGAGTAGCAAAAGCACATGACATGTCTTGTTGGGAGACCTGAACACTGCTACCAAGCAGTTTGGGAACTGGGGCAAGCTGCCTCGGTTTCTGCATTTGTAAAATGAGGGATTGGATTAAAGGTTCCTTAAAGTCACTTCCATTTCTGTCTTTTTATTATGGTGCCTGAGGTCCTTCACACATAGCAGGTATCTGTCAACTGATTGCCAGGCAGAAGGGCCTGTGATGGTGGGGCAGAGAAGTGTGCTAGGTGTGCATCTCTGGTGCAGGTGACTGAACCACAGAGCCCTGAGCAGCATGGCAGGGGCCAGGGGACCTGCTTCCTGATCCCTGCTCTGCCACAGTCAGCCTAGTGACTCTGAGGAGACACCCGACTGCTCTGCGCCTCAGTGTCCCCATTAGAGAACAGAAACACCAGGCCCAACTTACCCTCGGGTGTCAGGAAGCAAGAAGCATTCTGTTCTTGTGCTAGCTGGTCAGAGGGCACAGTGACACAGTGCACAGAGTGGTGTCTTCTCTGGGAGTCTGCTCCCTTGTAGGAGTTGTAGGAGTTGGCACTATAGTTGAGTGGTTACGAGGGTGGAATCCAGAATCAGACTGCCTGCGTTCAGGTCACCCAGCATCCTAAACACCAGGCAAGTTACAAACCTCCTCTGGGCCTCATTGACTTCATCTGTAAAATGGGAATAATCTTCATAGAGCATATCTCATAGGATTTTGGGGAAGATTAAATAAAGTAAAACATATAAAATGCTTATAATTATGCCTGGCACATTCAGCAAGTGCTCACTAAGTGTGAGTATTGTTACTGCACACCACCCTCCCCCGGCTTTGGGTGCCCACCAAATGTCCCTTTAGTGTGCACAGAGTCATGTATTCTCCCAGAGGAGAGTAAGCGGGGCTGACCGAACCTTCAGCTGCACAGAGTAAGCACGTTCATTTATTCATTCGACAGACATCACTCAGTGCCCTGAGCTAGGTTTGGAGAGACAGTGTTAGTTACAGGGAGCTCCCAAGTTGGCTGAGAACTGGGATTACCAGAAGAGTGTCTTCCCTGTGTGGTGAGCAGGGCAGGCTTGTGAATGCATGAAAGGGTTTTATAAGGCCAGCTGGACCCCAAAGTGGTGTCAGTGCCAGGTAGAACTAAAAGCTTCCCATCAGACTTTAGGGCCCTAGTAGGGGGACTTGAGCCAGAGCCAAGACTAGAGTTTCCTGAGCTATTTATTGGGGATTTTAATGCATCCTTCTAAAGCCAACTGATTCCACTAGTGTTTATCCTCTCTCAATGTCAGCTGTGACTGCCTGATATTTTTAGACCACTAGCCACACCCTCTCAAACATTAGAACAGTGAATTGTCCCGATCAAGGTCTATAATGTTTTTTTTCAGTTCCAGAGAAAGATAATGACTTTTACATGTGCAGGATTTTATCCCTAGAAGCATCTATGAAATATGCAGCATTCTCTTATGTAGCTGGGAAATGACTTTAAAAATATTGTCTCTAATCCATCCTCGTATTTTCAAGAGGGAGCTTATTATTCCCATTTCCCAGATGGAGTAACTGGGAGCAGAGTCAGGAGACAACTTGCTCAGAGCCCCAGAACCACAGAATGACTTTGTGGTGGGGCCAAGACTGAGTTCTTATTTCCTGCCTCACAATCTATTGCAACCCAGGAATGACCTTTCTGGGCAATGTTAGAAACATGACCATAGAAATGGAGAATTTAGATTGCAATCCCCTGGACTATGTCCAGGATACTAAAATGAGTGCACAGCTCTTGTGAAATGTAAGAGTTATTTACTGTTCTGAATGTAATTTAGGGCAAAGCAGATCTTCCATGGAGACTCCAGGCTAATCCCAGCCCCTTTCCCCACTCCAGCCCTATGGATGATGACTTGCGATCCATGTCAACAAAGATTTAACCCCTACACTGTGAAGGGCACTGCTCTGCTAGATGTTTATGAAGGAACAAAGATGAGAAGGAAGTTCCCTTGAAAGATCAACATGAGGATGAATACAGAGATGAAATGTCGGCCCCAGCCTGTGTATGAACCAGCCCTGCATATGCAAGTCCCACGTAGGTCCCATGTTCTATGCTCCAGTTGACCTACTAGGAAGCCTAAAGACCATAATGCTACTTTCAGCAGCTTCCAGGGGCCCTCCTCTCCCCATTCTAGAGCAGTTCCTACTCCCCTCCAATTTCAAATGACTCCTTATTTCAGGCTATTTCTCTTGCCCCGGGACTTTGTTTCCGCGTTTGTGCTTTGGTTTCCCTACGTTTTGTTCTCAAGGCCTTGGATTTGGACTCAGCCCTCTGGCACACCCTCCTCTCAATTCCTCCATTATTTCTACACCAAAACTGATCTTTGGTCCCTCTACTACCTTTTGTAAAACTCAGCACAACTTAACAGACGCATGTCGAGTGTCCAACAGGCACAAGGCAGCTAGACTAGGATTTGCATATCATTCAAAAACAAAAATGACGATTGAAGCTCTGACTTGGGGGGGGCAAGGGCCTTAACATTTGTACCCCCATAATATGTTGGGGGAAAAATGATATGGTTGCTCTCTTCAAAGAATTTATAATTTAATGGAGAGGATGAGAAAAGAACTGGTTGGGTTTCTCTCAAAAAAATGGAGGAGCCGGGTGTGGAGGTGTGAACCTGTAGCCCTGTAGCCCCAGCTACTTAGAAGACTGAGGCTGGAGGATCATTTGAGCCCAGGAGTTTGCATCCAGCCTGCAAGACGCAGAGAGACCCTGTCTCAAAAAAAAAAAAATAGGAAAAATAGCTCTTTGCTGCATGCATATTCGAAAACTGGCAGGAGTTTACCTAAATTCTTTCTGGAAACAACTGTATGGGTTGAAAGTGGATTTAAAAGAGGATAAAGGTGCAGTAAGCATTTGATGGATTTTAGTTTCATGTTGGACAGAGTAAAAACGTTTACAGATGTTCGTACACATTTGCTTGCCTTTTCAATGTAGGAGACAGAAAGCCCTATAAACAGATTTTTCCCAGGGCAAATGGGAGAGAATCAACCATGGAGAAAAAGGGGATTCATAAGGGTATTATATGAGTCATCCTGGGCTGCCACACAAAATACTAGAGTAGGTGGCTTAAACAACAGAAATTTGTTTTCTCAGTTCTGGAGGCTGGAAGTCCAAAATCAGTGTCAGCGTTGTCAGTTTCTGGTGAGAGCTCTCTTCTTGGCTTATACATGCACCTACTTGTTGTGTCCTTACTTGACAGAGAGAGAAACAGAGAGAAACAGAGAGAGAGAGAGAGAGAGAGAGAGAGAATGCTCTCAGATGTCTCTTTTTATAAGGGCACTAATCCCATCATGAGAACCCCATCCTCATGACCTCATCTAACACTAATCACCTCCCAAAGGCCCCATTTCCAAATACCATGACACTGGAGGTTAGGACTTCAGCATATGAATTTGGGGGAAGAGGGATACAATTCAGTCAGTCCATAGCAGGTATATAAAATTATTTTGTCAAATTTCAGATTAAAGCTAAGTTTCTCTGAGATTATATTGTGTAACATTTGAAATTAAATGAATTAATATATGTGACATGCTCGTGTCACGTCTGTCAGAGTAGGTAGGGAAGTGAGACCAGAGCAGAAGTATGGAACAGACCGTGTGAACAGACCGGATGCTGAGTAAGGAAACACACTGCAAAGTAGGAGTAGCCGTGTCACAGAATGTTAGTGTAAGAAAAGTGAGACATGAGCAGAGAAAACATGAAAACAAGCAACATAAACAACTGGGATGCTGAGTAAGAGGACATACTGTAACGGTAACATGAAAAGGGTGACCGCAACTATCACACACACACAAAAAAACATAACAGCAACAACACAAGGCACATTACAGGACATTACAGTTTGCCCCGCCCACCACAGTGGGCTTTGGGTACCACGACACAACCGGGCCCGACCATGCTAGGGTGAAACCTGCCCCGCACCATGGCATGAAGGAGACAACATCCCCATTGGTCAAGGAAAAAAGAAGAAGAAGAAGAGACAATGTCAGGAAGGAGGAGAGACCAGACAGGAGAAAAAGGGATGACACAGAGACCCCAGTGCCAACTGCCTGCTGGGACGTGTGCCTACTCCTGCCCCTTTTGGAGTGTACCATGGCTGGCCGAATAGAAACCTAAGGAGACCCCAGTGCGAATCTGTGCCTGCTTTTATCCCTTTAAGAGTGGACTTCCGTTTTAATACACTTCGCTGCTTCTTGCTTCAAAACTATCTCTCGCTTTCATTCTTCAATTGCAAAAAGAATCGAAGAATGAAATATGAAATATTATGGTCCTGCTAACAGGTCCATAATATGGACTACATCAAAGTTTACTCATATTATTGGAATCCTATTTAATATAGCTTTAATATAATTTTTTTTACTAGAAATGCATAGGACTATTCTCCTTGTGAATTACCTGTTTTTGTTGGCATCATTACCAGCTTTTGTTTCAGCATCTATAATCACCTGAGTATTCTTACTAGGATGTTTGGGAGGACAGTTAACTTTTCTCTTCCCGCTTTATTTGAACAACCTTCAACAGTAAGATAATTTAGTTTGTCTGGGAGATTTGGGGAAACTATGCTTGAGATTTTAACGGCTCTTACAGATACTAAACAACTTTTGGTAGAAAGGTTACCTGACTTAACTTTTGTAACAACCTTGAAAGAAAGGTATTATTATGACCCATGCCCTAATTTAAAATGAGGAAACCTTGATTCAAAGGGGTTAAGTGTTCAAGGTCACCTATTAGTAGCATTGAAGAGGCAGTGTCTGGACTCCACCCAGGTCATCATATGTCAAGGCCAAAGCTCTCCTTAGTCCACAGATGGCTTTGTAGAACAAACAAAACTCCTCCTCTTGGGGATTACTGGACAGTGACTACTGAATGGCGCAAAGACCAAGCAGTTGTGTAGGCAGTGAGAGCAAACTGGGCGTGAGGTAATGTGTAGTATTAATAGACATGCTCGCCACGCACATCCTCACCCACATCCTGCGTCTGTGCCTTGAATAGCTGCCTATAATCGAAACACTGTAGGAACAGGGAGCAAGGACACCAGAATCCTTGGCTTCAGAAGGAATTATCCAGAAATAAGACAGAAAGCATGTGAATGGAGCTGTGCCCAGGTAGTGCCAGTTTTTTTCCTGCCTTCCCTCCATTTATATCCTCCTCCACCTCCAAGCCAACAGATAAAGACCTTTAAGCTGGGTAGAGAGAGGAGAGTTGAAGAGGAAATAAGAGGGTCAGATGCAGTGTGGAAGTTGTGCATCCTTTCAATCACCTACCACGGTCAAATCACAGATGTGGGTGTGTCTGGTGGGATTACACGAAGGAACCCCTTTTAAATTTGGGGATCTGAGAATGGAAAGATCGTATGTCTTGCTTCCTGCATGAAGTCTAGAGAGATGCAAGCCTGGCCAGTTGTTATGTATTAACAGTGGGGTAGAAATGGTGACAAGACGTAATGGAGCCAGAGGCCATCCTGAGTCTCCTATGTCCTTGAAGGGATGTGAATCGCCATCTGAAAATACCCAAGGTTCCTGAGTGAGACTCAAAAGCTCTACAGGAGAGAGCAAGGCCATGGGGCTTTGGAGCCAACACAAGGGAACACCACATCAGGAGCATGCATCCCAGGGACAGACTGCTGGTTCTGGGAGGACGCAACTGCATGGCACTGGATCGCTGGTAAATGGGAGGGTACCTCGGATGAGCACAGGACTGGGGACATCAGAAGCAGCAGGCCAGCAGAGCACCAAAGGCAAACCAAGGCTGAGAAGCAGATGTCCAGCCTACCTCCTCCCCTGCCACCCAACACTTCGTTGGCAAGTGTGAGAGTAGGTAGCCGGACAGCAGTGGCTGAACAGCACTCTCCCACTGAAACAAAGACCAAGCAAGGATAAGGAGAAAGTGGGAGAAGAAAATCTTGACTGTAATGTGGTCATAATAATGGTTATGCTAATTGCCCGTAATGGCTGGGAAAACAGTGAATGTAACTGGGTTTACCTGAAAGTAATGACATTAATTTTTCTGTTTCGATTTAATGGGGATTCAAGATGGAAAGTAAGGCTGGAAACAGAAAAATAAAGAAAAGCACTTTTTTTGCCCACCTGTATCTGCTTTGTGGATGAATAGTTGTTACAGTTGTTCATCGAGTGCCAACTTTATGTCAAGTATTTTATTCATATCATCTCATTTAATCATAATTACTTTATCATGTATGTATTACTGTTCCACTATGTAAGACCCGGGAGATTAAGTTACCCACCCAATGTCACCCTACTAATCCTCAGTAAAGCCAGGATTTGTTTCTATATCTATATGACTCTAAAAAAATACATTCTTGGGATTGGAGGGAAGATTTTATCCAATATGCCATTTGTACCTTTGACTTTTAAACCATGTGACCATATTGTTACCTACATAACAATAAATAAAATTAGCAAAACTAAAGCTCATGTTTTTTACAGCACATTATCTGTCTTCATATCCTCCCTGTGCAAAACCACATTGATATTCGCAAACCACTAAATTTCTTTCTCATCTCCTCTTTACAAGTATCCATAAAGCACTGACCCCTGAGAGCTAGACCTCAGCTGGGCAGCAAAGCTGCCCTTTCCTTTATTAGGGATGAGCAAGTGGTGTAGGCTGACATGGCCTCATGCTCTAGAGAGAAAACGCAACTATTAAACTTAAGAGGTATAGGCACCTTAAAAGGCCTGCAAGACTTTGCTCATTAAAAATGTTTTTCATAGAGTTAGAATATAGGAAGTCAACATTAATAAAACTAATCTGTCCCAATGGATACTAATTGAGTTTTAAAATATTTTATGAATTTTTTTATGCTCATATAACCAGACTCAGAAACTTAGATTTTATTAAGTCAGAGTCTTCTTAAGTTTATACTCAAGGTTATTTTTTAACCTTTGTCTTTAGCAAGATACTTTATGAATTTGTTCTGTAATTTAATATCTTAAAATAATGCCCCTCATTACAATTTATTATTAGAAAGCTGGGCGGGACTGGTGGCTCACGCCTGTAATCCTAGCACTCTGGGAGGCCAAGGTGGGAGGATT
>VBSM01000729.1:10861813-10917058 GCA_008086735.1 Cheirogaleus medius | reverse complement strand
AAAAAAAAAAAAAAAGAAAAAGAAAAACAAGGAATAAAAATTTATTATTAAAAAGTCAAATAAAAATAAAATGCTTTTTGGAAAAAAAAAGTTTACTCATTACCTATGTGACTCCAGACTGTGGACAGGGTGAGGCCATGGAAGGGATATGCTGGCAGACCCCACGTGCTTTGGGGAGGGAATGTGGTACAAACAGCAGAATGTCCTTTGCTCTCAAATCTCTGCTGTCCTCTAAACACGTAGCCAGCCAGCACCACCGGTTTCCCATCAGATTGCCTGTGGCCCTGTGGAAATGGGATGCCCCATCTGAACAAGGGACAGAAAACAGAAAATCATTGCCCTGATTGAATGAAGACTCAAGGGGTAAATTTTCATTTCATATCTAATCGTTGGAAATGGGAGAGGAAGAGTATTCTAAGACTGATTTTCAGAAGGGGAAAAAAAGAGAATGATACTTCTAATCCCTCTGACTCACAATATTGATAAATTTTCCAAATAGGAATCATGATACTTTTCTCAATTTCTGTAACTATAAACTTTGGAAAATTAGGAAGAGAAAGAAAAAGGAGAATGAGGGGAAGAAGAGGAGAGTGGCAGCAATAGACAAGATGGAGTCACTTATGAGTGGTTTTCATTTGTATGTGAAATTATCTCTGTCACCAATTGAGGGTGTGTATATATGGCTATATCTCTATGAATTTTCCACTTAACCCTTACTTAGCTCATGCATGTCATACCCAAGTTCAGAATCTCATTTTTGAATCCTCCTCCCTAGCATCTCAACAATACCCTCAGATCATCCATGAGTTCTAGGAGCTTACACCATTGGAAGGAGGTTTGTAATTATCTTCCAGAGGGAGAGCTCAGCACCCTCCAGATCCACCTAATCCTGGAAGGCCAGCATGAATACACAGCTCTTATTGACTTCTGATGTTAAGATAGACTTGCACAGGTCACTATAGTCCTCCATGCAAAGATTACAAGTCTTTCGAATGCACATTCCCTTACTCAGCCATCATTCTCCAGAGCACAAACATAAGTGCCAGGTGCTTGTGTCTGGAGGGGCTCCCACCATGACCCTTATGATGTGTGCCCAGATCTACCCTCCTCCCTCAGGTAGACAGCATCATTAGTCCCAGTTCTCCACCCCTCCCTATTTCCTCACCCTTTGCCACGTGACTTTGGAGTCACACTTTCTCCACGAAAGGGGCAGAATATATCCACCCTCCACCCCTTGAATTTAGATTGGGCTGTGTGACTTGCCTCACCAACCGAGAAAGGAAGAAACAACACTGTGTCAGTTCTGTGACTGAGCCTTAAGAAGCCTCATGCATCTTTGCTTGTGGAACTGAACTGAGCCACCCAGCCAAGCCCACCTAGATCAGCTGAGCTCCAACAGACCCACACGTACTTGAACAAGCCTGTTGGAAATCAGCAGAGCCACACAGCTCTGCACAGCACAGACCAGCCAATCCTACTCAGCTAACAGACTCCTGAGCTAAATAGTGCTTATTGCTTTTGCTCCTGATATTTTGTGGTTGCATGTCCCACAGCATCAATGTAGTCACAGTTAACTGGTGCATAGTGCTCGGGCCATTGTGATTCCCCCTTTCCTCAAGATAATTTCATTTTCAGGGACATTATAGATTTTCCCTGTCCCTGGTCTCCCCTGGCCTACCTCCAGTAGATCACTATAACTTTGATCCTTGAGACACAAGGTTGAGATCTTAGCTCCTGTTTTCCCAGAAGGATCCTGGGATCCTTTTGCAAAAAATTCATAGCCCCTTGCTAGAGCTTACCTATCCAAGAAGACAGGCAAGTTTGTGAAGGCTCCAAAATCAGAAAGTCCACTTTCATTATTCTCCCAGAAGATAATAATCTGATCAGCCAACTCTTATGTAAGTGACAGGTATTTCTCAGGATGTACCTTTATAGAGACCTGAAAGTTTCTCTGGCTAAAAAAAAAGTCTCTGACAGTGCACTGTATTATTAATATATAAATAGAAGTCTTGGTGAGGTACCCTATTACACATACAGTAGTCCCCCCTTATCTGTGGTCTATGATTTCAGTCACAGACTGAAATCTGTGGTCAACCACAGTCTGAAAATACTAAATGGAAATTTTCAGAAATAAGCCATTCATAAGTTTTAGATTACATGTCATTCTGATTAATGTGATGAAATCTCACGATGTCTGGTCCATCCTGCCCATGACATGAATCATCCCTTTGTCCAGCATATCCATGCTGTATATGATACCCACAGACAATACATTGCATCTTAGTGCAATGTGTTGTCTTAGTCACTTAGTAGCTGTCTCCATTATCAGATGAAAATACACAGTGCATATAGGATTCGGTACTATCCACAGGTTCAGGCATCCACTGGAGGTCTTGATATATATCCCTCATGGATAAGGGGAGACTACTGTATAATTATTGGGTAGTCATTTTAAGAACTAATTTTACATTTAAGAAAACTGAAGCATAGAAAGGGTGTATGTCTCCCCAAGATTCAAACGCCTAAGGAAAGACAGCCAGGACCAGAACTAAGATTTTCAAGTTCTCCATTCAGTTTTCTTGACATTTAAACCATTTTGAGGTATCTAAGGAATCCCAATAAATAGTTCCCCTCTTTGCCCCTGTGCTGTACAAATTGACAAATAAAACAAAGAATTGGTAACTGGAGAATGAAAATACGGTTTGTTTCTTGTAGAGACCAGGTTGGAGGATACAGCTATTAGCCAAGTAGACCTGCCAGTACTGAACGTAAATGAGGAAAGAAACAAAAAACCTCTCCCCTAGAAAAGCAAAATAAAATGCTTTCTCTCTGTGAGTAACTCACTCCCAACAGGAAGAAGACGGGAGCTGAGCTGAGCATGCCCAGATGCATCAGTTAGTTAAGAAACCCCATCCTCCCCAGTGGGAGGATAAGTAATAGAGAGGAAGAGGCAGAAGTTACACTAAATTAGTTCCCTTTAACAAAAGGAAACATTGTGAGTTGGGTAAAAACTATTTCTACAGTATACTAGCTTTATTTAATATCAATCTAAGTTAGACTTTATTAGAAAAGTCCACATCTCACCCCCACACCACCACTTCCATAAAGCCAGGTAGATATGTCTTCTATCTCTCTGTTAACAAAGACCATAGCAATTTTTCAAGCCTTAAACTCTGAAGTTCTATGAGGTAGAGTGGGATGCAGTATATACTAATCCTGAAATCATACCTCCGTATTCAACTATCATTTCTGCCTCTGTACAAAATTGACCTGGCTGGCCCTGACACAAGAAAACCTCTCTGTGTTTCTTCAATTTGTTAACTAATAAGAGATTGTCTTAATTCTAATAAAGTTGTCATTTCCCATCCCACCATCACCTTCAGATGTAGTGGTGTTCTTTTTTGCCCAAATGAATTTATCTTTTTCTAG
The DNA here is from genome assembly GCA_008086735.1 of Cheirogaleus medius. Classification (NCBI taxonomy): domain Eukaryota; kingdom Metazoa; phylum Chordata; class Mammalia; order Primates; family Cheirogaleidae; genus Cheirogaleus; species Cheirogaleus medius. The sequence continues at coordinate 10,913,629 of VBSM01000729.1, read as the reverse complement.
AAAAATCATTTGTTAGCAGAATCTGGATCTTGAATAGGTTGCCATCTTGGCATATTCCTAATCCATTACCAAGTCCAGCTGTGTATTAGCTTCTTGCAGATAATGCACAATGAACAATAAACATTTAAAGAATAAGAATTGATAGATGGATTCCCCAAACCAAGACAGCAAAGGCTGCCGATTGCCAAAGCCTTTTATAAAGTGGGTAGAGAGCAGGGATGGTTCTCATCATATCCTGTCTCCACCATCTTGATTCATCTACAGTGGAAAAGGGGGAGGGAGAGGGTGTGGAAATGTATATGTGCATGGGGTGTGTGTGTGTGTGTGTGTGTGTGTGTGTATGTGTGTGTTTCAAATTGCATTTTTTGGCTGCATCTCTAGTGAGATGATTAAAGAACTTTAGCTCTTTGCAACCAGCCCAGCTAAAAGTTTGACTATGCTTTGCCTTCCCAATATGGTTCTCATTTGCTTTCGACTTTATTCATTTCTTATTATTTGTTTTTCAGAGAAAAAGACAGCAAGAAAAATCAACCTTGGGCTTCGTTAATTAAGGCCTGCATTCTTGTTGGTATATTTCAGGAAGACGATGGGTAACTTTTGCCCGACTCTCTGGAGAACCTTATAATGTGGTTCTATTCATTCATCAGGGCTCAGTGCAGTTTGGGGGCCCATCCCAGTTTGGCGGTCCTTAATTTCTTTTTCATATGGAATTTTGGATGTCATATCAGCTTGTAAACTAATATTTCTCTCTGCAGAGCTCTAGCAAGCAACCACCAGGATAATGTCCTAGATTTTCACTGGGAAGAAGACAAGGAGCAAGGATTTGTATCTGACTTTGTGACTTTTACAATAAAAAAAAAAAAATAGAAAAAAAGTAAGTACTGGATCTCTCACTCCTCCCACTCCCAAATGCCAAGCATTCTAATTCTGATTCCCTATCTGTGTGGTATGTGAGATCATGACCCATCTTAAGCTAAGTCTCATTTTTCGTGATAAATAAAAGTAAAGGCAGGGAACTTTGAGGTTATTTTCCCAAATGGAACCAGATAGTGTGAGGAAGAGAAGCCATATGTCTACCTCCTTATTTCTTCTCCTCTTCACATTTATGCCTCTGGAAAGACTGACGTGGTTCGGTCACTTAGCCCAAGCCCCTTTTATCATTTTCACCAAAATAAAACATTCAGGCTGGGATTCTTTAGATAAGAATGGATCCTGAAGAAAAGCCTATTTATTCAACTATTCTTTTCTATTTATTCAACTATTCTGCTCAAGGCAACAGTGTGGGCATTGTAGGGATTCAGAGATGAATTCACAACCTATATAAAAGGAGTGCATGTACAGGACAGAACAGACAGACACGGAACAGAAAAAGGAGATGTATAAAGGGATTGTGAGGAGGAGAGATTAAACATTCTTCTTGTGATGTTGATGTCACTGTTCCTTGGTTTAGTGACTCTTATTTCACACACCATCACAATTCTAAACTACTCTTCTGGCACTGTAGCCGGATGAAATGCAGTTAGGGTAAGCAGACACAGAAAGGCCCCATGTGCCCTGGGTGCATGTGTGGGAGGGGTCAGCGGTCAGTTCCTCTTGCTTTGACCAAGGTGTTCTGAGCAACTGGAAACATGGAATTTCTACCTGCTGAGATGAAGAAGCTTGCAGGATTGAGTCCTGGGCCACCCCAATATTGAGAAGTCAGGACCAGGAAAGGAGACTGAGAGGCCAGAGGAGAACTGAAAAAGAATTATGTCCGAAAGCCCAACCGAAGAAAGAGTTTGCAGAAGGTAGTGATCTACTGTCTCGGATGCTACTGACAGCTCAAGACAAGAACTGAGAATTAAACTTGGAACTGCAAGAGTTCTTACCCATATGGCACCCTGTCCATGAGTCTCAGTTCTTTGGTGGCAGCAGCTTTTGAAACCATGGGGTTCTTTCCTCCACTGGCTGCCTTGCTGGGCACCACTAAGTTCCAGCCCTGCAGCCGTGCAAGGCAGAGGAATCAGGAAGCTCCTCCAGGCCCCAGTTTTCTCTGTTCTCAACGCTCCTGAATTCTCACTCAGTGGCCTTCTGCTGTCTGCTCCCTCCCATTACTCTTCCCCAGACTGTAGCCACTGCCACCTGAGATGTGCTAAAAGCTGGAGTGACTGTGGGCAAGGTGAGGGGGCCAGGGAGGCCTGAGGCCACACCAGGCTGTGGGGGGAGGTAAATGACAATGCCCCAATCTTCCCGTCCCCTGGCAACAAAGCCACTGTTCCTCTCACTCTTCCTAGACCAGGAAGAAAAGACGAGTCCTGGGGAGAGGGGGAGGCTCTGAGAGCACAGCATGGCCCTGCCTCCAGTGGCCTGGCCGGGAAAGTCCCTCTGGAGACGTTTGTCTCCCTGCACCCTGCTCCACCTGCCCCATCGCTGGCCACTTGCCAGTTCAAGAGCTTCAAGACCGTGTTGTCATGCCATGTCCGACTGTGGATCCACAAGTTCTTATGGTTGAATTGAACCCAACACTCCTCTCTGTCTGCTCCCACTCTGCATTCTCCATGCTTTTACTCAAACCCTCCTTGGATTTTTTATGTACTTCTCTGCCTTTTGCAGTAGATTTTATATTCACAGGGAGCCAATATTCTGCCAAATCCCTCTTTCTATCGTTCACACTCACAACTAGTACTTACTGTACTAGTCAGGATACCTTTAGCCAAGGTAACAGAAAACCTGACTCAAATGCATGTAAATGACAATGTATCATCTCATATAACAAGAAGTCCCAAGTCATAGCATCTCTGGGATTGGTTAATGTAGCCCCTCAGTGGCATCAGCAAGGGCTCAGTGTCTCTGTGTCCTTTTTCCTCTGCCATCCTCTGCGTGGTGGCTCATGACCTGGGCTAGCCCTGCTCAGAGTCACAAGCCTGCTACCACCTACACACGTGGCAGTGCTATCACCTGCAGACGTGGCAGTCTCCGGCAGCCGCTCTTTGTAAGAATGAGGAAATCTTTTTCAGAAGCTCCCTGGCAAACATCCCTGTACATCCACTGACTGGAACAGAGAGTAACATGCCTGCCCCTAAACCAAACACTGGCATAGAGAATGGGCTTCTCACGACTAACCAGCTTTTACCCTTGAGCGACGGCATAAACTTTCCTAAGCAGGCACCTGTGGGGTGGGAGCAACTCTTCCAAGGACACGGTTGCGTGAAGGAAGGTGAAAGACCTCCGAAAAATCAGGGCTCCGCTAGCAAGGAAGAAATTGGAGTAGGGTGAGTCGGGGGAATAAATTTGGCACGTGCAGCCTACAGTGGCTGCTAAAATAACACACGATAGCAATGTTTATTGAATTTCATTTCACCTTAGCTTGGATTGTTTCATCAGTTCTGGGAACAGAGTTGTGTGGAGATAGGACCCAGATCAGAAAGGCTTTGCGAAGGAGAGGGAAGAAAACTTGCAGGGAAGGTTGGGAACCGGGGGCCTTGCCCTGCTGAAGAGTCAGTGCAGTGCGAAGTCTCAGGAGGGCAGAACAGAAGCCAACACTGAAATGCTTCTACATACCAAGCACTGCGTTAGGTTATCCACACACATTACTCTATTAATATTTAATCCTCATAAAATCCCTTCTAAAATACAAACTATCATTCTCTTATTACAGATGAAGAAATCAAGGCTCGGAGAAGCTGGGTAACGTGCCAAGGGTTACTTTGCTAGTGCAGAGCAGAAAGAACGATGTTGGCCGCTGACAATGGCTGCAGCCTTCCCACCAGGTCCCAGTCTCCAAGGCATCGCAGGAACAGAGACCTACACAACAAATACTTTGTTATTACCGGGGGCTTTGCGCCCCACCTCTCCATGCAGTCTCCTGGCAAGAGGCGCTGTTAGTGAGAAGGAAGATTTTAGGAGGGCGGGACTATTGGAGAGCATCAGGAATGGAGAGGCAAAAAGGAAATTTACAAAAACCCAATTGGCTAAAATAAAGCACCCAAAAATCAGTCTTGTAAAACCATTAATTTGTTAAATGATGGATTTACCAAACTAGCAATTACAATTGAATTCCTGTTTTTGTTAGTGACTCACAGAGTTTATAGCAATTCATGTTGTTTGCAATAGTTTCAACAAACTTTGCAGAATTTTTCTAAATCTCATTTCCCAGAGGCTTTGTCACAGCCAGAGGAACTGAATATCATAGGAGAATTGTGCATATGAGAGAACTTTGTACGTGTATATCCTTGATGAAGAAGTGGCCCCCACTTACAGGGAGTTTGAGAGCGCAGCCTCGGGAGGAATGCCTGTGAAGCTGTGAGGGTGGCCACGCAGGCAGCCAGCAACGCCGAATCAGCCACCACCATGCATGCAGGACCCTAGGTGGCACCCCTCACAGGCAAGCTGGGCTAGATGTTGAGGAAGCCTAAATGCCAAGTTACTGAGTTTGAAATTCCTAGGAGGTGCTGAGGAACCACTGAGCACTGTAGTGACAAGAGTGTAGATTATACCTTTCGCACTGCCTGGCACACAAGACGTACCCAATGCACACCCACTGAATGAACAGCCCACCTCAACATGCTCCATGTGCTTTTGCTTCAACTTGAACAGCAAGGCTGTAAGCACCCTCCTCTTTCTAGCAGAAGCCAATTACACTGAGAGCAGTTCTGCTTTCATTGGGTAGAGGCCACAGCTACATCTTTTATATTAGGGTATAGGACTGCCAAAAGTTCTTACATTATTATTATTTAATTATCATCACTGTTATCAGTTGATAAGTAGCTATCCTGCAGAATGGAGCACGGAAGGTGCTGAATCCATAACTCAGAGACTGATGGCTCAATACTGTCTTCTGCTGCTAACATTTAAAACCTCGTGGTATGGGGACTAGTTAGGAGGCAAAAATTAAGGTATTCAAGGGATTACATAAAATAATGCATATTGTCTCCATTTTATTATCTTCTTTATGAGAATGTTTAGAATGTATTTAATTCCACTGAATTTGAACACTAGACACCAAGTGCTAAGATCTCAGGGAAACTTAGCTTACTCTGTTGAGGCAAATTCTCCTCTCCTTATCATCCATCCATCCCACTCCCAATAACAGCGGCTTCCAGTTCAGCTCCAACTTCAACCACCTCTCCGAAACTCTGCTTCTCATTTTCACATACAGATGTTCCTCAGTGTACAACGTGGCTAGCCTGGCCTACCTTAAACATGCTCAGGACACTGGCATTAGCCTACAGTAGGCGAAAATCATCTAACACAAAGGCTATTTTATAATAAAGGGTTGAATATCTCACATAATTTATTGACCACTGTACTGAGTGTGAAAAACAGAATGGTTGTATGGGCGTTCCAAGTACAGTGTCTACTGAGTGTGTGACACTGTGCACCGTCTTCAAGTTGAAAAATTGTAAACTGAATCATTCTAAGTCCAGGATAATCTGCATACATACATAAATTACACATGTTACACATATATGTAAGGTATGTATAACATATATACATTTGGAGGCCCTCAATCAATGCTTTTGTGTCATACTGTCTATCTGCCTATTCAATACGGTAGCCACTAGCCACATGTGATTGTTTACATTTAAATTTACTACACTTGATCTTAGCCAAAAGGCCGAGAAGTGATTGTTTACGTTTAAATTTAAACTAATCAATATTAAGTAAGATTTAAAATTAAGTTCCTCTGTCGAACTAGCCACATTGAAAGTGTCCGCAGCCACGTGTAGCTTGCGGGTATTATATTCTGTATGAACATCATTCACGTTTTATCAGGCAGCACTGCGCTGCGTCACTGTTGGTGTCTTTCTGCATCTCTTCATATTAGTACCAGATTCTTGGAAACCCAGAGGAGGTATATTTGTACTTCAGGAAAGTGCTCATTCTTTTCCCATTCCATTCAGCAAAGCCCAAGGCTAAGATGGGTTTCAGCATGGACAGGGTCTTATCCTGGATTCTGGGGGTGCAGAACTGGAGAGTACTGTCTGCCGGGAGTTCGGAGGAATCACACTGTCACTGTGCCCTGCCACCTGAGCACCAGCCCCTGGCTTCTGTGCGTGCGCTCGGGACCCTGAGTGAATGGCAGTGATGACATATTTAATGAAAGGTAAATATTTACGGGTCCGTCTCCAGCAGATGTACCCTGTGGGTGGGGGGTGAGTGGGTGGGTCAGCCAGGCTGTCAGCACAGGAGCTGGGACCCCATGGTCACGCTCTGGATCTCACCGGATAGGTTACGATGTGCCTAAACTTGACCCTGTTGCTGTTCTGAAACCAGAGCAGGTGGGGATCTGGGGATCAAGGTGCTGTCAGGAGCCTCCAACTCCAGAAGGACCGCAGCGTGCTTGGAGCTGGAGCAGTTTTCCTTGAGAGGCACAGATCAGCCATTCAGACAGTATCCTGGACACTGCTGGCATGCAGCACAGAGACGGGGAAGCGGCTGACATGCAAATGTTCAGCGCTCCCAGACAAAGGGAGGCTCCCAAGGGTTCATATTTCACACCTCCTGCTCCAACCAGGGTGGTTGCCAGCAAAAAGAGAAGCCGCAGGAATGGAGAGCTGTTTCTCCAATTTGCCCATGAGATAACTGTAACACTGGTTCTCAACACCCTCTTTTTAAAATATATATTTAGTCATTACTCCCTTTACCATCCTAAGCTTAAATTCATAGATAGTTTAACCCACCTATGCACATGATTATAAAAATCAATATAATAATTTTAATGTAAAGGTGGAAACATTATGTGGTTTTAAAAATGCATTGCAGTATGTATATATTCACACATGAACAGACTAGAATTGGGTCACATGCTTGCACAGACATGAAATGATTATCTGAATTTAAGAGAAGTGAAAACGTCAGAAGACATTCTATACAAGAAGTACAGGAAAAATGAAAGAGCAGAAATACAGGACACTAGAATAAAACCTGTATTCAGATAAATAACAGCAGACCGGCCTGATTATTTGTACGTGATAAGAGAGAAAAGGAAATAACGTTAATTAAAGACAAAGGATCTGTTTTACACTTGGGTCAGTGAAGAATGGAAAGAAGAAAACGGCTACAGGAGACAAGACACAAATGAAGATCAAGAATTCAGCAGAAGCAGGAACTTATGAAGTATCTAAAAGAAATGTAGGTCCTCTGAGAGTCCATGGAAATATGGACAGAGAGGGATGGGAATTCCCACTCTACGTGAGATGGGAGCTAGAGCCAGTCTGCTGTTTAGTATTGAAGAGAGGGTTGGCCCCATATGATCAGCGGACTAGGGACACCTGGGAGTCTGGATCTTGGGTTACAAATCACAGCCCAGGTGGTATTGCTGTCACAGTGTGAGATTTACCAGCAGGATAAACCATGTACCTGGTTTAGAGTAGGCGGTCAACAAAGGCTGATGTCAACTGAGTGAATGTGCCATTGGGTCGATGGCACTCTTGTGTAATTTAGACAAATAGCCTACTTATAGCCAGGCTGTCATTTATTGAGCTCCACTGTGACAGTGCTTTATCTATATTACCTAATTCTTATAACAGCCCTGTAAGGTGCATATTATCTTCACAGGGATGAAAAGCCAGATTTAGAAAGTAAAACCCAGATTTAGTGGAGCTCTTGGTAGTGTGCGTTAAAGCCAGGATTCAAGCGCAGCTGCATCACATTTGAATCTCACCGCCACCGTAGTGGGCAGGTGGGTAGAAACAGGAATCACTGTTCCCACTCTGCTTTTGAGTCCCCTGAGGCCGAGGCCAGTAATGATGTGACTTGCTGCGTGCTGTGCAGCAGCCCTCTTCTGCCGGCACGGTCCCTACCTCTCAGCATGTGCCACATAGCTTGTGATATTTACATCATATTTTGTTTTGGGGATCTCCGAAATCATCTGTAATCTTAAGCAAATTAAATTAAACTCTATTGGCAGGATATGAGCATGGTAATTTATCAACTGTTTCATAATAGAGACCAGAAATTTAAATGTCACTTGGGGCATTTCGTTAAGATCTGTGCTCAGTATGGGAACAATTAGCTAACAGATTGCAAATAAATTCTCTGATTACTCTCAGGGATGGAATAGTGACTTGTTACAAAGCCACTCTTGGATATGATGGTGATCTGGTTTGAACAGCTGTCATCAAAGTGGTTGTTGGGCTTGCTCCTGCATGGTGGGCTGAACTGTCCTGCCTTCCTCCCTAGTGGCTCCTTGAACAATCTTCCCAAATTTTCATGCTAGGGCCTAAGGTCCCAAAGAGTTGAAAACCCTTCTCCTATCAAGGTTATTTAAATATGAAGCATCTCTTGGGGGAAGAACACTGTTGAAACTGGATTGTAAAAACCAATTTTATGATTGTGTGAATTGTTCTCTCTAATTAGTGACTATGAGCTATTAGAATGAAGCCTAAGTGAAGTGAAATAACTGAACTCTCATACTCCGAAAGTGGGAATGTAAAATGGCATGACCACTTTGGACAACTTTTTCTTGCAATGTTAAAAATACACCTACCCTGTTACTCCGCAATTTTACCAGGAGGCACTTACCTAAGCATAATAAAAACATGTCCACAACTAAAACTGTGTAAGAATGTTCATAGTAGTTTTATTCATAGAAGCCCCCCAAACTGGAAATGATTCAAATGTCCAAAAACAGGTGGATGGATAAAAAAAGAAAAAAGAAAGAAAGAAATTGGGTTATATCCACACAATAGAACAGTGCTCAGCAATAAAAAAAAAAAAAAGAATAAACTACTCATGCAAGCAACAATATACATGAATCTCAAACGCATCTTGTTGAGTAAAAGAGGCCAGACATAAATGAATAAATATTTAATTGATGCTAATAATCTGCAGTTCTAGAACAGGCATAGCTACGCTGTGGGTGGGAGGGCACTGACTGCAAAGAGACAGGAAACTTTCTGCAGTGATGAAAATGTTCAATATCTTGATCGTGGTCGTGGTTACACCCATTTTGTCAAAACTCATCAAACTGTACACTTAAAATGAGTGGGTTTTATTGTGCATACATTATATTCCAATTTTAAAAAGTGGAACCTAAGCTTGCTCCGCTACTGGGAGACCACGATTGTGCCGTTTCCACTCTGCCTTCTCTTCCTCTTCCTCCCATGCTTCAGGCCTTAAATGATCAACCCTTCGTGGAGGTAATTGGGGTAGGGGTCTGAGCAGTGGGGTCAACTGTAGTTTAATATATAAAATTAGAGACAACCCATGACTCTAGGAAGCAGATTATGCAGCTTGTGAATCAAATAGTTTTGGAGAACAACCAGTGATTGCTGCCACCCCTCAGCAAAGTGTAAGAGCAGCCCAGCAGCACGTTATGGAACCTGAATGTTCCCAGTTCAGGGAATCAACCCTGAACACGCAGAGATGACTCTCAGGGAAGAGGACTTGCAAATTCATACATTAAGGAGGAGAAGAGCAATGTCAGGCAGCTGCCTTTCAGAGGCACTAAAGGCTCCGCTTACCACAGTGCCATAGCCCAGTGCCATAGCCGGCCTAGTTAGTCCACATGGACCTGCTGCAGCTCACCCAGCATTCAGAGCCCTGGGCTCTAACTGAGAGTCAGTGGTGCCTGGGATGGGCAAAGGGATGGGGGTCTGATTAGACTCTTAGGGCTTAGTAAAACTACCCCCATGGAGCTAATTGTGCCAACATAACCTGGGTGCTCATGTGGAGTTAGGCCCCTGGATCTACTGAGGCCCTTGCAAGCTCAGAAATGTAAACATCAGTCCAGGAACCAAAGATGCCCTGCCCTTTGCATTAAATTGGCTGCACCCTTCCGGTGGGACCATGGTGGCAAGGAGAGAGAGAAGGGAGAGACTGGGTAGAGGCAGGAATGAATGGTGCAAACTGCATTCTACCCCTGCTTCTTTGAGCATTCAGGTCATGTTTTAGTATCTGCTCTCTAATTCTACAACAAACAATCATCACACAGCCACCATGTGCCGGGCTCTGTGCTGGGCAGTGGGACTCAAGAATGAATACAACTGGGCTCCGGGCCTCAGGTAACTTAAAGTCCTGCAAAGCCACACTGTAATGGACCAACCCCATTACAGTGTGACAAGTTTCTCGTCTCTGTCTCTCTCTCTTTCTCTCTCTCTCTCTCTTTCACACACACACACACACATTCTGCCAACTCTGCCTGGCAGCACTGAGGAAGGCTTCACAGATGGAGAGACCTTTCCTGAAGACTTGGACATCTCTAAGAGTTCCTCACTCACTCAACTCCTGGACTCGAGGCCTCGGCTGAATACCTGTACCCCAGTTCATGATGCAACAGGATCTGTGGGCTCAGTTTCACATCCAAGGACTAGGGCTGGGAACAGAAAATAGAGTTCAATATATGTTCAAGGGCAGCTGAAATACCTCTCTGTCTGACAGTGTTCCTTGGTCACTCCAGCCAGAAGTCACCTCTCCCTCCTCTGATCTATAGGAAACTCTCTGGAGTGTTCATTAAAAACCTAATAGATAAGTGTGCACTCTGGAGCCAGAATGCCTGGCTTTGAATCCCAGCTCTGTTGCTTGTTAGCTATATGATCTTGGACAACTTACTTTTTCTTTGAGTGCTTCTGTTTCCCTATCTGTGAAATGGAGATAAAGATGCCCTCTACCTCATGAATTACTACATGTAAGTGTTATTAATTGTCATCATCGAAGATGATACTACCACTCATTGATCATTTGCTGGCACTAAGTGCAATGGTAGACCCTTGACACATCTTAGCATTGCTCGGCTGTGAGGCACCCTGGTGTCTGAGCAGAGGATCTCACAATAGTAGGCAGCTGTAGGGAGGATATTGCTGCTTTTTCAATAGAAGAAACTTTCCCTACTGCTCCAATCATCCTTCGCCACCTAGCTCACATATAAGTTATGTTTGATCCTGGATCAGCATAAACCTTTCAAAGAATACTAACCATCTCCAAGATACCAACGGCTCTCACATCAACAGGCTGTTGATAGTGGAACCCACATCATCTCACATATAGACATCCACACCACGACCCCAGACACCCAGCAGGTTCCTAGATCCTGCTCTCTTGTCCTGTATCCTCACCTGACTTTCTCCATGATCTTGGCTTTTGCTACCTAACTCACTTCCACATCCAGAAACTCCACCTACTCCCAACTACATCTGAGCTCTGTAGCAAACTCAGTAGCAGAAGGGACACATTTCCTTTCCTATGTTAGACTCTATAAAAACAGGACAAACAATACAGCCCCATGACCCAAGTCTTGGGCCTATGACCAAGATCTTCAGTGGTGCTTCATGAGTCCCTCCCTGGGACTTACTCCACACAGTTGCCCCCAGCCATGGTATAGCCACTATGGAGGGTCTTGTAGCCTGTAAGTAGCTTGTGGCTGCCCTTGGTTTGACCTAGCCCCATCCATGACTGGTTTGGCTTCAGTTTTCAACAACCCAAGGTTACCATTAACTTGACCACAGCTCCAAAGGGGCAGGTAGGTCTTCAACCATGACAAGCTTGAAGCAGACTGCAAAGTCCAGGGTTCCTCCCGACATCCCAGAATAACTTCAAGTGACTCAGACAGCAGGGCCAGGGCAGGACAGCAGTGACTCAGAGGGCCTAGAGTGCCCTCCATCGGGGAGATTCGGGCATTCTATTCTGTTTGTGGAACTGCATTTGCTCTCTAAGAGGCTGGGTTGTGACAGCTCAGGAATGACCCATCATTTTTCTTTGCCCAAATTAAGCAAGCATATTGCTCCACAGGTACCCCATGGCCAACTGAATAAAATCAACAACTCTTCACAAACTCGTCCTGAAACATCCTCCAAGCCTGAGGGTGCTGCCCAATAGAATCCAGCATTGGATCCAAGGCTGGCCTGTCTTACCCATGAATCCATTCTCTGGATTTCAAGAGGTACAACAAAAGATCTTATCTCCAACAGCTCTGCCTGTGGCCCTGTAACCTGCCATTGGGATTAATTCACTTAGGCTAAAGCATTAAAGGCTCATATTTAAGTGTATCACCTTGGAAGAGAGGATGTCCCTTAGCTCAGTGCAATGATCACATTCAAAAGGTGCCCAGGATAGTAATTATTAATAGTTGGAACTTGAGAATCTCCTATGAGAACCTCCACTGTTCTATCTACTGCCAGCATCTTTTAAGTATTAAGTCATTTAGTTCTCATTACAGTGTGGGGACATAAGTCAGTGGCCGCAGACTGGAACTCAGGCCACAGCGACCGTGTGGCTCACCCATGACTGCCTTCTGGAAAGGAGGGGCACAGTCCAAGATTGGAAACCGGCAATGGAAGGCGATCAGGGGACTGTGAGCAGCCAGGTGACATGAGAGCTGACCAAGGGCATAGCCTAGAGGCTGACTGTGGAGGGGTGAAAATCACTAGGGAAAAGGAATTTCCAAATTACCAGGTTCCCAGATTTTTGGCTGCTTTTAGAAGCATCTTTGAGGCAATCCTGCCATCTAGTGGCAAGATAACATAGTATTCGCCCTCCAAGCAAATACTGAATGAGCCCTGAGTAGGGAAGGTTTGACAAATCAGTGGGAAGGTTGCTGCTTTTACTCCAACTACAAATTCTAAATGACAGGCAAATAAATCCCACTGTCGTGATCATTGAAACAGTCCAAAATTTCCACATGCCACTGTGTGCTGGCTACAGGTTAGGTTCAAATCCCAATTCTGCTCGTTACTGTGGAAAGGCTTTGGGCAAGTTAAATAAACCTCATTTTTCTCTTCTGAAAGATGGAGAAAATATCAACCCATATGTCTGCTGTGGAGATCAAATGAAGTAATACATGTAATGGGTTTGGCACATTGTAAGCACATAACACACGTTAGCTGCTGTTGTGATACTAAGAAGAGGTGGGAAGAGCTGGGACAGGAGTGGGGAGGAGAGGACCTGGACAAATTAATTAGTGACCTTTAATGAACCCCCACAGAACTGTTTTTGAGAAGTTAATTATTTTTTCCATGTGCATTTTTGTTTGTTTTTCCTAGCCTTCATCCTACATGACTGAATCATTTTTTCCACTCAAAATTATTAGCAGTTCTCCCTGCCTCCCATAGTACTCTGGACTGTCTGGCCGAGCATGAAGGGCTTTATAGTATGCCCTTTCACCCTCCTGGCTTGGGTCCCCAGGCTGGGGTTACTCTTCTCCCACCCCCTTCTCACCCCACCTCCCAAAAAGCCCTTCCTTTTCCAACACATAGTCTTTTATAATTTCCTAGCTACTCCCTTCCTCTAGCCATCAATGATAAACAGGGGACAACACAGAGTTTGGGAATAAAGAAGTAACTTGTTTACTTTGAAGGTTAATTTTGTAAAAAAAAAAAAAAAACTTCTGATTTTGAGGTATATTTGCAAAGCCAAATCGATCTTGCTCCTGCCTCATTGATCATTTACTCATTAAAAGAACCTCAGTTAATTTTGAACCTCTGTCTTATGATTGCACTGTGAGTGAGTGACTCACTGTTTCCCACTACATCTAGCAGTGGATCAGGCTGCCTCTAGACACCCTTTTCCTTGAGTGCTGGAAGACATTAGAATCAGGTTTGTTGTCATGTGTGTTCTGTGTGCTTGGAACTGGAAAAGAAGATGAAGCAGCAGGTAGGGTGGGAAGAGAGGCTGGAGGCTGTGGGAGACATCGTGGAAAGCAACTGTGAACTCACCAGGTAATAGCCTTGGCAGAGAGGGAGGATGCAGGGGACTGGTGAAGGAAGACTGTTTCAAGGAGAGTATGGACAGATGAGGTTATATCTAAGGATGTTAAGTCTTAGAACCACATGGTGGAATATATGTGGGTGTCTGTAGGAGGTAAAATGGGGCAAAACATATTCACTTGAAAGGGTTCTGAAAATCTAAAAGGTACAATTTTTGGCTTCATGGATATACTTAGTACTTTGACTACTTCTTCCTGGCCACAGGCAGGAGAAAATAGTGACATGACTACTGCCTCTAAAAAGAAAAGAAGTTAATATATCTCAAACAACTGGATTGGTGTAGTTTCTCGGAGGTATGTGCTTGTTTAGAACTAGGTACAAATTACCACTAATGAAGAGCCTCTGGAGATTGCGATTGGGCCAAGTTGAATCTACAGATCAGTTTTGGGAGAATGCCCAAGAACACTAATCAAGACAGGGTAGTGTTGGTATAAAGACAGACAATAGATCAATGGAACAGAATAGAGAGTCTGGAAATGGGATCAAAAGGAAAATGGCTTTTGTGATCTTCTTGCTTCTAACAAGAAGGAAAATTCCCCAAACTTTTACTCTTAATCAAAGGCTGTTATTCATGTTATGAGATCCTTGGATTCTCACAAGATCCCTATGAGATAGTCATGTCCTAATTGTTTAGCTAGATGAGAATCAGAGCTTGTCTAGAATAGATAGAGTAGAACATCATCTGTGGGATACCATTTGAGAGCCCATAGGAATATTGCCAAATTCCCAGGCAGCTCCCCCCTGAAAAGGACTCCTGTTATACCCTAAATCCTATCAACTAACAAACAGTGAGCTACTGAAGTCTGTCTTCTCCTTTCGCTGTAAGCTTCTTGAGAACCGAGACCAACATGATAAAGATTTTTTTTTTCAAATTCCAGAGTTTAGCAAAATGCCTAGATATATTAGGTTAGATTACACTATGGTATAGTAAAAAATAAACCTTGAAAACATAGTAGGTTAACACACAAATATTTATTTCTTGCTCACACAAAATCAGCTGATCTCCAGGGCTACTCTTTTCCAAAAGGCAATTTGGGGATCTCAGCTGCCTTTATCATACAGCTCTGCCTTCTGGAAGACTGTTGCAGATGAGGAGACAACAATGGAATGTCACAGAGCAGCTCTTGGATTCTTTGCCCAGAATTAACGCATGTCTCTCCCACTCTCAGCCCACTGGCCAGAGTTAGTCCTAGAAGCAACTGGGAAATGCTGGGGAGCACATGGCGGGCAGTAAATGCCTCTGCCATCATGGCTGAGAATGTGTGCCAATAAACCTTGCTGAAGAAACTAAAGAGTAAATCTGATACAGGGTTTAAATTACACTATGACAGAATGACTCGAATCCTTAAATTACACTATGACAGAATGACTCGAAGCGACTTTCAACTTCCAGAGCCTCAGGTAAAGTGAACATGTCACCAACAGGAGGAAAAATGAAGAAGGATCTGCCTTTTATTGACAATCTAGTCTATACAAGTCACTGTTCTAGACACTTTATGGGGTCCATAGTGTTTAGTCCTCATGATGGCCCTATGGGACAGATGTTAATATTCTGTTTTCACAAATAAATTTTATATGGAGCTATGATGAGCAAGTGGCAGAGCTGAGACTGGAGCCCATGCGTGCCAAATGTTGAAGCCTACGAGGGAGTTGCTCTCCTCTACTCCGCTGACTCCCTTGGCCGTGAGCGCCTTATAGAATAGTGTAGCAGCAGGAGCAATGGCCTTCAGAAATGCAATCTGGGGCAGGTTCCTTAGGGAGAGAAGCCAGGAGGAAGGCAAGAAGTGACAAGGCTGCACTCTGCAGCTGGGATCCCCCATTCCCCACAGCTCTGCCCTTCTCCTCTCTCTCCTGCCACCACCCAGTGACTGCCACTGAGAAGTACAGCTGCACCAAGGCCTGGAGTCAGCGGTGAGCAGAGGAGAGGTCAGCACCTGTTCTGAACCTTTGTGTGGTTCTGACATCTCTTTCTATTCTTGTTGCACAAAGAGGCAGGGCCAGTGATCTCATGGTGCCACACAGGACACCTTTCCCAATGGCCTGGATTTTCTGACAACTGGCCAAGCTCATTTTATGAAGCTCTCTGACCCTACAGGACAGAGACTCAAATATCTGCTCCGTGCCGCTAACACTCCATACTGGCTCAAGGACATCCAAACAAATTGGAAGGATTCCAGGTCAGGTTTTGCCATTCTTGTTGTGTTTGCATGTATAATTCACTTGGATTCTCTGGGTTTTAATTTTTTCATCTATAAAATGGGACTCCTACACATCCACTCTCTGCTTTTGTCTTATTGGGTTACCGTAAGCATCAAATGAAATAATGTATGCAAGAGTGCTTTGTAGAGTAAGATGAATTTAAGGGGCCTGGTGAGGTGGCTCACACCTGTAATCCTAGCACTCTGAGAGGCCGAGGCGGGCAGATCGTTTTAGCTCAGGAGTTCAAGACCAGCCTGAGCAAGAGCGAGACCCCGTCTCCACCAAAAATAGAAAAACTTGGCTGGGCGTGGTGGCGCATGCCTGTAGTCCCAGCTACTCTGGAGGCTGAGGCAAAAGGATTGCTTGAGCCCAGGAGTTTAAGGTTGCAGTGAGCTAGGCTGACACCACGGCACTCTAGCCTGGGCAACAGAGTGAGACTCTGTCTCAAAAAATAAAAAAAAAAGATGAATTTAAATGTAAGAGATTATTTTTTAATGCCTGGCTAAATAGTGAAAGGTTTTTTTTAACTTTCTGATTGAGTCTGATGATTTTGTTGAGGGAAGGGAGCAAAGCTGCATAGGCCCGTGACATTTTAAATCTCTAAGGCCCTTGCCAACTCTGCCATTCCATAAACCACACCTGGGAGCACACGTTTTCTTCTTTCCACAGTGCCTAAGAGTCAGGCCATTGGAGTCAGAGCACATTACTAGATGTGTACTCCTGAACAAAGTATTTTAACCTCTTGAATGTCAGGTTTCTCATCTGTGAAATGGGAATAATAATATTTGTGTCAGGGACTACTATAAGGACTAAAACATGAATGCACATAAAGCAATTTACACTGGGTGTGGCGCATGGAGCATGGCACATTGTGAAGTACTTGATAAGTAGTTGCCATTTATTGTCATTATTATTATTCACATTACGGAGCCATCATGCAATTTCCAAGGCTCTTTGCATAATCAAATTGTTCCATTGTTCATTAGAATAAGAAAATCCCCAATCTTCCAAAACATTACATGAACATTTGGATCAATGTCTCCCAGGGTGTCCTAAACTGTCTCCCACTCCCTATAGAAAGCACACAATTTACAACATGGCTGGGCTCCAAAGCCCTACATGGAAAGCATTTGTTTGGAACTCAGAACATACTTTCCCAGAGAAAGAATGCTATTAAAATAGTGGTTGGATTCCCAGGTGACTGAAAATACCCACTTGGTTCCCAAAGTAGCAGAAAATTGGCATATTTGCAATGCAAATGACTGTGAAGCAATTTTGTTATATTGCTAGTCATTTACGAAAACAGAAAACTGTGTAATAATTTCTATTATCTCTCATGAATGAATGCTGGTGATGAGAATAAAACAGACTCTATTAGAGACAAAGCTCAGTAGAAATTTAAGAAGTAAATCTTTTTTTTCAGCATTTTTTTCATCATTTTTTATTAAATATTTTTTCTTATAAGGTTAAAAGAAAAATCAGGAAGGCAGACCTCAAAGATTTTTTATTCCTCTTTGGATAAATAACATGTTATAAATCAGCTTTTACTGCATAATGTGAACTATTTCCTATAATAAAAATGCACCATACAATTCCATCACCATTATTGGATTTGAGGGTTCTTTAAATTTCAGCTATTTGTACACAGACAACCATATGAAATCTTTTTTAAAAAATCAGAAGTAGAAATCAGAGATATAAACTGTGTCTCTAACACCTAACTCTCTATCTTAACCTTACAAGCTCATGTTATCTTATGTTTCTATACTTCATTATAAAAAAAAAACTGTTAGGAGAATTTTGCAAGGAATAAGATAGAAGCAAGAACTGTAATTAATGCAAAACTGACTAGGTAATTGATCAAATCCATTATTTTCTTGCATTTGATTATTCAATGATCTATACTTTTCTTTTTTTAAATTTTTTTATTTCAGGGTATTATGAGGGTACAAACATTTTGGTTATATTTTATGTCTTTGCCTCCCCCTAGTGAGGGTTAGAGGCATTCCCTTCTCCTCTACAATGCTCACCGTGTCCTTTAGTTGTGAGTTTACCCCCCACCAAACACCCTAATCCCTGGAGAATATTACTACCATGTGAGTACCATAGTGTTAATCAGTCAGTACCAATGTGATGGCGAGTACAAGTGGAGCCTATTCTTCCAATCTTGTATTGCCTCACTTCAGATAATGGGCTCTAGCTCAGTATAGGAAAATATATAAGGTGCTAGATCACTGTCATTTCTTATAATTGAGTAATATTCCATTGTATACATAAACCAAATTTTAATAATCGACTCATGAATTGACAGGCACTTGGGTTGTTTCCACATCCTTGTAATAGTGAATTGTGCTGCCATAAACATTCAGGTGCAGATGTCTTTATTATAGAATGCCTTTTGCTCTTTGGGGTAGATGCCTAACAGTGCTATTGTGGGATTGAATGGTATTTCTATTTTTAGCTCTTTTAGGTATCTCCAAATTCTTTTCCACAGAGGTTGCACTAATTTGTAGTCCCATCAACAGTGTAGGAGTGTTCCTGTCTCTCCACAGCCTCACCAGTATTTGTTGTTTGGGAATTTTTTGATAGAGGCCAATCTCACTGGGATTAGGTGATATCTCATTGTGGTTTTGATTTGCATTTCTCTAATGATTAGAGACATTGAGCATTTTTTTTACATGTTTGCTGGCCATTATTCTGTCTTTTGAAAAGTTTTTGTTCATTTCCATTGCCCATTTATTGATGGGGTTGTTTGATTTTTTGCTTGTTGATTCTTTTAAGTTCTAGATAGATTCTTGTTATCAGCCCTTCATTGGATGTGTAGAGAGCAAATATCATTGGGATCCCAGAGGGAGAAGAAGAAAGTTCACAAGGGCTAGAAAACTTATTTCATGAAGTACTAGAGGAAAATATGCTGGATCTGGCCATAAATCTTGATATCTAGATACAAGAAGCACACAGAACTCCTGGGAGACTCAATGTGAAAAGACAATCACCACGTCAGGTGGCTATTAGGTTGACCAAAGTAAACACGAAAGAAGTAATTCTCCGAGCAGTGAGAAGAAAGCAACAAATAAACTACAAAGGAAAGCCTATCAGACTAACTGCAGATTTCTCAACTGAAACTTTACAAGCCAGAAGGGACTGAGTCCCTATCCTTAATCTACTAAAACAGAATAATGCCCAACCTAGAATTCTTTATCTGGCAAAATTAAGTTTCATCTATGAGGGAGAAATAAAGTCCTTCTCAGACAAGCAATCACTGAAGGAATTTGCAAAGACCAGACCAGCCCTACAGAAAGTACTCATATCTGCCTTACAAACTGAATAGTGCAATAGACACTCCTCAAAGTAAAATTATTCAAGAGTTAAAGCCTAGAACTTGGACTTCATGATGGCTCAAGGAGTAAAACAAAACAACGGGATTTCACCCAACAATACGAATGGAAATCTTCCTCAAATTTCAATCCTCTCAATAAGTGTGAATGGCTTAAACTGTCCTCTGAAGAGACATAGACTGGCAAAGTGGATAAAAATCCACAAGCCTAGTATCTGCTGTCTACAGGAAATGCATCTAACCCACAAAGATGCTTTCTGGCTGAAGGTCAAGGGATGGAAAACTATCATCCAGGCAAATGGAAGTCAAAAGAAAGCAGGGGTAGCTATACTATTTTCAGATAACATAAGCTTTAAAATAGCAAAAGTAAAAAAGGATAAAGATGGCCACTATATAATGGAGAAAGGGAAGATCCAACAGGAAGATTGAACAATTCTTAATATTTATGCACCCAATGCAAGAGCACCCAACTAAATAAATCAAACTTTGTCTGATCTAAATAGCATGATAAACAATAATACCATAGTAGCAGGGGACTTCAACACTCCACTGAATGAACTGGACAGATCCTCCAAACAGAAAATAAGTAAAGAAATAATGGACTTAAATGGAGCTCTTGAACAAAAGGGTCTGACAGATCTCTACAGAACATTCCATCCAAATAAAGCTGAATTTACATTCTTCTCAGCAGCTCATGGAATTTTCTCCAAAATTGATCACATACTAGGCCACAAATCAGACCTCAACAAATTCAAAAAAATAGAAGTAAATCTTAAGGTGCCTTTGGGGCACTTTCAAAGGCTTTCAAAGTTCTGTACTAGGTTTAATGCTACTTTAGAACTTTTAGACTTTTGTTCTTGACACAAGGGACTAGGTAGCGCTAATTTCATCCTCCACTATGGAGTTGTTTTTGGTTTGCAAATGGAAAAGGGAAGGAGATGGGAGAGATTAGGGTAAGAGAAAAAGAGATAAGAAAGATTTCCCAGAGAAAATTACTCAATAGTTTGGAGAAATTGAGAAAGGAGAAAGAGGCACACATATGTAGCAAGATGGATTTCCATTACCTGGTCTGTGAGCAGGAAAAACAGGTGATGTGAGAACCCACAGCCTCTTGTAAAAGGGAAATGGTGACCTGATTGGGCAAACCATTCCCGCAGAAGCCATAAGGTGGCACCACAGGGCCAGAACAACCTGTGAAAAGCGAGGCTTCCCGACTGGGGAGGAGGAGCGAAGGCAGGGTTGAGTACCCAGCTATTTGGTCTTGGCAAATAAGCCTAAATGATGTGCTGATTCCCTGTTCTGCACTTTATTGCCACAAAGGGAAGGCTGAGCTAGAACATCAACATGGTCTTTGTGTTTACAGGGCGAGGGAAGGAAGCATAGAATGTGGGCCCCTGAAGGATCTCAGCCCAACCTTAAATGTCTGGTGGCTTCAAATATAGTATGGGTTAAACAGAAATATATGAAAACTTACAGTTTTTCAAATGAGGAAACCGAGGCTTACAGAAAAGGAGCTTGCCTCTGCTCATGTAACTAGTAAGTGTCAGTAACCCTCCCCACTGAAGCAGGCTGCCTCTCAGCCTGCCCCAAACACTGGTCCACTGATCGGATGGGACAAGAGTTCATTCCATACCTCCAACTTCGGGTGCAGTCCCCTTTGCTGATATGGGCCAAGCAGGTCAGAATAAGTAGAGGAGGATTTGGAAGTATAAAACCCAGTGTAGATGAGTTGTCTCTAGAAATCTTAGGTCTATGCTGAGAAGCTAATTCTCAGGTAAGGAGAATTTCAATTCTAGATTTTATTGCCAGAGTATACAGAAATAATTGCAAGAGTCACATATTATTTCAGAAAGAGCACTGAATGTGGAGGCAGGAGACCTGCGTCCTGGCTTCATTCTTTAATTCTGCTACCAAACTTGTGCACATCTCCCTGTCTCTCTAAGGTCACTCTCAGCTCACTCTCAGCTCCATCAAGAACTACTCTTCTTTCTGTCTTCGAATCCTCAACAGGCAGGATTTTTGTGGTCATTATGGCCAGGGGATGCAGGACAGTGGGTAGCTAATGGCCTAATTAGGCCACAATAGCGCCAGGATGAGCATGTCCCCAATATAAATGTCCCCTCGCCCCAAACCTCAAAAACTATTTCAGCCCATGATATGCAAAGCTCCTAGAGTAAAACAAAGCTGTGAGTCACCCCGCATCATAACCAGAGCAGCAGTTCCAAAGAGCCCAAACCTCAGACTCCCGATGGCAGAAGATGCTTACCATGCAAGAGGGGAAGTTTCACCACTGGGAAGGAAAGAGGCTAATGAGGGTGGTTGAGGAGCAGGCCAAGAGGAGAGATGATTATTATACAAAACAGAATAAAACAAAAACATGGCCATCATGGCATGGAAGGGGTCCTGAATCCTCGATTCATAATGCGGGAGCGCTCAGGGAAGAGGCCAGAACTGATTCTGGGCTGACAGAAACCAGGACTCGATTCTTACAGTATCTGACTGCTAGACCCATACCAGCCCCTCTGTCCCCTGGCTCCCATAAGAATGTAATCCTCAGTTCCTCAGGCCACTCAGTGTTAGGAACACTCCAGTCCCCTTTTTACTCTGAGGACTGACCTGCTGGTACTAGGAATCCTAGTCCTTCCCACTGCCCTTTCTTCCCCATGTTGGAGTCTCCTTGGGGTCTCCTCTGCCTCAGTCACAGGGGCATTTTCCGTGTCTTCCCTGGATCCCACACTGTTGTCTGCACATGGCTCACGTGGTCCCCAGCAGCTCAGTGCCCCTCCTCCCTCCCACACAGCCTGTTCTGTTCCCAGGGCCCCCTCTGGCTGCAGCCTCTCCCGTGACAATGTTGCCACTGCCGTGGTGCTGACTGCACCCTCCGCAGCCACTATCCTTGAGGCTGGGGAAGAGTCACCACTCATATAGTGATCAAAGCATTCTCAGCCAAGTTTGAACAATGTAATCTCTCAAACCAGGCCCCCATAGTGTGGCCTTGATATTATCTCTGTCATTCCATTGGGAAACTTAGTATAAATTCCTGAGAAACTAGGCCAGGGGGTCTTGAAGGACACCATCGCGTAGCACCAAGCAAGTGTACCTGAAAGTCAGTCATAAGAGGCAGAGGGCTTCTGCCATGGAACCACCACAGCCTACCTGTGATTTTCACCCTGAGACTTCCCACAGAATGCCTAGGGAGTTTTCCATGCAAATATAATGTCTGATAACACCGAGTTCCTAAAGTGACACCAACATGAATCATATGTATTATATGAAATTGTCAAAGGAAAACAACTTGTTATTTAGCCTGTGTTAGATCAGATTGCAATATTGAAGACAGCAAGTTCCTCCCTGAAATGCCTACCAACTCCAGTCTGTGTCCTTCCTCCTTCTCTTGCTCAGGGAAAAGGGTTTGAACTTCAGACTGTTAGCAACATCCTTGCTTTTAGATCTTTGCTTCCACATCACTAGAATGCTAATTATACCTCATCATTTCTTACTATAAGACAAAAAGCGTAAAGAGATTAAATAGGCTAAAATGAGCTAAAGTTCCTGGAACAATATCTATCTAGCACTTGGTCAGTGTGTAAGAGTCTTATTCTTTTCTCCCTTGTCTCTTCCTCTTGGGTAGTTGGAATAGAAAAGGAAAGAAGAAAAATATTAAAATGGAGATGAAATAAAATGGGAATACAAGAAAAATATTAGATAATTTGCATCCTCCCTTTAATTTCTAGTGGCTTCAAGGATGTTGGTACTTTGAGATGAGAGTTTACCAACCTCTTCATTTGCCAGCAAATTAATAAACTCCTCTTTCCTTTTCCTTAAACCACTTGTCTGTGTTCTTCTGATGTGACCTCGGGGACAAGTGTCGAACTTTTGGTAGCAGAATTTGATGTCCCTGGTGGGCCCCTTGGTGTCCAGGTGGAAGGGCACCCCGCAACTGCTGGAAGAGGCAGGGAGCAGCCCCAGGTCAAAGCCAAGGGTATTTGCAGGTAGGAGAAACTTCTTTACAAGGTGAGAGAGCAAGGGATGGCCCCAGCAGGGGCCTGTTTTAGCTCCAAGGAACTCCCATTTCTGTCTTCCCAAAGTAGACATAGCTCCCCACAACTTGAACTGAGTTGAGGAAAAGGAAATGGATTTGGAAAGTATCTGGATGCCAGGCCTTTTGTTGGGCAAGTTCTGCGGCATGCAGGCCAAGACCCTGATTCCACCCATATGGGGGGGTTAGGTCTTCCTGTTGGTTTTGTTGGTTTGGAGGTGCCTTTGGGGGTGAAAGTCATTTTGTTGAGTGGAACTAGGGAACCTGGTTTGAATTTGGAGCTCATTTGCAGTTCCCAGGGAACAGGGTTGGGGGAAGACTAGGCCACCATTTGGGGAGGGCTTTGAACCTTCCAGTTGGGTTGGCATTTATCCTCTTAGGATTCCCATTTGTTGGATGAGCCCTGGCATTTTTGTGTCCCCTGTGTTGTCTGTCTGTTATTTGTGAGTTTTGTTGCAACATAAGGAAGCTCCAACTCCCATTTGATTGATAGGCTGTGGCGTTTCAGATTGTTTGTGTTGTAAATTCCCTATATTGTTTGTATTTGCTAAAGAATATTATCTGGTGTGTGAGGAACAGTGGTGGTTGGCACCCTTGTATAAAGTGTGAGGAAAGTGGTGTTTGATGACCTGTGGTTTATTCTTTTAAAATTCCAAACTCAAATGGTCGACCTGCCACTACAGAGTTAAAATGTTAAGTCTCAAGCTCTCTGCTTGAGATAAACTCGTTGTTTATGGTATATGAAATTATCTATGTTTGTATGATTTTTGATAATGAGGTCCTCATTTGATAAATGAGAACCCTTGCAGCCCACCAGGGCCAGGCGCAGGGCAGGGCTGCAGCTTGGGGGTGGATTCGACAGGAGGGATGACTGGCACACGTGCCCAACACCAAGAGGCACGC
The DNA here is from genome assembly GCA_008086735.1 of Cheirogaleus medius. NCBI lineage: Eukaryota > Metazoa > Chordata > Mammalia > Primates > Cheirogaleidae > Cheirogaleus > Cheirogaleus medius. The sequence goes on along the minus strand of VBSM01000729.1, from coordinate 10,889,469 downwards.
AGCAAGGGGAAGGGAATGCCTGCCCCTGTCACCATTTTGGCACCACGGGAGGGTCCGGGGAGGGCGCCACCTGAACTAACTCTTCAGTCCCACGCCCAGTAAATTATGACTCGGGGTTCTCTCCTGGCAGCAAATTCAATTTGGGCTAGAGGGAGCCCATAGCTGGGGCAGGCAATTTGTAGCAACGTCAGATAGGAGGGCTTGAATGTGCAAGAACAGCCACAGGGTCCTTTGAGAGAGTCAAAAGGAAAGGGCAAAAAAGCCTCCCCAGACTGACTTTTTGTAAAGAAGAAGGACCTTGAAAGGAACATTGTCCAAAATTGCAAAGGGCTCTAGGTGGCAGGAAGCCTCCAGGAAAGCAAATCATTTTTTTAAGTCCAGGATTCAGACAGTGAAGGAAGAGCCCACTGCCTCCAAATATCCCCACAGGATGTTGGTGCTTTGAGATAGGAGTCTGCCAACCTCCTCATTTGCCGGCAAATTAATAAACTCATCTTTCCTTCTTAAAAAAAAAATAAAAATTCTGGTAGCTTCAAGTCTGGTAGGGATCAGACTGAAATATACAAAAACATATTGTGCTAAGTTCTTCCTTCCCTTAATTTAGGAAAAGCTTTGAACAATGAACTTATCCTTCTCTTCAACTATAGGCCTTTAATAATGATCTATTCTACTAAGTTTTACATATGTTAGAAACAGAAAAAAATGCATAATTATATTTAAACCTACAAAATTCTCTTAAATTTAATACAAATAATTTATGTGAACCAACTATTTTGCTCTTTACATGAAATTGAAAATAGAAAACATCTATCTTTAGAGGCTACTAGAATACATCATTTCAGAATCATCTCTTTAATAACTCACTGCCTGATTTTTCATGGGTTACTTCATTTCCCAGGCCTCTTTCCTTTCAAATGCAAAATGGGGAGACTAATACCTTCTCTGTCTACTTCACAGGGGAGATGAGAGGAAATTGTGGATAGAAAAGAGGCTAAGAAAAAACTAGTAGAGGTATAGAAATGAGAAAAAAGCAGTTTGCTATATATAGGGATGCTGGGGTTCATTCTTTATTTCCAAGCAGCTTTCAAATTATATAATTCACATGATTCCAGGCACATAATTCTGAGTGAGTCTGAGCCATTTCTTTTGGATTAGACACAAGCTTTGTGTAGTTTCTATGCTAGAAATGTGCAGGACAGCATTTCTGTGAGTGTATAAGGTTTAGGATATGCAGATTTGCTGAGATATCAGGAGTTGAAACCTGGTGGAGATTTCTCATCCACTAAGGCAGAGAGGTGACAGATGGCAGGTGGTGGGCGGTGGCGGCTAGGATAGTGCCATGTCCTAGCCTAATGCTTGGGAACACAAAGTGTGTTGGGGTCCCAGGTTTGGTGCTTCATTAGACATCAGAGAACTCAGCATAAAGTTGAGGCTGTGATTTATTACAGTTGAAGGGAACAAAGCAAAATTAGCAAAAGGCTCTGGGGAAATATCTGGAGGCAACTGGTTATAAGCTTCAAGAGTCTGTCCGAGTAGAGTCATGCAGGATGCACTTAATTCCCCAGCAACGAGATGAGACAACACATGTAAAATGTTGTCCACCAGGGAAGCTCAATAGAGACTCAATGCCCAGAGTCTTATGTTGGGGGCTGGTTATATGGTCACACTCTTGGTCACCGTCTGCCCAGCCGGTACCACATTGTACAAACATTAGACATAGCGAGCCTTTCTTATCAGGAAATGGTGGGGACTCTGCTGAAATCCAAGTTCCAGATGACAGCCAAGGTGCAACCTTGCAAGCAGGCCTTTTGAAGAATAGCATTCTCAGGTCTACAGTGTTAACTCTTTTAGGCACACACAGATGTAAATAAGTAATTGCAATATAGTAGGATACATGCAATGATTGATTCATCTGGCTAAGCTTTATTGACCCACTGAAGGGTGGGTAGGAGTGAATAAATTAGAGACGGTAGCTGTACTTTGTCACACTCAACTCAGCACCTCAATACTCCCTGCCCCTCCACTGACAAAGTACTTTGCCTGTGAAAAACTCTGTGGCTAGGCTCCAGATTTCTCCTTCCAGCCTCCATCCAGAACCCACTGCACATCCTGAGGGCTCTGCTTTCCATCTGGCATATAACTTCTTCCTGTTTAGCCCCTTAGGTAAGCGTTACGGGCTACTCCTCTGTTTGACATGACCAGATTCTGGCTTGGCCCCAGACGCCTTCTGGCCAGTTCTGCCCCATCCCTACCCCGGCTACAATGCCCGGTGCCCACATGTCATCTGTCGTCTTTGGCCCTCTTGTCCATTTGAGGAACTACACCCTTCCTGGGTGAAGCCTGATTACTCCGCCTTCCCCCTTCCCTCCATCAGTGACCTCAAAACCATTCAGTTTCTACCCACAGCCTCTGGCTAATTTTCACACTACAGCAAAAAGCCCAGGAGTTGGTAAGAGCTTTGAACTTCAGCTTTCTCTACCTTCCCTTCTGGAATCTTCTTATGCAGGAACTCTGTGTGCTGTCACTGAGTGCAACCAGTGCCTTCAGCATCTCCACAGCTCCTGTGCCCACTGCCCTTGCTCATACTGGAGAGACTTACCGGTGACCTCCAAACCCTGCCCTCTCTCCTCTTTTAGGTTTTGTTGTATCAAAAGCACCAAGCTCCACATTTACAGAATTCAAATTGGAGATTTGAATGTACAAAGGCCACATACCTTGTTTTCTAGGTCCCCAAATCAGCAAAAGTAACAAAGAGGTAGAGGTAGTGACATTTGGACCTCCTAATAATTTTAAGCAACCTGTTCAGCAACCCAGACAAGGAATCACAAAAGTCAACTTTCTCCCCCTCACCCCGTCACCCACAGCCCCAGGCAATTCAGACATCCAGAGGTTCCTGGGAACTCCCTCGCATCCGTGTCAGTTCAGGCCCAATTTTCCCACATAGTGACATGAATGGCAAGTGCAAGGAAAAGCCGCCAAGAAATGAAGCCCACGAGGCAGTTAAGAGCCAGGTCTGGCAGTGACTGCCGAGACACAGGCACGTAGGAAGACAAGACGCCTGATCAGACTTGTATTTCAGGAAGCTGGAGGTGGACAGATGGAGATTGAGTCTGGAGGCAAGAGACGAAAATAAGAATTTTTGTAATAATCTTTTAAAAAGGTGGTGGGGTTTCAACTAGATCCAAGGCAGTGAGCATCAAGTGGAGGAGATACATGTGAGGATTATTAGGAAGAACAAATCACCGGGACCGGGGAATGGGGGTTGGACAGTGCGGGAGCGGAGCTCGGGGTCAGGGCTTGGGCAGAAGCCCCAATGGGATAAAGAGCACAGCAGAGGGATGCTGGATCCGAACAACCTCATACCATAGCTTCCCCTTCACCTTTCCTCTCCACCTGAAGGGACCTCACTGGGTTTCGTTTTGTTTTGTTTTTTCCTTTGAAGGTCCAGAAATGGCCTTGGTGTGTCTGACAGACTTCCAGGCGCAGGCCCGAGAGCGGCTCTCTAAGTCGTCTTGGGATTTTATTGAAGGAGGGGCTGACGACGGCATCACGCGGGACGACAACATCGCAGCGTTCAAAAAGTCTGTTCTTCTGTATCCTGTGTATTGTTAAGCTAACGTGCACTGACTGAGAGATCCTTGGACAGTAGTAGTCCTGGTTTCTGCCTCCAAAAAAAAAAAAAAAAACACCCCCAGAATATTTCAAATATAATAATGTGGCTTTTTGTTGTTTTGTTGTTTTGCTTCATTTGGGGGGAGGAGGAAAGATGGATAAAGAGAGAATTTATCTTAGGACCAGCACAAGGGAGTCACCCTCCCTCTGCTTCCCAGCAACTTTGCAACCTGACAGGACGAGACATGAGACGCAGGATGAGGAGTTGCTCAGGCAGGGAGGAGAAGCCTGCCAGGTAGGCCTAGATCTCCTGAGTTCCTAAAGCCACCGCTCTTGGAGGAGAAAGTGTAAAACAGGAGAGAGGACTCAGATTTAGAGGCAATATGAAGATCCAAGGAGCCTTAGGGACGATAAGAGATTGATTCAAGGGAGGAGAGTTGGACTGGAAAAGCAGGAGACAGAGCATCGGTCAACCAGCAGCTACCCACAGGCCAAGGCTGGCCCACGAGCTAAAGATAGTGTTTTTATTTTAAAATGGTTGAGGAGTGGGGGGAGTCAAAAGAAGAAGAAGGACTTGAGAAATGTAAAATGATATGAAATTCAATTTTTTTATATTCTGTTGTTTTAGAGACAGGGTCTTGCTCTGTCACCCAGGCTAAAGTGCAGAGGCCCGACCATACCTCACTGCAGCCTTGAACTCCTGGGCACAAGAGATCCTCCCACCTCAGCCTCCTGAGTAGCTGGGACAACAGGCACGTACCACCACGCCCAGCTAATATTTGTTGTTGTTGCTTTTGGAGAGATGGGATATCACTATGTTGCCCAGGCTGGTCTCGAACTCCTGGCCTCAAGTGATCCTCCTGCCTCGGCCTCTTGAAGTGCTGAGATTACAGGCAAGAGCCACTGTGCCCAGCCTGAAATTCAAATTTTAATGTTGATAAATAAAGTATTTATTGAAACACAGCCATGCTCACAGTCATTTACTATTGTCTATGGCTGGTTTTGTGCTACAACAGCAGAATTGAACAGCTGTGACAAAGACTGAAATATTTACTATCTGGCCCTTTATGGGAAAAGTTTGCTGACTCCTGTGATAGCAAGGTCAGGAGAAAACTGAAAAATGGGATACAAAGTGAACACTATATTCTACATTTTTGTATTTAATTAGTACTATACTAGGCACTTTAAACGATTCATCTCATTTTGTTTTCAGAAAACTATTAGGAAATTTGGATTATTATTCCTATTTCACAGATGAAGTAACTCAGGCTAACTTACTCTAGTTTGCACAATTAGTATTTTCAGAAAATTTTTCTAAGTTTTTGTACAGAAATAACAATAACATTTTGTAAAAAACAGAAATGTTTTGACCCTGAGGCTAAGGCATCCTCAGGGTCTTAAAAGTGTGTTTTATATATTTATTATCTGTGAATTCTCTTCCCTTCTCCTAAAGCAGTATTTATGCCAAATCATTTTTTTTTTTTTTTTTTTTTTTTTTGAGACAGAGTCTCACTCTGTTGCCCGGGCTAGAGTGCCGTGGCATCTGCCTAGCTCACAGCAACCTCAAACTCCTGGGTTAGAGCAATCCTTCTGCCTCATCCTCCCGAGCAGCTGGGACTACAGGCATGCGCCACCATGCCCAGCTAATTTTTTTATATATTTTTAGTTGGCCAATTAATTTCTTTGTATTTTTAGTAGAGATGGGGGTCTCGCTCTTGCTCAGGCTGGTCTCGAACTCCTGACCTTGAGTGATCCACCCACCTCGGCCTCCCAGAGTGCTAGGATTACAGGCGTGAGCCATCCATCATGCCCGGCCTTGCCAAATCTTAAAATGAATTAGCTGCTAGCAAAAAAGTTATGATCACTCTCTGGGATTTGTCCTCTTTCAGTGATCTTTTCTTACTTTCTGGAGACTTGTTTCTAACTGGAGAGGAAACTCCTTCCTACCTGTTCTTTTCCTTTCCAGTCCTTGCTATGATGCATCCAGTACTGAGAGACTGGTAGGGAGGTGCAGCTCAAAGACGCAGACCTCCTACAGAGCCGGGCCGGGGCAGTGTGGACCGTGTGCGCATGAGCAGCTCAGAGAAGGCTGGTGAATGCAGAAGAGGGTATTGGGAGCGGCTTCCTGGAGAGGAGCCTCCTGCTGGATCCACACTGCTTATCCAACTCTCAGCTAACTGAACCCACCAAGGTTTCAGGGGACCCAGTCTAGTTTAGACCTGCACCAGGAATCAGGGGGCCCTAGCCCCAGACAGCACCTCCATGCTGACGGGTCTTCCCACCAATACAACATCTCTTTGTTGCCTAGCACAGAATCCGCCTCCGTCCCCGGTACCTGAGAGACGTGTCGGAGGTAGACACCAGGACCACAATCCAAGGGGAGGAGATCAGTGCCCCAATCGGCATCTCCCCGTCAGGGTTCCAGTGCCTCGCCTGGCCCGACGGGGAAATGAGCACAGCAAGAGGTATGAGCCACGCCACCTCGAGGCCCCTTCCCCAGAGGTCTAGAAATACGCAGCAGGCTTTCCTTAGGGCAGGAACAGGGAGCCCCAGGGTTTCTCTCTAGAAGGGCCTAGGGACAGCAATCTGGTTGACATTAAGGAAGGAGGGAAAGGGAATGCTTAAAACTATGGGTGTATAACATTTCACCTAAGATTGAGACAGCATCCATTTTTCCTAATAAACGATCATTAGACTGGGAGAGAGGCCACAGATAAATAGGAAGGTGTTAAAATCCCACCAAGGCATCCCTCAGAAGAGGGGTGCCGACCCCTTTGACTCATACTGTCTGTGAGGTAAGGGATGCTTAATGTGGCCCCAGAGGTAGGCCTCTCTTTGGCCCCTTCTGGGCCAGGGCTGGGGCTGAATGGTGAGTCTCTGAATTTAGAATGAGGAAAGAATCATGACATCAGGTCTTAACACAAGGCCCTGGCAATTGCTCTTACCCACATATTCCATTATCCTTCTCAATGGACCTTATCATCTTGTTTGACAAAAAGTTTCTGGTTAGGTTATGTCTCCTTCTTAGTAAATCCCATTCTCTCCCCACATCCTCCACCATCATCAATAATAATAATTATAGAAGAGAAGAGAGGGGGCTGAAAGGACTCTCGGGACTCCTTTGTAATCTTTACTCTAGGTCAAGTCTGTTTTTGTGAGTTGCTCATGGCTTCCTTGGGGTCCCTTCCTTTGACTCTGTGACGTAGGAAGCAGTGAATCCAAGGATTTTGGAGCTGAAAGTGACATCCCTCTTGATGAGGTTAGGAAACAGGTCTGTCTAGGTTGAACTCTGAATAGCCTATATGAATATCACCAGTTTACTAAATTTTACAGTTGAATGTGTCATTTGGGGGTGGGGTAAAAGAATGGAGTATCTCCTGTTGACATGAAGAATTGAAAATATTAATTTTTGATTAGGCCAAATTCTCTGTCCCTGGGTTGTAGCGTGCCAGTGACAATAACCTGTTGGAGAATCCCACTGAAATGATTAAATTAGGAAACAAGAAATATGCAACTTAGCAGAAGCAGCTTCAATATGCCCACCATCATCATCATCAACCTCATTATCACCAGCATTCATACATCACTTTGCAATTTAAAGAATGCTTCCCTATCAAGTATCTTATTTAATTGCCCCACAATTCTAAAGACAGGTGTTATTATTGCCTTCATTTTACAGATACAGGAAATGAGAGGCTCAATGACACATAGCAAAGAAGTGGTAGAACTAACATTCTTCTAATTACAGATATCATGCTTTTTCCACTACAAAGTTCAGGCTTCTCCCCTGGAATTACATTCCCTCATCCTCTGCCCTCTCTAACTCTCTTCTGCTTCATTAGGTATTCATAAGAAGCCCACTTTCCTGTCTGAAGGCTGTAACACACCCAACGTGGTTCTGAAGGCTAAATGACATCTCCAACTGGAAATATTTTATTAGGAATATAGGCTTTGTATGACAGATTATACAGAGGAGGACCCAAACAGCTTTAGGCCTCTCAGTCTGATCAAACCACCTCCCATCCCTGCCCTACAGGCAAGTAGGTTGAAGTTAAGCTTTATCTGCACTCACAGGGCAAGCTAGCCAGAGACCACACAGACGCCCAGGGCTTCTTACCCCAGTCTAGATGCCTTTGCCCTCCACCCTGAGTCGTGTCATTGCTTTGCAGCCGCCCAAGCAGCCAAGGTCTGCTACATCACCAGCACATACTCCAGCTGTGACTTTGAAGATATTGTTGCTGCTGCTCCAGGAGGCCTCCGGTGGTTCCAGCTCTATGTGCAACCAGACCAGCAGCTGAACAAACAGCTGGTCCAAAGGGCAGAATGCCTGGGTTTCAAAGCTTTGGTAATCACAGTGGATACACCCGTAACTGGCAACAGGCGACATGACATTCGAAATCAACTGGACTTGCAGAAGAACTTAATGCTAAAAGATCTTCGATCACCTAAAGAGGTAGGAAAGATGCCAGAGTCAACAGGCAGGCATTACAGGAGGCAAATTTCCTTCCCCCTTTCTTCTTTTCCTCCTTTCTTTCTTTCTACAAGTATTTATTGTGAGCTTGCTCTGTGCCAGACACTGGGGGTGCAGCAGTTCAAAAAGCAGATCTGGTTCCCGATCCCCAGAGCTTCCAGATAAGCAGAACATAAGACCAAATGTCCTCACCCCTGTGGCTGCCCAACCTTTTAACAGAAGTGTTCTGGCCAGAGCTGGATGCTGAGAAATGGAAAGGCCATAGAAAGGATTTTTGCATGGAATAGGTGAGTAAACTAAAGAAGTTCATCCAACATGTTCTACTTTATGGCACACTTAGAAAATGATCATTTTGGATGGCACAGGTAGATAAACTGACTCTCTGAAGAGGATGCTCACAGCCAAGGCAACTGGCTAGCCTGTCTAGCCAGCCCAGGTCCCACTCTGCTGCCGTGAAGACTGAGGAGTCAGTATCTCTGCACATCTAGAACTTATTTGTGAAACAACAGGGTACTGTAGCACATCTGTTTGGAATCTCTGAACGAGGTGACTACAAAGGAAACTTTCCCCCATTAAAATCCTACCATTGAGTGGCATGGAGTGCCCCAGAGAGAAAAAGCCATGTTGAAATTGAATCCCTTGGCTGCAGTAGATATAGTAAGGTCAACCTTTTCAGCAATGGGCAGCTATGATACCCAGTCAGGTGGCTCAGCAGTTATACTCATTAACCACAAATTGGCCTTGAGGTTAAAATATTTATCCAGATCCTAAAGGCACACTGAGATCTATAAATATTTGGATACATGGTAAGCCAAGGGCAAACAGTAGGTAAGATTATTGAAACATTGCTTAGTTCTTATCGTCCTGTGCATATCTGAACCCTAACACATCACACTGACCCATAAATGCATTTCCTTATCTATCTCATGTACTGTACTCTGAATTCTTTTAAAGAAGAGAATGTGTCTTCTTTGTGTTTGTGTCCCCAGACCCTAGCATAATTATTGAGCAGCCACATGATTAATGGTTAATGAATAAGCAGTTGAAGTAGAAATCCTTTTATATAAATTTTGTTAAGAAAAGGAGCTAGAAGCATTGCTGGATTCTTTTGCTTCTCTCTCAAGCTTATAAATGGCAACTCTCCAAATGTGTCTCCTCTTTGGAATGGGTCAAACAGTCTTGTAGGAGTTGAGAACTAAAGTTCCCTTTTTATTCCCTACAGAGAAATTCAATACCTTGTCTCCAGACATCTGGTGTTAGCAAATCTCTCTGCTGGGATGATATCTCCTGGTTTCAGAGCATAACCCGGTTGCCCATCATCCTTAAAGGGATTTTGACAAAGGAGGATGCAGAGTTAGCTGTGAAGCACAATGTCCATGGCATCATTGTTTCCAACCACGGTGGGAGGCAGCTTGATGAGGTTCCCTCTTCAGTAAGTAGGATGACTTCAAAGGGGTGTGTTTTCATGAGTGCTGTGTGTGTGTGTGTGTGTGTCTACACTAAGGTACTCGATGAAATCTGGGCACCTTTCCTCCTCCCATACAATATACATTGGTATATACTTATGAATTTTAAGGACCTTTAATCATTAATAATAGCCTAGCATGTACCAGGCTATTTTTACAAACTTTACATATGTCATCTCTAAGTCTCATGCCAATGCTGCAAGATGGGTGTTATTATTTCTGTTTCACAGATGGGGATACTAGAGTTTAGAGACATTAAGTAACTTGTCCAAAGTCACATAGATAATAAGTGGTTAATGTGGAATTGGATAAGAAAGCTGTTCCAAAAGCACCACCAAGGTCTCCTGCCTTCTGGAAGAGGTGTTCAGTTTCAAACTTGCATAACTGCATGGATTGTAACTTCCTATTTTCCCCTCTGACACATCCCAGGAAGAAACAGTGTTTCACTTAAGCAAAAGTAATAAATAACCATCTTTCACAGTAAAATTAAAACATGTACTAAGGAATATTTCACTAAAATCTATTATGGCCTATAATTTTTTCCCCCTAACTCATGAATTTATGTCCATATGATAGATGGAGTTTGGAGGGAAGAAAATGAGAAAAAAGAGGATAAGGAAAAAATCTTTAAATCTAAAAAAAATCTAAAAAATCTTTAAATTGGAATTAGTTTTTGATTTATCTTCAGGGAGGTATATTAATATTTCTGTAAAAGTTCTATTGCTGCTTGACTTGTTTTGAGAAAGAGAAATAAGGTTTTTTCCTCTTAAGTTTTATTGACCTTGTTACTGTATAAGTAAAACATTTTCACTGCACATAAATGATAAAACATACATAAACAAAAATAAAAAGATAAAAATCACCCCTAATTTCATCACTATCACTATATCAATATTTTGGTAATTGTTGTCATTAACTTTCTAATGCAAATATAATTTTTTGTGCTTAAAAAAACTATGAATGATGTTTTGTAATTTCTTACTTTTACTTAGCAATATATTAAGAACAACTTTTTGTTTCAACATTTATGCTCTTCTTATATTTAATAGTGTGTAACATGAATGGTCAATTTATATAACCAGCCTCCTACTGTGGAAGATCTGTATTCCTTCTAATCTTTCACTATTTTAAATGGTGTATTAGTGACTACTCTTAAAGCTAAAATCTTTAGCACTTTCTCAATTACTTCTTTAAGATAAATTCCAGGAATTAGAAATGCTGCCTTATCCAGTTTGTACATTCGGAGACTTGTGATGCTGGGAGGCGTAAGGTGCCAATCACTCACCTCCTCCTCTGCGCCAGGCTCTCAGTGGTTGAGAACAGGTGGAGGAATGGCAGGACCACGTGGAGAGCAAGGAGCAGCCTTCAGTGTGGCTCCCTGGTGAAAGCTGGATTAAAGGGTATAAGTCAGACCTCCTACTTCCCATCCCAACTCACATGCTGAGCTCTCTAACCCAACCCCTGCCAGCGTGTCCACAGCCACCTCTCACATGTCCAGTAATTGGCAGGACAGAGAATGCAAGAGCACATAGCAGGCCCTGTCCCAACTGTGCTTACTACATACATAGGAGCAGAAAGCAGCAAAGAGCCCACCAGTGACAAGCAGCAGACAGGGTAGAACATAGGCTTTTAAAAGAAAACGAATAAAAACATTATGCATTAGGTGTCAGATTTTCATTAATCAATTTAGCTAGCCTTGCTCCCTTGGGAGGACTGAGAAATAAGTGGAGAAAGAAGACTGATTCTCCCAACGTGCTTCCTCAATAGAGAGTGAGTATTGGCTAAGGCAGGAGCCTGAGAGAGAAGAATTTCTCCTACCCCTTTAATGCTGATCAACGTGTGGTTTTCCTAAGTATTTGGCTGAACATCCAAACCCAGACTCAGCCAGCAACAGCGCCAAGATTAGCATGAGGCTAGTGAGGTATTCACTTTAGGCTCAAAAGTTAAGAAAGTGCCAAGAAAAACTTAGGAAGGTAAATAATATTTGAATGCATTATTTTAAAAATGTAAATCAATACAAAAATCCATTGTGAACAAAATGTCAACATTTTAAATAAAGATAGAATCCGCCCCTGCATTTATATAACCCTGCCTCACCTTTCCCTAGTCCTGGCCCTGGGTCCAATAAAACTACTCATAAAAGCAAGCCCCAGCTCACAGGTCAGAATTTTCCATTTGATTTTTTTTAAACATTGCATTCAAATATCATTTGAGTTTTTTTGGCATCCCCTAAATTTTGTGCCTGAGGTAAGTGCCTCACTCCCCTCGGGCTGGTGTCAGCCCTGTGAGGGGTGACACTTTTTGAAAGAAGCCCCCACTTCTATGAGGCTTCACATCCAACGTTGTCTTTGTGCTTCCTCCTGGGACCCAGGGAAAGGATAAGTCAGCTGTTGTCCCCAGAAGACTAATGAATGTCCTATTTGGACCTATTAAAAATTAACTCTGAGGCCATACTGCACCCTAAGCTGAAATTCTCTCCCTACTCTATTTCTCAAATTATTGTCATCTCCACTGTCCAATATGGCTTACTAAAAGAATGTTTACACATGCATTGTTTTCATAATATCATGAAAATATTTCAAATAATACCATGCCTGGACTATAAAAATACCCCTTATTTGGACCTGAATTCCCTCCAGTTATTATATGTAAATTCAAAACATAGTCAATTCCTCCCCTCCACCTGTAAATTAATTCTTTTTTTTATTTTTTTCAAGAACTGGTTCCATAGTATCCACCTGCAAATTAAAGTAAGAAGTGCTTTCCTCCCTAGTTTCTTATTCTGCTCAGTCTCAGACAAAGGATCTCAATCAGGTAGAATAATGATGGATTCCTTTGGCAGCGAAAGGCTCCCTACAGCTGAATTTCAACTCCTCTCCTCTGGCCATCCCTCAGAGAAGCACAGGCAGGAACCCAGAGGCAGCTCCAGAACTTCCTGCAGGAGGGTCCTGCTATCACTCCTCTTTACAGACTTGGAGGTGCCCAGAAAAGCATAGATCAGCCTGGGGCGCACCCTAGGTGGCCCAGACCTAGTGACCTGTGTTAATGGAAAAAAAGCCAAACTCTGTAAAATAATTTTAAAGAAATTTATTCTGAGCCAAATTTGAGGACCATGACCCAGAGTCACGCTCAAGAAGTCTTGAGCAAGTGGACTCTCTGTGGTTGGGTTATAGTTTGGTTTTATACATTTCAGGGAGACAGGGATTACAGGTAAAGTCATAAATCAATACCTGGAGACATACATTGGTTTGGCCCGAAAAGGTGGGCCATCTCGAAGCAGAGGCTTACAGGTTATAGGTGGGTTTAAAGATTCTTTGGCTTATAATTGGTTAAAGACATGCAGCTTTGTCTAAAGGCTTGGAATGTTTTAACCTAAGGAGCTGTTAATCAGAAACAAGCCACTGGACATATATTTGCTGTGTACATTGAAGACCTGCAGGTTTGTCTTGCATACCCTTTGGCCTGTTAATGGGTTGCAGAGGATGTCCCCAAGAAGGGAGGGGGGCATGATGAGCCATGTCTGACCTCCTTCCTCCTGGTAGGCAATTTAGTTTTAGGATATTCCTTTGGCCAAGATTCAAGTGGCCTTTGGCCACTTCTTACTTTAATTTGCAGGTGAATACTATGGAACCAGTTCTTGAAAAAAATTAAAAAAAGAATTAATTTACAGGTGGAGGGGAGGAATTGACTATGTTTTGAATTTACATGTAATAACTGGAGGAAATTCAGGTCCAAATAAGGGATATTTTTATAGTCCAGGCATGGTATTATTTAAAATATTTTTATGATATTATGAAAACAATGCATGTGTAAACATTCTTTTAGTAAGCCATCCAATCAGTCAGCTGGTGGTGGGGAGCCTTAAGATTTTATTTTAGTTCATACCTGGAATTACAGAGGCAAGTTAAGAGACAAAGTCCAGTGGAGAAATCAGGCCAAAGTGATAAGCCCCTTCTATTTTGCCTTTCAAGGGCTTAAACTTCACTTTTACAATGCTGTTGCTCCAGCGCTATCTCACTGCACAGATAAACATAAGGCACTCAGGGACAAGTCAGTCAAGTGGTGCAAAGGAAATGACGTGCAGCCCCATTTCCCAAGTCAGGTTGCCCTCTAGACACTCAGGCCAAAAAGACTTAGTTCCTTAGCAGTGGAGCACTTTCCTAGCTGTGCTACCCTAGAGACAGAGAGGACAGAAGAAAATTAAAAGTAAAAATGTTGTTTGAAAAGAAGCATGTTAAAGCGAACATTATAAATGAAAAACATCCCCTTTAGGAAGTAAAGAGGGACCAAACAGTTCTTCCAACCTGTAGACAATTGAGTCAGAGGGAAGCTAGACTCGAGTCAAAGCAGAAAACGGCAGGGGGGAGAGCCCAAAGAGACACCCCAGATCCCAGCAATGTGGCCGCAGCTGCCGTGGATCAGCGCCAGCAGCCTCAAGCACGGGAAGGAAGAAACCCTCCAGGCCTCCCTCCAGCCTGGAGTCCTGGTCCTACCCCATGCTGAGAGTCAAACCAGAAAGCCCCCAACCTGTGCGTATCTCCTTTCCAGATTGATGCTTTGACAGAAGTGGTGGCTGCCATAAACGGGAAAATGGAAGTGTACCTAGATGGTGGGATCCGAACTGGCAACGACGTGCTGAAGGCTCTGGCCCTGGGGGCTAAGTGCATCTTCCTTGGGAGACCGATCCTATGGGGTCTTGCCTGCAAGGTGAGAGTGGAATGCGGGAATCAACTGAAAGCTTCTCCCTCGTTTCCATGCTTTTCTGTGGGTCACCCTCCAAGCTTAGCCATTTTTCAAGGTGCCAAGATTCCCGCAGGACAGTCACACCTCACCCACATCTCCATACCTCCTCAGAAGCATGTTGCAGACTTAAAATAGCTCTTACCCCTCCCTTTTTCTCTGTGCTTTTCTTTATTCCCACCGTAATTCTAACTTCACAGATAGCCCCCATCCTCCCCACCACTGCTCTGACTACATCTAGAATTTATACTCAGCTGATGGTCAGAATGTTCCTTCATGGCTCTTTTTGTCTCTCTCTTTCTCTGTCTGTCCGTCTGTCTTGGGAGCAGGGTGAAGATGGTGTTAGAGAAATTTTAAACATTTTAAAAAATGAGTTCCACACTTCCATGACCCTTGCAGGTAAGGTTTTAAAGGTTTTTCCTAATTTGGAGCTTAAAGTATTATAGGAGGGCTAATGAACACGAACAGCAACCCTTTCTTCTCACTAAGCCTTTCCCAACTTGGTAGCTGTCCAGAAGAGAGAACAGGGAAAACATATCTGAGACAAAGATTAAGCACTATTCTGTGCTCAGTGGAATCTCAAAGCCCTCTTCTGGGTCATTCTCAGTTCCGGAAAGGATTACCTCCTGCTCTGAATTCCTGCTTCTGCCAAATTTACTTATTCCATGCCTGCTGCTTCTGTCCACTCCTGTCAACCTGGGCATGAAACTCAACCCTTTCGTATGTCTCTAGGTTTAGGAAAAGACCCTCTCTCATTAGTTACATTTTTATAGATAATACATTTTGCCCAAGTTATGGTGCATACAACATAGATATGGAAAGAACTTCCAGTTAAACATTATACAGGCTGTTATTACATTTTTCAGCCTTCTTACTGCCTGCTCGGGCCCACAACACCCCAGCCCACACCATTATGCTAGCTCTTCTTTCTCCCTTCTCTTTTTACTTCTTATCTGGAGTTACCCTCTTCAATCCCTGTGTCCACTCTCAGCTACGGCCTTCATTTTGCATATTAACTAAGATCTTCTGCTAAAGAAGAGTCTTTTCTCTTGGCAGAATGTTTCCTTAGAAGGTAGCTGTTACATGGAATACTCACTCATCTCTTCCACTGCCCCTCAGTCATATTGCTCCCTAAGAGATTCTTCCCCCATCCCGGAGCCTCAACAGCACTGAGATAAAGATCAAGGATGTCTACTGTACACAAGCGTGGATTTAAAAATGCTAAAAGGGTTTTTACATTTTTACCTTGACATTTTGATATGACTGTGTTCAAAGATGACGTGGGCACAGGCTCATAAAGTAATTCCCAGTGCAAATCAGAATTACATTACTTATTTTCTATAGACACTCTTTTATCAGAGTGAGTACAAAAACTCAAGCCAGGGTTGTTCCCATTGGATCGACCCATAGCCATGATGGGAGGGGTTGCTGGTGTTTTAGAGAAATGAGCTTTGTAACTGCCTTGTTCTTTTAGGCTGCCGGTCGATTGCTGAGATCAGTCGGAACCTGATCCAATTCTCCAGATTGTAAGGAAAAAGAGCTAATAACCAGACTGCTGAGGTTGTTCACAGGAGGAAGACAAACTCACAGCATGGTGTGCAATACCACCCTGCCTGAGTCCATCCAATGAAGTGGCTCATGCCTTGTGCCCTCAAACCCTCCACCCCTGTGCTTCAGGCCCTCCAAACCCATCTTCCTCATATATCCCAGGCTCTTCTTTGCTTTGGTGACTTTTATATGTTGTTCTCTTACCTAAAATCCTCCTCTGAAATAAAATATCTCAAAAGGGTAGATCAACAGTGGCTGAAACAGCTATTGGGTTATGTTATTTACATACCCTACGTATCTCTATGAAATAGCTACGAAACTTTGCACTCTGGACAGAAGAGCTATGTATATAAAACATTCCCAACAAAAACCACAATCTCTATCTATCAAACAGTGCGGCACAGGCCAACCAGATGAAAGGAAAGGAAAGCTAGTGTCGTTAGAATACTTAGAAGAGTAGTGAATACTTTGCAGAACCCTGATCTTTGAAAAGAGGCTCAGGAGCCTAAGTCTGATGTCCTTGTTAATGGGTTGGTAAAAGGAAAAGGGATCACAGTGTCGGACCCTAACATTTTATTCAGGTCTCAAATTGGCCCCTGCATTGGTGGGCTGATAGTTTGAGGCCAAGGAAAGGTGTTTAATTTAGCAGCAAGGATGGAGTGCTTGTGTTGGATGTTTAGGGACATACTAAGAAAGTGCCATGTCTAGGGACAACTGTTCAGCTGACATAGCAGTCACAGCTGCATTGTGGGACAGGAGGCCTACATGGACCATGGGCCTCGAAGATGACCTTCATCACACTGACCGGCTAGCAGCATATGTCTTCGAAAAGACGGAAGCTTCATGTTTGTGCTGCTGTGACAAAATATCTGAGACTGAAATGAGCACATACTTTTAGCTGCGCTCCTTCCTAAATGCCACCAACATATCAAGAAAGGTGTTTTAAAATATAAAAAAAAAATCTGAGACTGGGAAATTCACAAACAACAGAAATTTATTCCTCACCATTCTGGAGGCTGAAGAGTCCAGGACCAAGGCACCAGCAGGTTCCATGTCTGGTGAGAGCCTCACCTCTGCTTCCAAGGTGGCCCCTTGTTGCTGCACCCCCCAGAGCAGATGAACACTGTGTCTTCACATGGCAGAAGGGAGGCAAGGGGCTCACTGGCTCCCTTAAGCCTTTTTTTAAGGTTGCTAATCCTATTCATGAGGCCTCCTGAAGGCCTCACTTCTTAATTGGTGATTAAGTTTCAACATATGAATTTGGGGGGACACATTCAGACCATACAACTTTATAAGATCAAGAGGAATATGGGACAAGGCTGACCTTGGTGTGGCCTAATGCATGCACTGCTGCAAGGGACTTGGGGGATTTTTTTTTACTTTGATTCACAGAGCCAAGGCCAGAGACATGAAAGAACAGAAGAACAAATGAAAGTCTAAAATATTCATGGTCATGACCTAGGATGTCACAGGAACTTATGGCACACTGACTAATGTCTGTTCCATGTGGTGCAATGACCTTTAAGAAAAATAGCAAAAAGAAAGTTTTGAGATAATATAGATTCAGGGACTCTGGAAACAAATTAAAATTAACTGTCCCAGTTCTTCACCAGTAAATGAGAAAGGAGATATCTTTATTTTGGTCATATTGGATAGTTTTTACTAGGTAAATATAGGCTTTCTCAACAAAGTGCTAAAGAGCTAAACTAATTGCAGGGATTAAAGTCTGAGAAATATTCTGTTACCCAGAGGTCCACAAGAACATGGCCTCAGACAGTGGACAGACTCATGAGAGAACTCTACCACTAGCCACTTCACAGAGCATGGCCCATACCTAGACAGACTTGGCTGTCCTCTGGCCTCTTCCCCAGCCGTCACGCCCCCACACCCACCAGGGATCAGCACCACAGATGGTGGAGCTTGGTGCACTTTCTAGAACTTCATTCCCTGGAATTTCACATCTAGATCATAGAACAATGTCTCAGATACCTTTCATTTGTGTTAAGTCAATAACTTGGGTCTCATTATTCTCCTCATATCAGAAATAAAACGAAAACATCTCAGTGCCAAATTGTTCCTTATGGTTAAATAATAATAATAATAATAAATCAATAGCCTTGGAGATAAGTCTTGAAACCAGAGAAAACATTAGTAGGATAACATGCCCCCCGCCACAGCCACCCCACCACAATCTCATAAATCAAATATTTTTTCATGCTTTCACGCTGGCTAGTGAACATGTTACAAAATTCCCCCCAAGTTTCCCCTATTAAAGGGACATCAAAGCAGGCATAATGGCCTGCTTAAGGTCATCTCTTCAACCCTGAAATCCCCATTGAGGACTTGGTGGAGTCATTCCAGATTGGTTGGAGGTAAAAGTGAAATAAATCATTTTAGCGCATGGTATTACAGCAAGTTGGTGTACAGACAATGGAGTTCATTTACTTTACAAGAAAATATATTAATAGTATAAGTTCTCCCTGCGTACATTTATCTTGGTGAAAATTGTGCTCCTTTTAGGTACTGGACACATGTATGTGTTATTTTTATGTTGCTTTTCCCTCTGGGCTCAGAGGGCTAGATCCAAAATCCTAAGGGAAATGATCAAGGATATTATCAAGATAATGCCAAAAGGCTGTTCTCCATTGCTCAGAAATGTGGAAAACGATGCCTACAGTGACCTGAAGAGATGCATAGTAAATCTCAGAAGAAATCTCTTAACTCTTAAAAATGTCCTACATTGGAATGCAACCTGATATAAAGATAGGCAAAAGACTTGAGCAGACACCTCACCAAAGAGATATACAGATTGCAAAAAAACATATGAAAAGATGCTCAACAAAACATGTCATTAGAGAATTACAAATTAAAACGGAGATACTACTGCATATCTATTAGAATGGCAAAAATCCCAAACACTGACAACACCAAATGCTAGCAAGAATGTGAAGCATCAGGACCCTTCATTCATTACTAGTGGGAACACAAAATGGTACAGCCACTGTGTGAATCAGTTTGACAGTTTCTTATAGAACTAAACATATTCTTACCATATGATCCAGCAATCATGCTCCATGGTAACTACTCAAATAAGTTGGAAACTTATGTCCACACAAAAACCTGCATATTAATCTTTATAGCAGCTTTATTCATAATTACCAAAACTTAGAAGTAGCCAAAGTGTCCTCAGTAGGTGAATGGATAAAGTATGAGACATCCAGACAATGCAATAGTATTCAGTGCTTTAAAAAAATAGAGCTATCAAGCCAGGAAAAGACATGGAGGAAACTTAAATGCATATTACTAAGTAAAAGAAGCCAATAAGAAAAGACTATATAGTGTATGATTCCAACTGTATGACATTCTGGGAAAGACAAAACCAAGGAGACAATAAAAAGATAAGTGGTTGCCAGGGTTAAGGGGCACAGAGGGATGGCTAGGCAGGGCACAGAGAATTTTTAGCTCAGTGAAATCATTCTGTATAATATTATAATGGTGGGTATATGTCCTTATACATTTGTCAAAACCCAGAGATTGAACAAGCCCAAGAGTGAACCCTGATGTGAACTATGGACTTTGAGTAATGACGTGTCGATGCAGTTCACCAATTGTAACAGATGTACCATTCGGGCAAATGTGCAGGAGTTGATGGAGGGTGGCCAGGGGGGCGGGGGCTGTGCATGGGGGGAAGCGGGGGGAGGCAGCGGGTCCTGTGTGCGAACTCTGTGCTTTCTGCTTAATTTTGCTGTGAACCTAAAACTGGCCTAAAAAAAAAGACTCTTTTTGAAAAATTAAATGATATACTACATGTAAAACACCTGATACATAGTAAAGAACTCAATTAATAGTAAATGTGTTAGAGCTCATATGTAGAGCATCCTATGTACAGGAAGATGTGACCAAGATATGACTCCTTGGTTTGATCTTAACTGATCACTCCTTAAAATAAATTTCTGGAGTGCACTTGCTGGGTCAAGTGTGTGAATGTTTAAAATATTTTTTCAGATACTCACCAGAAATTTGCATCAATTTACACTTCCACAAATCACATGCCTATCTTCCCACACCTTCACCAATATTGGGTAACTTCAGTTATTCTAATATTTGCTAAACTGGTTGTGATTTTCAGACTGGGTTCAGTGAAGGGCTAATGTTCTTTGTAATGCAAGAGAAATCCCCAAGGAGAGAAGGCAGCTTGTTGGGGGATATGACAATCTATTCTCTTTTTTAAAAAAACATTGGAGTTCCCAGAGCCAAAATGGCAAATCACCTACATACCCAATAATAAGAAAATAGTTAAGTGATACATAGTAAATTTGTATGATGGAATAGTGTGTAGTTATAATGTTTTCAAAGAATATTAATGACATGAGAAAACGCTCTTAAATATGGCTGAGTGCCAAAAGCAGGGCATAAAACTTTATCTGTCATTATCTTAACACAATATCCACACAAACACCTCCATAGGCCCATGCAAGAAGATTAAATCACACCAACAAAAAGGTGAGAAGGAAACACACCAACATTTTAACAATGGTTATCTCTGTGTATGATTCTTTACTTTTCTTCTTTGTACTTTTCTCCAGTTTCTAAACTATTTACAATAAAAGGTATAGAGTACTGAAATATGCTATAAACTGGATAAATCTTAAAAATATTATGCTAAGTGACAGAAGCCAGTCAAAAAAGATCAAATATTGCATGAATCCATTTATAGGAAATGCCCAGAATAGGCAAATCTACAGAGACAGAAAGTAGATTAGTGGTTGGGGATTAGGGGAGTGGTTACTCCCCTAGAGCTAGGGGAGTAAAGGTGGGCAGTGGGTAATGACTGTGGAGTGATGAAATACTCTAAAATTACATTGTGATGATAGTTTTACAACTCTGTGGATATGCTAAAAAACCCTTGAATTGTATACTTTAAATGGGTGAGTCATATGGCATATAAATTTATGTAATACAACTGTTTAAAGAAAAAAATAATATATGCATTATGCAGAATGTGATTTTAAAACTTTTTAAAGGGAGGAGGAGAAGGAAAAGAAAGTTGAGAATGAAGACGAAAACTAGAGGATAAATTTGACTTACCAACCAACACTGCTCCAAATCCCTGAATACAACCCAACCTTGAGCAAGACTCAGGGGTAGATGGTATTGAAGTTATCTCCTCATACCTGCTTTTCATTCTAGAATGTCAGCTCTTGAAGGGCAAAGGCTGAGTCTCATTTACCTTGATGCCCCCAGGCCTTAGCACAGGTCCTGCTACAAAGCCAATCCACCATGAATGATTGGTTGTTTGGTTGGTTGGTTTGGGTTTTAGTTTTTTTGTTTTTGGCTTAAAACAACAGAAATTTATTCTCATGGTTCTGGAGGCTAAAAGTCCAAAATCAAAATGTCAGCAGGACCATGCTTTCTCTCAAAGCTCTAGGGAAGAATCCTTCCCTACCTCTTTCTAGCTTCTGAGGATGGCCAGTAATCATTTGCGTTGCATGGCTTGTAGACCCAGCACTCCTATCTCTGCCTCCATCGTCACATGGTATTTTCCCTTTGTGTCTTATTACGAATCCCTGGGTTATCCCCAATCCAGAGCTCCCTTCATCTCCAGAGACCAGTGTGTTCCTGGATAGAGGGGATTTGATGGTGTGGACCCAGAGATTCTTCAAGTCTCGGTTGGAATTCCAGGGTCCACTCATAGTACAGACACAAGGAAAGAATCAGCAGAGTGGGGTTAAATTGAATGAGATATTACGGAGTCCGCATTGTGGCCCACTCTATTTCCTCTCACCTCCTCTCTCACCACAGCCCAAACAATACATTTTTGATGCCAAAATAGAGTAAACAAGAATGAAAAAAAAAATGTCACTCATAGAAAGAAAAGAAATAAGATGAGTCTGAGGGCTGAAGCAATCATTATTCTGATAAAAATGTAGCCTAGAAATAAGATAAGATAAAATTTTATAACTTTCAGATGATTGAAGACAACAGTGAGATAAACCCAAAGTCTTGAGCAAATTAGGTTATCAAACCTAATTTGAAAACAATAGTTTTCGCAAGAGTTAAACTGAAAACTTCTAAGGCCTCATCAGTTTTGACTTAAAACTTTGAAGGGCAAGGTCAGGCCCTCTCTTGCTCTCTCTCCCTCTTTTACCCTCTCTTTGCCTTTCACCATGGATGATGCAGCAAGAAGGCCCTTGCCAAATGTACCCTCTTGATCTTGAACTTCCCAACCTTCAGAACCATGAGCCAGCGCATTTCTATGCATTATAAATTACCCAGTCTGTGGTACTCTGCTGTAGCAGCACAAAATGACATGGTAGAGGTATGAATGTGGTCATCTGGCATTCATCTATTCATCCTTCATTTATTAATTCATACAACAAATATCCATTAAGCCCCTTTGTACCAAGAATTTAGGGAGATACAAAGATATGTAAGATGTAAATCCTGCTCTGAGGAAAACTTACAGTCAATATGTTTGCCAAGTAAAGCCATGGGTTCTGACTGACATCGTTAGTTATGAAGCAGATCGGTATATGAAATCAGTGTTTAACTATCAACGTTATTCCAAAAGACAATCCCCATGAAGATCACTTACAATCTACTCTGAGTTCATTTTTCTACTGGCTTCTCTCAAATTGTCAGAGCTCTAAACCAATTCCTTCATGTTCTAGGTGAAGGATCTGAAACCTAAAGGGGTTGAGTGATATACCCAAGACCATATCACCAGTTAGTAATAGAATCAAGACTTGAGCTCAGATCTCTCCTGACTTAGCACCCTGTAGGATTTCACTCCATTTACCCCAGAGAGAAGATACACAACGGTGGCTTTACAGTGACTTTTTCATAATGCTAGGCTCTGCTTGTGCTCGGTCACCAGATCAACATTACACCACTACCAGAGATTCCACCTATATCAGTTTTCTACTGCTGTGTAACAAATTGTCCCAAATGTAGCAGTTTAAAACAACACACATTTATTATCTCACAGTCTCTGGGTGCCAGGAACCCAGACATGGCTCATCTGGGTCCGCTGTTTTAGGGTCTCTCATGAAGCTGCAGTCAAGGTGATACCCAGGACTGAGATCTCACCTGAAAGCTCAACTGGGGAAATACCTGCTTCCAGGCTCACTTACATTAGTTGTCAGAAGATTCAGTTCCTCAAAGGTTTATGGACTTATGGACTAAGAGCCTTAGTTCCTCCATGACTGTTCACTAGAGGCTGCCCTTAGTTCCTTGCTATATTGTCTCCTCCAGCATAGCAGCTTGCTTCATCAAACCCAACAAGAAACAAGAAGTACGCTAGCAAGATGGAAATCACAATCCTTTCTGACCTAATCGTGGAAGTGATATTCCATCACTTTTGCTATATCATTTTGGTTAAAAATCAAGTTACTAGGTTTAGTCCACACTCAAGGGGAGGGGATTGCACAAAGGTGTGAATACCAAGAGGTAGACATCCCTGGAGCTACCATAGAGGCTTACATCATTGTCAGCCTCTGGAGCACACACTGGAATGGCATCCATGTGAGCTCTCCCCTGAGATAATTGGCAGGCAGAGTAATTGGTGGGAGATGGGAAAGAGATCTCTAGAATTATAGCCTTCTCCTTCCTTAGTCACAAGGCTTTGCTGGGAAAACCATAGAAGCAAACATAGAAGCAAAAATCTCTGGCCCTAGCCCTCCCTGTATGGTGGAGAGTGTGATTCATTCTTCTCTGTTTATGGCAACTAGCTCTTCAAGCACACTTCAAATACCTGGGAA
Organism: Cheirogaleus medius; assembly: GCA_008086735.1. Taxonomy (NCBI): domain Eukaryota; kingdom Metazoa; phylum Chordata; class Mammalia; order Primates; family Cheirogaleidae; genus Cheirogaleus; species Cheirogaleus medius. The sequence continues at coordinate 10,865,872 of VBSM01000729.1, read as the reverse complement.
CGTACCCATATCCATCCCTTAGGTAAGAAGAAAATTACTTTTCCCTGTCAAACTGCTTTGGCCTGGACAACAGTCCCAGCCTCTCATTAGTATGGGAAACCTTCCAGTACCTTCATTTTTGTGGTCACTGCTCTCTTCTATTTCCTCTTATGTGTGAATCCACAAGGTTTGCAAAAGAATTAAGATATTCCAGAGTCCTTGATGTTTCACCCATCCTTCTATTCATTATTTATTAAGCTCCTATTATGTGCAGGCAGATACTGTGCTAATTCTTATGGTGATATACAGATGCATGAGACATAGACGCTTTATTTAGTCAAACATTCAACAATGTTTGAACATCTACTCTGTCCGAGGTGCTAAGGATTAATAAAAGGAGTAGCCCGTTTTTAAAACAGCACAACAAACTCTTGATCCCACTGGCTATAACACCTTTTCACTGAGATCTTCATGGCACAACTTCTTGAACAGTTTTTTTTTTTAATTCATTCTCTTCACTTGTTTCAACTATTCCTCAACACATAGAGGAATGGTGTGTTGGACTTTCCAGTTGAACTTTCAAGCCAACTCTTCATGCTAATTTCTCTTACCAGGTTACTTACGAATTTCATGTTGTCAAAACCAACAATCAGTTCTTTTCCTCATTTGATGCATCAGCAGCACCCAACATAGTTGACCACACTCTCCTTCTTAAACACTTTCTTCGCTTGACTTTCACAATGTCATCACCTCCTAATTTTCCTCCTGCCTGCTGCCACTCTTGCTCAGTTTCCTTAGCTGACTCCTCTTCCTCTGTTCAATCTCTAAATGACATGTCTGGCCCGGGGTTCAGTTCTGAGACTTTTCCTTTTATCCAAAAACACTTTCACCCTAGCTTACTTCTTCTAGTCCTGTGGCTTTAAAAATTATTATATGCTCCTCATTCCCAAATTAACATCTCTAGGACTGTAGCAGAGGGAACATAATTATCCTAAAGTGGCCCAGGAGTTTAAGAAGCTGGCCAAGAAGAGGGCCGCCCCTTTTCCCAGAATGAAGGACTGTGCCAATATAGCTCTCTGTGGGATGGGTGGATGTCTCCTCAAAGGAGAGAGAAGCACTTTCCTTGAGTCCCAAAGTTTCTCATATAACTCCTGTGAACAGCAGGCACACCAAATCCAGACTGTCTCACACCAACAGCCTGTGTGCTCTTCCATTGATAAAACTGCTTTCTTGTGCTTACATGGTAAAATTATATATATGTAGTAAAAGAAGCTAGTGCTTCTACACTGGAATGCAGACCCACACTGTGGACTCATCCATTTTCTGACAACTTACATGAAGTGGAAGATAGGATTATGTTGAAATCACGTTATCTATTCTTTTGTTGACCCGTGGCCTTTGTGAGTTTTCCTAACACAACATGTTATTTGGCCCAGATGGGCCTCACCTTACGGAGCATGCCCTGACCTTCCCTGAGCATGTGGACAATCCAGTTGTCCCAGCATCACATGTTTAAAACTATCCTTTCCCCCAGTGAATTTACATTTATCAAAATAAATTGACCATATGAATTTAGACCATGAACTCACACACAGGCAAAAAGTCCCTCAAAATGGATCATAGATCTAAATATAAGGACTAAAACAGTACACCACTTAGAAGAAAACATAGATTAAAATCTTCATGACCTTGGGTGAGGCAAAAACCCAAATTTTTCTGGTAAAAGGGAACAAAATGAAAAATTGGACTTCATCAAAATTAAAAATGTTTGCACTTCAACAGACTTAACTAAGAAAATGAAAAAGGTAAATCACAGACTAAGAAAAAATATTTTCAAATCATATATCTGATAAAGGACTTGTTTCTAGAATATAAAATACTCTCATAGCTCAACAATAAGATAAATAACTCAGTTTAAAAATGGGAAAAACATTTGAATAGACATTTCACCAAAAAGGTGTAGGAAGGGCCAAGAAGCACATTAAAAATTTGTTCAACATCATTAGTCAGCAAGGAAATGCAAATCGAAAGCACAATAAGATATCACTTCTTACCCACTAGAACAGTTATAATAAAATAGTCGGATAATAACAATCGTAGGATGTGAAGAAACAATGATGTAAAAAAGCTGAAATGCTTTGCTGATGGGACACGCAGCCATCATGGAAAATAGTTTGGTGGTTTCTTGAAAAGTTAAAGATAAATTTGCCATATGATCGAATAATTTCATTCCCAGCTACCTACCCAAGAGGGAAAAAAAAAAAAACACATATATCCACACAAACACTTATATATGAATATTCATGGCAGCTTTATCCATAATAGTCCAAAAAGTGGAAACACTCCAAATATCCACCAACTGGTGGATGAATAAACAAATGTGGTATGTCCATATAATTTAATAGTATTTGGCACCTACACTGATAGGTGAAATACTGATACGTTCTACAACACAGGTAAACTTCGAAAGTATATTATGCTAAGTGATAGAAGCCAGATACAAAATACCACATATTGTAGGATTACATTTATATGATGTCCAGAAAAGGCAAATCTGTAGAGTCAATTAGGGGTTGCCTAGAGCTGAAGAGTGGAAATAAGGAGAGGTAGGTAATGATCATGAAGAATCTTTTGGGAGCAATAGAAATGTTCAAAAACAGGATTGTGACAATGGTTCCAAAGTCCGAAATTTTACTAAAAATAATTAAACGTTTAAACAGGTGAATGTTATGACATGTAAATTATATCTTAGTAAAGCTATTTAAAAATGAAAGAAAGGTGATATTGTGGCCCTCATTGGCCTTACTCCTTGTTTTATTTCTCACTTTCTTTAGGGTTCATATCTATTGGTTCCACTCAGAGACTCTGAACTCTATTGGCTCTTTGGTGAAGGCAATTCTCAGAGGGACACTTGCTGAAATATAACAGCCTCCAGCACTCACAATAGCAGAGGGAATGAGTACTCCAGTCCTATAGGCAGTGGGGGATCTGTCAGGTACACTCCAGCATTCACAATAGCAACCAAAGGTGTATGGTGCACCTGGGTGGCCTCAGATAGTGCTCCATGAGTCTGAGCAAGATCAAGAGCCTGTAGCTAGCTCTCATAGCATCAGAAAACAAGCTGCTACACTTGGTTCATAGGGTCAGCCTTTCCTAAGCAAGTGTGATAGACCCACTGGTAGTCAGGTTCCAAGTGGGAACAGGAGAATGTCTGCAGCTGTAGCGAGGAATGGACCCAGAATAGAGTGTCAAACTCAATCATCGATAGAGCACTACTCCCAACATCAGCAGAAAACATTTTTTTCAAATGCATATGGCATTTCACCAATATTGACCATATGCTGGACCATAAAATCAGTCTCAGTAAATATCCAAGAATCAAAAACATACAGAGTATATGTTCTGGCCACAACAATATTAAATTAGAAATCAATAGCAATAAGATATCCAGAAAATCCCCAATTTTAGAAAATAAACATTCTTCTGAATAACAATTGGGTCAAAGAAAAAATCACAAGGAAAACTTAAAAATATCTTTACTTGAATTTTATGATAACTCAATACATCAAAATTTGGGATGCAGCTAACATAGTGCTTAGAGAGAAATTTACAGCTTTAAATGCTTGTAGCCGATGTGAGTAAAGGGGTAAAATCAATTATTTAAGCTTTTACCATCAGAACCTTGAAAAAGAAGAGTAAATTAAACCCAAAGTATTAATAAATAAATGGAAGCCAATAATAAAAACAAAAGAAACTCATGAAATAGACAAAGGGACAAACAATAGAGAAAATCAACAATTTTTCTGTACTCCATGAACAAATCTTAATTTCAGTTTGATTGTATATTTAGATATGGATCTATATATCTAGTGTTAAGGTGGCCTTGAATCTCCCAATTTTCTAATAACAGCTAAAGATCAGTCTTGAGCTCTCCCTACTCTCTAACTGCTTCTCTCCCAAGCTAGCAGGCAACTTGCTGGGACTCTTGTTTTTACAAGCATCCGAAAAGAGCCAAAAGAAAGGAAATGTAGAATGGGTTCCAGCTGTATCCAGGAGTATACAAGAGGTGCTATATCACCA
>VBSM01000729.1:10849888-10861713 GCA_008086735.1 Cheirogaleus medius | reverse complement strand
TCAAAAAAAAAAGAAAGGAAATGTAAATCTTTCTCTTTACATTCACCAGCTCACAGCATTTAGAATTTGTTTTACAGCCTCAAGGTGTTGCTGAGAAACTCCCAGACAGACAGCAGGGGGGTAAACTCCAGGCCTTTGTTTCCTGCCCAAAACCGTATCTCAGGGGCAAAATCACATCCTCTGTGATAGGCCTGACTACATCTCAGATATAACCAAGTCTCCAGGAACAGAAGAAACAAAAAGGGTGGACAACTGGAGGTCTTGTGACTGCCTGCTAATTACTTCACAATAATTACTATTTTTCTGTTTGTCCCCATAAAAGCAGCAAGCTACCTGGCCTCACTGCTGGCACCTCCCTTCTCTTTCTTTGGATGCCACACTGTCTCTCTGCTCTCCCCTCCCCTCCTTTCTCTCTCTCTCTCTCATTCTCTCTGTCCTTCTAAAGGATAAAATAAATTTTACTTATATATCTTAATCTCTGCGTGAGAAATCTTTCTCTACCCACGCCATGAACAGCTACTAGCTTTCCACACTAACATCTAGAATCATAAAGATCTTAGAAGAAAAAAGTAAGAAACTATAGGAATAAAATGAGAATTCTTGTGGAAATAAAAATCAGAAAGTAGGTGCCTCTCAGGTAGATTGGGAGGGGTACAGGGAATTGGCTGGAAACAGGCAGTATGAACTAAAATAAAATCTTAAGGCTCCCCACAACCGGCTGACCAAATGGACCCCCTCCTAACCAAGGGGATATCCTAAAATGAAATTGCCTGTCATGAAGAGAGAGGTCAGACATGCCTCATCATGCTCACCTCCCTTCTTGGAAATATTCTTTGTAACTCATTTACAGATCTAAGGTTATGCAAGATGAACCTGCAGGTCTTCAATTTACAGAACAAATATTATGCCCAGTGGCTTGTCTCTAATTAACTTGACCTCCTTATCTTAAAACATTCCAAGTCTTTAGACAAAGCTTCATGTCTTTAACCAATTACAAGTCAAAGAATCTTTAAACCCACCTATAACCTGTAAGCACCCCTACCCCTTGCTTTGAGATGGCCCACCTTTTCGGACCAAACCAATGGATGCCTTCCATGTATTGATTTATGACTTTACCTGTAACCCCGGTCTCCCTGAAATTTATGAAACCAAACTGTAACCCAGTCACAGCAAGTCCACTTGCTCAAGGCTCTTTGGGCCTGGCTCCAGGTCATGGTCCTCAAATTTGGATCAGAATAAACCTCTTAAAATTATTTTACAGAGTTTGTCTTCTTTTCTATTGACAGCAAGAAAGAAGTTTCTGGGGTGACAAAAATGATCTACATCTTCTTTTGGGTGGTACTTACATGGGTGTACATGACTGTTAAGTAAAGTATTAACTTGACAGTTGATTGAACTAAACACTTTTAGATTTGGGCAATTTGATGCATGCAAATTACACCCCAAATTTTAAAAGTAGAAGAAAGTGTCTTGAGCTTATGGCAGGACACTTGGGCACCTCTGGGGCATAGTCTTCAGAGGCATCCAGGGTATCTTCTGTTCAGAAATGTGCTGAGAGTGGTTTTGCAGCCAAAGTATGGGGTGGGTGCAAATGTCCACGAGAAGGGCCACTGCAGCGCACAACTACAAAGCCCCATTCTTGTGATCTAGGACATATAACTGGATACTATCCCTTTAATGACGCTGTTCCTCCAGGAACCCAGAGCTCTCCAGGAAGAAATCAAAATTGAGGTTTTGGATATCTTGGGTGGGAAAAAAATCATTTCATGTAAAATTGTTGCAAGATGGCATCAACATTTCAAATGACACTCAGAGAGAGGAGACAGTGGGTTAAAGTGGATTTTCTCTTCAGACATGTTATTGCACAAGTGTTTGTTGCACAGGCCAAAGTTCACATTATACCTGGGGATTGTTCTCAGTCTACTATAAATTTCACAGATTTTGGATCCCAGAGAGCTATGAGCTGACAGGTGTTCTGTTGAGGCTAAAACCACAAGTTTAATCACACTGTGGCCTTGAAGCTGCCTTTCTCTTCCTGTGCCTGGGAGGAATGAGTGATATAACTTAAAGGTCACAATTCTCTTGGGAGAAGAGATCTTGGAGGAGGAGCAAGTGATAAATATGTACTAGGAATTCAAGGTGATAAGGCTGAGCCAATGACAACAGCCCGTAAAGTTCCAGTTCTGCCTTTGGGGATATAAGGCAACAAGCTCCCATGCTCTTTTGTCTGGCTCTCAGCAATCTAACAAGTTAGAGATTTCTCATTTTCTTTCAACTACTCCGGGAGGTGGGAGGGCATGCAGTTTTTGCAAAAGTAGAGTGGAGGGAACAATAGGTGTTTTTGTGAGCCCGTTCACATTTGACCTCTTTTTAGCCCCCTGCAGGGTCACCCTATAATCAGATCTCTTCTCCAGTATCTCCTGGTTCCTGGCGAGTGTTTCTTGGTACCTTGGATCGGCCATGGCGGGGTGGAGCTGCCTTGTGACAGGAGCCGGAGGGTTTCTGGGTCAGAGGATCGTCCGCTTGCTGGTGGAGGAGAAGGATCTGCAGGAGATCAGGGCCCTGGACAAGATCTTCAGACCGGAAGTGAAGGAGGAATTTTCTAGTAAGTGAATTGGAGTCATGGGTGTATGGCTCCATCTTCAACCCTACATGGGTGGGTGTGTGTCGGGGGGGGTCCTTGTCTGGAAAATTACAGATAGCTGTAGCCAAATCAAGACTAATCCCATATGAAGAGTCATCAGAAAGGAATTGCGGATGGCACAGTACGAAAGATATTGGACTGGGGGTCGGGAGACTAGATTCTGGCCCTGACCCAGAGCGAGAGAGGGTGGTGGCAGGCCAGATACCTTGGCCTCCACAACTCCTTTTGTCTCATCTAGAAAATCATACATCAGTTCTCTTCTTGTCTACCACTCTTTAATGTTCTGCTGATTTTTGTCTTGGCAATTGCTGTAAAACATCTGCAAGGGACCATTAACCCGGAGACCTCACCAGTGGGTCCCTGCTTCTCTTGATTGCCCTGGGTTTTGCCGCATTTTGTTTTGTGGCTCACTTAGCATCTTTGTTAGGTTTTAGTCTGAAATTGTGGGTTCCTGGCAAGCTCGTGGCCAAAGAATGACCAGACACGCCAAAGTTAGGCAAGCATGAAAATGAGGTTTACTGACGAGAGAAAGATAGGATTATAGGGCAAGAGCAAGATATAGGTTTACAAAGCACGGTACATATGCCCTGAATGATAATCAGACCCATTGTCGCAGCTGGACAAGCAAAAGGAAGAGAGAAAGAGACAGAGCCATCGGCTGTGGTCTGTGTTTTATTTTATAGTGTCCAGATAGGGACCTCCTTTGTGGTTCAGAGGTCACCATGGAACCACTTTGATTAGACAGTCAGGAGTCACATGACCAGAGCCTTAACTATGCATGTGGGTTCTAGGTCACTTTCCAGCACTCCGGGACTGCACCCAACACTCTACTCTTCTTTCGCTGTTCTCTGATCTCCTCAATTCTCCGATTTCCTCCAGCCTCTGTGTTAAACAGATATTAACCCATGATTGATATTAACTGTAATCATTATGTCTCAGCAGTATTTGCAATCTAACATCTGATATCAGCAAAGGGCTATGCTCAACCTAGAGAAATAGTTCCCCTATGGTGAAAATTCAGGGGTGTCATGAATGGGCAAGGGCCTATATAAAGATAATAACAGAATCCTCACCATGTTTTTGCTGTGCCAGATATTGTGCTAAATGTTTTACGTGAGCCAACTCATTTGCTCTTTGTAACAGTCCTATGAGATAGGTAATATTATTATCTTCTTTTTATACAGATGAGGAAACAGGCACAGAGAGGTTAATTAACTTGTCCAAGATCCCACAGCATGAATATGGCACAGCTGGATTTGAACTCAGGCAGTCTAGCTGCAGCATCTGTGCTCCTAATGAGTAGTTTGTCTTGTAGTTTCTCTGGCCCTTCTTCTAACCCAGCTCAGACCATAAAAGCAACTGCATATTCATTCTACATAAAACATTTGCCAAGTCCACAGAGCCTTGGAGAAGGAGGGAGCTATGGTTCTATCACAAAAACATCCTAAGTGTCCCTCTCCTGGTCTCTCTAGATCCCTGTGAACTAATGGGGTAAGAGTCCTTTTCTCCTTTGGCTTTGGACTTCTCCCACTTCGACAGAGCAATTCCTTTGAGCCAGTCCATCTGAAGTCAGCAGCGAAGGAGCGCAGGAGAGGGGAGGAGGGAAGGCAGTGGTGGAGACACAATCAGAAAATTCCACTCTCAGGCTGTTACCCACCTCCTTCCCAGCAGCCTCTCCCACCGTCCCCCTACTCCAGGGCCTTCCTGGAGTTCCTGGACAATGGGAAGGAGCTGGGAGTACACAAAATTGGCAGAGGCTCAAGGAGGGCAAATGGTTCTGTTTGAACCCCAGGAAGCAATTTCTCTAGCCCTGAATTTTTCACTCTGAATTTTTCTCTCACTGTCCTTTGGACTTTGACTTATCCTTACTATGTCTCAGAAAAGTTGGTTCCAAATAACCAGACCTATACTTGGGGTACAAGGGAAAGTCAACAAGGCTTGGAGGCAGGGGGTGCAGGTTTGAGCCTTCACTAGAAGTGTGACCTCAGATCTGCCCCTTAACCTCTCTGAGCCTCAGTTTCCTCATCTATAAAGCGGGGATCGGAATAGCTATTTCATGAGCTAGCTGTACACGGAACTGAGCGAGCTGCAAAAGTTGTGTGCCGATTATAAAGCACAAGCAAATGTAGGGTATTTATCCAAACTGTATGCAGCATGGGGACTAATTTGAGGTGACAAGGTTACTGGCAGTGTCACTTCCTGTGAATTTCAGAGGAGCCTGAAAATATTGATGTTATATCACTGCCCTTGGCTAGACGGCTGGAATGTTAGTCCCTTGGTGGCTGACTTGTTCTCAGCATTGATATCTACTTTTGACAATATTTGACATCTGAAAAGAGTTTTTCAATTAAATCCATCATTGGAGCCTATCCTAAATTGCCTGTTGATGGCTCCACTCTCCTCTTCACTGAGCAAGCAGGAAACACTGGGGCTGACTTTGACTTCTCCATTCGCTCTCAGTCTAGATCTAATAAGTACCAGGATCTGCCAAGGTAACATCTGAAATTCAAATCTTGTATATCTCTCCCCTCCTCTGCCTACTGTTGGACCCTGGTTCCAGTCCTCCTCATCTGAACTTTGACATGGACATTCTGCTTAATATCTTGGTCGCCTTGCTTTCTCTTACATCCCTCATACCAGTCTGTCTATATCCTGAAGCCAGGGTTAGCTTCCTACACCACAATTCTGCCTTTTTTTTTTTCTTATTCCAAATCTATACATGATTCTCATTCCCTACAGAGATAAATTCAAAGTCTTTCCTCTTATATGCGACTCTCCACAATCACCCTACTCTTCTTAATGAATTTGATGAACTTCCCATGACTCTCTTTGACAGTTTTTATGTTCCAGGCTCACCTGATAGCTCATTGCTCAAATTCCTTTTCTAGTATCAGATGAGGTAGAAACAGACATTTGCTCTTTCCCAATAAATGCTACACATTCTGATTACTGTGCCTTTGCTTACTTGTTCCACCCATGGAATGTACTGCCTCCCTACCATACCCCTACTCTAATTGTCCTTGAAAACCTAAGTAAATGCCATCTTGATCAGGAAACTTGCTAGCCTGATCCAGAAAGCCTCCCTGTGGCATGACTTGTGTTCACACAGAGCTCCAGAGCAAGACCAAGCTGACAATGCTGGAGGGAGACATCCTGGATGAGCTGTGCCTGAAGAGAGCCTGCCAGGACATCTCAGTTGTCATCCACACTGCCTCTATCATCGACATCGTGGGTCTCAATCCTAGAGAGTCCATCATAAACGTCAATTTTAAAGGTACAGCAGCCCACGGAGGAGAGGAAGCAAGGTGGGAAAATGAGGATGGGAGAAAAGGGCAGGAAGGGAAGAGAAGCCCCAACACTGAACACCTGCTGTGCTCTGAGCCCAGTACCCTACATCCCACTACCAACAGAGGGGTTCAGATTGTTAGCCTCAATTTTTTAGATGAGGAAACTAGGGCTGAGAAAGGGCAAGCAATTTGTCCAAGGCCCCACAGATGGTCAGCAGGAGAGCTAGAACTTCCACTCACACCTGGGTAACTCCAAACACTACGGAAACACTTTCTACTGCTGCTCCAATCCAAAGTCAACTAACTCTGACTTTAAGCTCTTGATAGCAATCCAGCCCCTGCCTCTCCTGGGCCAAAACCAGACTTTCAGGTGCTTCCTTAGTTATCATTTTAAACCTTGCATGTAGGCGAATGAGAACATCCAGAACCTTCCTGCCCACTCAAAGAAGGATTCCTCTCAAGAGAACTAGCCAGAGGCCGGGCACAGTGGCTCACACCTGTAATCCTAATACTCTGGGAGATCGAGGCAGGAGGATCACTCAAGGAGTTCGAAACCAGCCTGAGTAAGAGTGAGACTCCGTCTCTACTAAAAATACAAAGAAATTAATTGGCCAACTAAAAATATATAGAAAAAATTAGCTGGGCATGGTGGTGCATGCCTGTAGTCCCAGCTACTCTCAGGAGGCAGAGGCAGAAGGATTGCCTGAGCCCAGGAGTTGGAGGTTGCTGTGAGCTAGGCTGATGCCACGGCACTCTAGCCCGGGCAACAGAGTGAGACTCTGCCTCAAAAAAAAAAAAAAAAAAAGAACTAGCCTGGCTGGTTCACAGAAGTCTGCTAGGACAAACTTACCCATCACTTGCCTTCCCACAATATTTTAACAATAATAGTTTCCTATTACCCAAAATGCCATCTCTTCAGCTCACCACTGGGTCTACTATTAAAGAGTAGTTTCTAGCCAGATGCCCAAAGTACACCCTCATTAGATCCGAATCCCTTACATGCTTGGTGGTCCTTTCTGAATTGTGGCTTTCCAATCTACCTTAAATCCAGAAACATGGTCTTAAGGAATCATGCCCTGTAATATAATCCCTCTGATCCCTGGAGACCACTCTCCCTAGCACCACAGCACCCCAGCCCATCTGTCCTCCATGCCTGGCCTTCCAAATTTAATCTACTTACAGACTCCTTTTCTAAAGCAACTAACTGCTTTTGGGTCTCCAGCACCATCTTGACAAAGACCCTTTCTAGTTTCTACTTAGCCACACCCCTAACTACCCCTACACTGTAAGGAGGGTGCTAAGAGTACCTCGTTTTTAGTTTTTAGTCCCTCTCTCATAATTCCTGCTCTCCACAGCTCCCAACAACAGGGACTGTGAAATGAAAGAGGAAGTTTTAGAGGCATCAGTTTACTAAAACCATCATCACTCCCAGGTTTAAAAAATACTTCACAATGATGGTCATTTCCCCCACCCACAGGTAAACTCATCCCAAATTTTCTCTGCCACTAGATTAAAAAAAATAAAAGTGAAGCTGTCTCTCCAAAGAAACAAAATTGCACAAATACTTAAAAAGGGGGCAAAAAGCACAAAAATAAATAAATAAAAATTATCCTTTGCCCAGGAAAGTGTTTCCTTCTTCCAGGGAAGGCTGCCCTTCAAGTCTACCTGACTGCAGGGATTCTACAAGATCCTCCCATTATAGCTATCACCAGCAGAGGGCACGCTCTTCTTTCCAGGTCTCCACCAGGCTTAACCTAAAAGGCCAGTGCAGGGTCCAGAATGCTGAGTAAAAGGAGGGTTTATCACCCCTACTTTTCATAACTGGGTAAACAAAGTCACAGCCAGAATTAGGAGTGGCCTTCTCAGGGAATGCACAATCAGGAATAGAGTCCAGGTCTCCAGCATCTCCCCACAACTCACTGTTGCTCAATGACACAAACAATGGTCCTTGGGACAAACTTTTTATTGGACATCAACAAAATGAGAAAAATATGAGCAATTCAATGCATATTTGAGCGTATATCGCCTATATACATCTGTGTATATGCATGTGTGATGTTCTTGTTTGGCTAAGGACTAGGACTGTCCATATTCTGAAAGTATGGCCTCCTAATTTTTTGCACTTAAAATGACCTGTCTTTAATGAAATGGTAGAGATAATAATGGCAATTTTTTAATTTCTTTACTCATCAAAATATAAAGTGGCAACCTTATGTCCTTTTCCAAAATGAAAGTACACACACATATGTCCATGAACCCAAATGTCTAGAAATTCTTGCTCTCTAGAACCTAAATGTCACTATCTTTTCACTTCTGTGTTTTTCCTATGCCTGTAGCATGGCCAGATCTCAGGCAGAGATACAGAAGAATGTACTTCAAATCTGTAATAACCATTGTACTTGAGGATGGGGAGTGGGGAGTAGACATGAATCTGTAGACGTGGTTGGCCCTTCAGGTTACTTCCTGACACTGACAGCATGCTCTCCTTGGGCAGGTACCCAGCTCCTGTTGGAAGCCTGTGTCCAAGCTAGTGTGCCAATCTTCATTCATACCAGCAGCATAGAGGTAGCTGGACCCAACTCCTACAAGGAGATCATCCAGAACGGCCATGAGGAAGACTACCTCGAAAATACATGGTCTGCTCCATATCCATACAGCAAAAAGCTTGCAGAGAAGGCTGTGCTTGCAGCTAATGGGTGGACTCTGAAAAATGGTGGCACTTTGTACACTTGTGCCTTAAGGCCCATGTATATCTATGGGGACGGGAGCCCATTCCTTTTTGACATTATGACTAAGGCCCTGAAGAACAACTGGACCCTGACAAATTATGGCAAGTTCTCCGTAGCCAACCCAGTCTATGTTGGCAATGTGGCCTGGGCCCATATTCTGGCCTTGAGGGCCCTGCGGGACCCCAAGAAGGCCCCAAGCATCCAAGGACAGTTCTACTACATCTCAGATGACACGCCTCACCAGAGCTATGATAACTTCAATTATATCCTGAGCAAAGAATGGGGCTTCCGCCTGGATTCCAGCCTGAGCCTTCCTCTATGTCTGCAGTACTGGATTGCCTTCCTGCTGGAAACAGTGAGCTTCCTGCTGAGTCCAATTTACAGATATCAACCCCCCCTCAACCGCCACTTTGTGACATTGTCAAATAGTGTGTTTACCTTCTCCTACAAGAAAGCTCAGCGAGATCTGGGGTATGAGCCACTCTTCAGCTGGGAGGAAGCCAAGCAGAAAACTGTGGAGTGGATTGGTTCTCTGCTGGACCAGCACAAGGAGACCCTGAAATCAAAGACTCAGTGATTTGAGGATGACAGGGAAGTGGATAGGGGGACTGTTAGGATTGTCAGTCAAGCTCTCCCCTCCTTGCGTCATACAGAAGGTGACAAGGGCACAGGTCCCGCTGCCTTCCTTGTACACAATGGCCAAATTATTATCTTTCTTGTACCATCAGAAACCTTCCCAGACACTGGCCTGATCAGAAGTTCTCTGTCCTGATCATCCACTAGAAGACAGACAAGGTGATTTGCTGTTACTGAATCTCAGTTTGCTGGTTCTGAAGGATTCAGGGCCTCTTTTAACTGAGAGTTTTGCCTGTTAGTTCCATCTTCCCTCTTAAATGCTAAAGCATTTCTGTTCTTTTAAAAAACCCCATTCCTTCACGTAGTTCAATGAAACTGACAATAAATGTTTTAATGTTTAACCTGGAGGGAGGTGTGTGTTTTCCTTTCCGTCACCAGGCATCACCACCCCCAATTTAGAAAAGCGGTGGTGGGAGGGGGGAGGAAGAGTCAGGGATGGGGGATGAAGACGAAGCACCACTACCGTGTCAGTCATGTGCTCCGTGACTGACAAATAGTACCTCATTTAACCCTCTCCAGAAACCTATCAGGTGGGGATCACTATTCCCATTTTGTCACTGAGGAAACTTATTCACAGTCACACTAACTGGTTAGTGACTAGGCCAGTTAACCAGGGAGACTGACTTGAAAGCCCTTGTCTTTCCACTGAATCAGGTGGCCTGGCCCGGGTATGTCATGGAACAGCAGAGGACTGGAGCGTGGGCTGGTGAGCCCTGGAGAGCCCGGGCTTCCTCTGGTTACCCACTTCTTGCTCTGTCCTGTGCAGGGCACTCTCTAGAACCCAGAGAATCCCTGAGGGGTGTCTGGAGGTTTTGCCTGCCTTAGCAAGTGGCCCTGGGCAGAGGAGAGAGAAGCAGAGATGCATCCAGCCTCCACCTTCAGCACCAGTTTCCTTGAAGGTCTCTAGAACACACCTGGCTATGCCTGTGTTGGCCATTCAGGTAATTCATAGCCCGTATTTCAACCTTTCAAATCACACAATGGAGCCGCCACCATGGGTTCCTAGGAAGTAAAGGGAACGGGTGTTAATGCTCCCAAAAATTTACCTTCTACTCAGCTCAAAAAGTAGAAGTCTGCTCCCCCACTCCTCCAGATTTAACTCCCTCTCCCTCCTCCACCCCTCTCCCCTCTCCCCATTCCCTTAAGTTGCACCGGCTGCTCCTTTATTCTTCTATCTCTTTAGCTTCTTTCCTTCCTCTCCATTTCATTTTAATCACTGGCCCTCTCATTCTTCTCAATTTCCCCAAGGAGAGAAGGCCAACAAAGACAAGTTTGGGGACTTAAGTGATGACAACAGTCATTCACCAACCAGAGAACCAACAATGGAAACACCGTTGTGGGTAACAGGGACAGTGGGGAACTAGAGCAGCTGTGGGGGCCCGAGTGGAGAGGGGAAAGCCGCCTCCCCCAGTCCTGGGTGTTGCCCTGCCGTGTGTGTGTCACAGCCGCCAGGAGAGTCACAACAGCATCAAGATGGCTTTGCTTACCCGGGGACTCTGCAGATCCTTAATCAGTCGAATAGATTACCACAAAGGAAATAGTGTAAGCATTCACTCTGAAGGAGAAAGGGAAGAAACACTCTGGCCCAGGTGAGCAGGTTTCCAGCACCTTCGAAGCTGGGGGTGGGGGGGGACAAATGTTAAGCGCAGGGCTTCAGGCAGCCTGGTGGCCCCAGGCCGTGGGGTAAGGTGAGAAATGGAACACTCCCTTCTTGCCCCTCTGCTGCACAAAGTGCAATGGCTAGCGTCCGCTCGGCGGCTGGAAGGTGTGCCCCCTTCGGTATGTCTATGCCAAAGCGCAGGAGGGAAAGGAGGGCGGTGCAGGCTGGGACAAAGGCGCTTCACCCTTGTCGCTAGCCTAGTGAAATCCCGCCAGGGCAGTTCTCACAGGGGAGGGCAGGGGCTTCGTCTCCTGCGGGCAGCGAGGGGTGAACGGAAAAGAAAGAGAATAGGGCATCGGATTGGTTGGCGGCCTCAACTGAATAAGCATGAAGGCCTCGCAATGTTTTGGGCAACCAAGTCCCATCCCTGCTGACGGGGACGCTGAGCTGACGGTCCAAGCTCGCGCGCTCGAGCCGCGGCGGGTGCAGCTCACGCGACGCGCCGCACGGGGGCAGCCACGGCGCGGAGGGGAGAAGGAAGCTCGGCCCGGCCCGGCCCGGACTGGCGGGGCGCGTCCGCGTCCCCTCCCTCCTCCCGGGTGACTGCGGGGCGTGCGGGAAAGGAATGAAGGACTGCGTTGTGCGCTGTGTCTACGTGAGCATGGAGAATGGAGCAGAGCTGACGTTATTGGGCAAAGCTTCACGGAGCAGGGAGGTGGGGGGTGGATTTGAACTTGGCCTTGAAGGATTCCTGGGTCTTGGGTCGGAGAGCCAGGGCGGTCAGTGCAGGCAGGGAAGCAGCCTGGGCAGAGGTGAGGATGAGTGTGCGCAGGAGGAGAGGGTGAGGGTGGAGGCGCGAGAGCGGAGGCGGGCAAGGGGCAGTAAGCAGGCTGGCCCGCCAGGTGAGGAGGGTTTCCGGGGGGGGGGGG